>OU015503.1:32322331-32847331 GCA_907164885.2 Dolomedes plantarius | reverse complement strand
TGGCTACTTTAGAAGTTTACATAGGAGTATGTACCCCTGAATAGTTGCTTATAATAACCCAGGTTAAATTAATTTTAATTGAGAATACAGTCGATTCCAGTTAATTGGACCCCTAGTTAATCAGACCAGCTGCTTATTCGGACCGAATCATGTCTTATAACATAAGGAATGTTCGTTTAATCGGACCAAAATGATCGCGTCCTGATGTGATCTGATTAACTGGAATCAACTGTATCTATTAGGTCTATGTTATTTATCATCAAAGACTGCCTTTCCTGCAATATATGTATATTTTAACTATTATAATCTACTTTAGTTTGAACTTACCTGAAGGCTTTTGAACTGTTGGAATATAAGTGGCTCCATACGCATCTGTAGGATACACACCACCAAGGTAATCCCAAGCTTTAAAGTAAACATACCATAAATGATATAGGTCTCTTTCAAGGGAAAAAAAATTATTCATAATATTGAGTTTGAAAATAAAAATTTCAATATTAAAAAGTATAATTGAAAAAAAAAAGTTAATTCTCTAAAACCTACAACTTATAATTTATTGTACATTTTTGATGTTTCATACACATATTTATGGTTATCAGTTTAATTTCAAGGAAGAAAAAAAAAATCAAAATGGTAGGAATTTGATAAACAATCAATTTTTAAAATAATGTAATAAGTTTCTGCAATATGAAAATTAAATATTTTTACAATGCAAATTTAGTGTTGACAGTACAAGGAGATAGATCTAGATCAGTGGTTCTTAACCAGGGGGTGCGGGTACCCCTGGGGGTGTGAGAGAAGGTTCTAAATTTTTAATGAAAATTACCAATTGAGTAAATCATTTGATGGATACTTTTGCACGGGAAGTACAAGCAAAATTAATAGATGGATACTCAATGCATTTTTGATTGGCCTAAATTCAATGGATGACAACGTTCTATTAAAAGACGATCTTATTGCACTACGAGCTAATGCATGTACTGAAATGGAATTGGAAAAACTGGAACAGTTCTGGTGTACGCAGTTAGAATTTTATCCAGAATTGGCAAAAGCAGCATTAGAGACACTTTTACCATTTGCCACCACTTAACCTTTTGTGAAATGAGTTCATCACTTTTGCACATTAAAATAAAAGTGAAAAATTGCTTAAATGCTTCAGATAACTTATGTGTGGCTCTTTAAAAAGGGCCTCGTTTTAAAAGGATAATTATGAACAAACAATATAGCCATTAAAAATGTAGATATTGTTTTATATGTAATAATACAGTATGTATTGTAAATGTATTAATTTTTTTTATGGAATAAATAATCTATCAATAGATGTCTTTCCCTAAATAAAAAAATAGAAACACATTTTTCAAGGGAGTGTGTGAGTTTATTTTCAGATTCAAGGGGGTGTTGACTATTAAAAAAGTTAAGAACCACTGATCTAGATCCTTAAAGTGACAGAACCACAAAATCCTTCAACAGTTAGGATTATACTGCCTTTATACATTTATGAGTCTTAAGGACTCCTAACATTGAATATTTGAAGTCTAAAAGCTTCTTCACACTACATCCAGATCATTGCGTTACCACATTGGCTCCAAAATTGCTGGTATGACCTGTGATTGGTTTGGCACATCAGATGGTCAATGAATTGAGCTCTGTGATTGGTTAAAATTTTTAATGCTGGCGGTTCCGTAACACTCCAGATTCATTCTGAACAGACCATTATATTCTAATTTCTAGGGATCTTTATTAACTGTTTCAGAAAATAAGGAAACCATTATACATCACATGGTATTTTTTTAAAAAATATTAATCTAGCTCAGATGCAGAATTAGCATGTGAATAATTTTTATGTCAGAAAATTTAAATTTGGGTCCGAATTCACAGGAGTGTTTAGCAGCTATGAGTTGAGGTAATTCTTAATTTTCAACATACCCTGAATGTTCTTTCATGCACATATCAAGGGTGTACTTAGTTTGAACAATATAAGACAATTTACAATCACTGCAAAGTATAGTAGAAATACTCCACTTGCAAAATTGAAATGTTAGAATTTTCATGGGAGGAAAATGAAGTTTACTGACAGGTTTAAATATAACTTTAAAATTAAAGAAATAAAGAATTTTTTCTCTATTTAAAACACAGGGGTGGATAAAATAGCCTTAACTATCATAACCCTGATACTTATTACAGAGTAAGGATGGAAACTTATTAAAGGATAAATTGAGAAAAAATCTCTTGCTTCTTAATTGTTTCAAAACAGCAAATAATTTTGAAAATTATATTTTCGATCTTTTATACCAGCGGTTCTCAACCTTTTTATACCAAACTCTTTTATACCAGCGGTGTAGAAGAATTTCAAGGGAGGCGTGAGTTTAAAAAAAAATTAAAAAGTAAAACTAACTGTAGTTTACTGAACTCAATTTTGCGGTCACAATGTAACCGTTATGTATTTTCGACATGCGAACATGAACACAATAACATTCTAAAGACTTATGATGCAGTTAAGGGTTTTGCTGAAAAGATAAATCTTTGGCAATGCCGTCTTCAGAGTTCAGAGCCAAACTTTTCATCCTTTCCAAGATTGAACAACCTCCTCGATGAAAAAAAAATCTCCCATTGCAACAGATAAATGAATTGAAGGACCTTATATCAGGGCATTTGGTAGCATTGCAAAATGAAATTGCAGACTATTTTCCAGATATTAGTTCAGAGAACTGGGAGTTTAAGTTGACAAGAGATCCTTTTAAAATCGACGTGGATATACTTCCCGATCATAATCGGGATCAGGCAATCGACCTAAAATGTGATTCTCAAAGAAACACGAAATTACAAAACATTGATGTTTAAAATTTTTTGTTACGCTATTTTCCTGTTTACTCAGAAGTTACTTTGGAAGCTTTGAGGTTGTTAGTGCAGTGTTCATACACATATCTCTGTGAATCTAGATTTTCAGCATTAGCATACATAAAGTCAAAACATTGAGCAAAGCTGGACGTTGAAACTGACCTGAGGTGTGCCTTGTCACAGTTACAACCTAATATTCAAAAACTTGGCAAGGACAAACAGTGCCAGCCCTCTCATTAATGTTGTGAAAGTGACTGGTATTACATGCCAACCTCACCTATATCCTTGATTACCTCAAATATATTTGAACTGTATTTAATTCTTTGATTTCGTATGTTCTAATAATAATATGTTCCAAATTAAGATATGAGTAGTAATATTAAATTTTGTGTATGAAATTATCTATTCTATATTTTAATTTAATAACCAGCTTCAGTTTCAAATTCCGATTGTACTACTTGTATTGACCACATGTGGTGGTGGTGGTGGGGGGGAGAGGCGTGACCTCACATCATTGTTCAAAGGGGGGCACAGAGCCTGAAAGTTTGAGAACCCCTGTTTTATACAACATTCAGCTATTGGTATCATAGCCTTATAAATCCCTTTAAACCTTCATCCAAAAGCAAAAAACATATTAAAATATGCATTTGCTGAAGTGAGGTCAGAAAAATACTAATATGAAAATTCTCCATAGCTTAACAAGGATTGGTTGGTTTGTATCGCTACGGTCATTTCTTGCTACATGAGGGCTAATCAGACTGGGACCTAGTGCTTAAACCCAATTCCAAATGGCTACAAACATCCATGCCAATAGTGGGGCTCGAACCTACAGACTCTAATAACAAATTCCAGCACCCTAGCCATTCAGCCATTGCCCAGCTTAATCTGCTGTGTATTAACCCTATTGGATTCACTCATCTCAATGTTAACCTATGAAGAAAATGTGTCTATTATTGTTTGCTACATAAATGTTGAAAATCCAATAAAAAGGGTATTTTTAGATAGCCTGAACTTTTCTGCCTCTTGCAACAGGATACATTTTATAAATTTTGTCGACCAAAGGAATTTATAAGGATTTAAAACACACTATACCAGATTTTCCCCCTAATAATTTAAATTAAAAAAAATATTATTTGCATTTCTTTTTAAAAACAAAACATGCCTCAAAGAATAACATTTCTTTCTCTATTACGGAGTACAGTTAAAAAAAAAACTAAATCCAAGCCAACAGTCCTTGGACAAATTTTCTCCATAGGTTAACATTGAGGTGAGTGAATTCAATAGGGTTAGTACACAGCAGACTTAATAAGGGTGTTGATGATCTACATAAGCGGTCATAAACCTGGTCCCTACCGTCTACTAGTGGGCGAATCAAGCTTTCATGGTAGGAGGTAAGTTTTTGTCTGTTGCTACAAATTTTGTTCTTCTATATATCCAATACATTTATAACAACTTCACAAGTTTGACTTTTGATACTTACTTTTAAATTCCATCTCTACACTTTGAATGTAGATAAGAATTTACCAGACACTTCTTGAAGTATACTCATAGACTAGGGAGCAAACAATGAGCTCCCCAGTCAAAGGCACGAGTTTAGTGTGCATAATGGGATCTAATGCTTATAACCTTCCATCGTTCCGTCTTTGAGCTGTACCTCTTTCTTGAAAATGTAGAAATTCATTAAATTTAAATTGTCTATGCATTAACATAGATAAAGTATAAATAAAAAGATAAATTTAAGGACATATTTTTCTTACAAATTATGTCATTGCGGAACCAGTGGTCGGTAAGGAAATTTTACCATCAACAAAGATACAAAAGTAGGCGGTAGATATTAAAAGGTTGACGACCCCTGATCTATATAGATAATTGATATGCCTCCTTAGTATTTTTAACATCAATTATGCATCAAATTTTCATAAAACATCTATTCAAAGAGAAAGAAAACTTTTGTTAAGTGAAACACAATTTTTTTTTTTACTTTTAGTCCTAGCCTTGACAACAGGGCTGAAGAGTCCATCACCAAGGATATTGCGAGATAAAACTTGGAACTCATACTCTGTATCTGGCTGTAAGTTGTACAAGGTGACAGTAGTTGCTCCCTCAGGAATAACTCTCACAGTACGCCACTCACTGACACCTTGATCAGCTAAGCGATACCTGAAAATGAAATTGAAATTAATGCAATATAATGAAATATAACAAATTATTAGTTTTGAGATTTCATGACAATCAAATGGAAAAATGAATCAGTCCAAATGTTAAAAATCAAAATATCAAGGAATTAAAAATTGACCTAAAGAGAAAATTGACAGTATTTCCACCAAACATTTGATTAACAGAGTGAGAGAGAGAGAAATAAAAATGTATATTTATTGTTACTATTGTTTCTAGACCAAAATTTAAGTTGCTTTCAAAGACCTTTATAAATAGGACCTTTTATAAATGAATCATTTATTTCAGAAACCCATTAAGTGCACTTTTTCAAATTTTTGGGAAACAAAGAAAAAGATTCTATTTTTGATATTGTTATAGATTTTGGCTTAAAAAAATTTATAGCATTAGTTAACATCTTCTTGAAGTGCATGTTGCCTGTAATTAACTTATAATATTTATTACTTATGTTTAAATTTTTTTAAAAATTTTGTAGTTAGCAGTTTTCTGAAATAAAATATGTTTTTCTTTGTTAATGTAAGGCTCTAAAGGCTAATTTCCTCATTTTGTTGTACAGTGGAATCTCAGTCTATCATTTTTCAAGGGACCGACTGTACTGAATGATAAATGTGGGAACATAACAAAGAAATATGATTGTGGGGACTGAGTGAATTAAACAATGTATACAGGAAAACGATGATTCAGGGAACGATTGATCAACATTCCACTGTATTATGATTTTTTAAAATGAATACAATGTCATAATCTATATTTTTTTAAAATTTGAACACAGAATCAAATGTTAGAAAGCTAAAATTAATACTACTACAGTAGGAAAAAACTTGACTCTCATCCTATTCTGCTTTCTGTCTGTTGACCTACTCATCTTCATATTCCCTGTCTTCATTGCATTCTGCTTCCATAGTAGACCACTAGAAAATGTTATTGTAAAAACTTTCATATAGTGTAAATACTTAGCTTCTTCAGGTCATCAATTTTTTGGTTATTGATCGGTACTTTTCTAGAAGTGTACGCTCTTACCATTGGGAGTTAAGTAACGTTCTTGTACTTTTTTGAGGTGAACGTTGAGGACCTGCCGCCATCAATAAATTGGTTAACAACAACTTTTCCTTGGTTCGCTTTGTTGAATTCAAACTGTTTGTAAGATTTGACTTTAAATGGTATTCTTTGGTTCTTGGGAACACCTCTTTCAGATGTTCCATGTCCTTCCAGGTGTTTTATTCTGAACTAATAGGTTAGTCAGCTTTCTAACTTAATCGCAAGAAATTCCATGGATTTCTAAAAAACATTTTTGCAAACTGGAGAACACCATTGATCTTAATACTGTACAAAAATGATTTATTTCTTGTTTTTCAGGATGGGGTTCTACTTGAAACTCTATGCTTAATTTCTCTCACTTCTATCAATGTTTGCAAATATATACCTTGATTGTTTTTAGCATCTGACGAATAAAAAGAATTCCATACCTGATTTTTTATTTCATCAGCAATAGATAAACTGCATTTACCTGGACATTTGCACATTATCTCATCAGGAACAGACTTTGATGGAACCATGTTACTTTATTGTGCTTGTAGCCTTCACCTTTCACTCTCCTCACTTTTCATATCCACTTTTTGTAGGACATTTTGTGTATATTTCTTTTTGTAATACCTCATTTCCTTTTTGTTTGAAGTTCGTCGTAAGAACTACTACTAGCCATTTTAAAAAACAAACTATCATAAAGCATTATGTAAAACCATACTATAAAATTATACCCACAACACAGTAGTTTAACCTCCACATGGAAAACAAAAGCAACTCCAGTGTTGAAAGCAGGACGGAAATTAGATTTACTGCAGAAACACACTATGTGATGTTACTTATCAGGTTTCTGTATTAAAGTTAATATGCACTGTCAATAGAAACCCCTAAAAGGGGAATGGTATTTGGCAGATTTCTGTACAAAAACATGCATTTACAATAGAAGACCCTGATTCTGTAAAAAAATTTAAATTTTAAAAAATGTCTGTTGACGGGTTTCTGAAATAAACAATTTAAATAGGAGTCTATCTAAATTCCTATTTTCATCATTTTTTATGAAAAAGCGATGTGCATCTACTAATGCTCTTAAAAAAAGAGAGAGAGATCTATTTAGTGCTTCTCTGTAATTTGGCTTATCCCTGATTACAATTTATAATATGAAACTGATTTAGTAAAAAAAATAAATAAAACATTGGGCTTCTACCTTTTTTTTTATCAAAATAAAATACTCTCTTATTATAAGTTTTAGTTACCATTATTTGTAATTTTAAGGATCTAATTTAGGGTTTATTTTATTACTTTCTTTCTAAAAAGAAACATTATTTCAGTAAGGCACTTATAAATTTGAAAGTTATAAAAGGTGCTAATATTTTGAATCACTTAATAACAATATGCCTGATGTTAATTATTTTTAAAATGCTAATAAAGGTTAATAAAAATTAAAGCAATTTAATTGCCAATTATTTATTTTGGGTGACTGAAATGAAATATTAAACAAATTTTCTTATTATCATTCGAACTCGGAGATTCTCAACCTTTTTTATGTTTGCAGCACCCTTGGGAATGAGATTAGATACTTGGGGCACCCCTTGGTAGAATTAGTTTTTTCAATTTTTTCAGTATTAAATTAAAGTGGATTATATATAAGAAACGTGTTAAAGTTCAAATAAATACTTCTCCATTGCTAATTTTATTCATTTAGTGAAAGATATAAGTAACAGACACTAGGATATGCTATATTAATACAGTTTCAAAAATAGCCATAGGATTCAGTATAGTATTTACACTAGAGGACTACAATGAAAATAGCTAAAAAGACTTGTTTTATTAATGTGAGACTTGCAGCTTAGAGCACAAATGTTTGATATCAAGCCTAACAGTTGTGGGAGTGAAGGTAGACAATTCATCATCAGGAATGAGTGCATCGATTTGTGCCACAATCAGTCCAGCATGAGAGAAATTAATGCAGCTTAATATTTATTTTAAGTGGGCCCTACAATGAAAATAGCTAAAGACTTGTTTTATTAAAGTGAGACTTGCAGCTTAGAGTACAAATCTTTGATATCAAGCCTAACAGTTGTGGGACTGAAAGTAGCCAATTCATCATCAGGAATGAGTACATCGATTTGTGCCATAATCAGTCCAGCATGAAAGTAATTAATGCAGCTTAATATTTATTTGACACTTAAGTGTAGCACTTAAGTGGGTCCTACTAATATATATATATATATGTTTTTTTATCCAAAAATATCTCGCAGTACCCATCTCACAGAACCCTAAAATGCAACAACACACCAGTTGAGAATCACCATTCCTACTCAATACACCTAAATACCAATACAAGAGAAATATTTTCATTTTTTCTTTTTCTCTCTTTCTCTTTGTCTTGTGCATGTTTTAACGAAGCACTTAAATGCATACGTATAAGGAAATTTACCAAAAAAAATGACAACAAAGATTTGGTATGATTGAATAAATAATATATATATATATATGTGTGTGTGTGTGTTTATTTAATTTATTTAAAAATTACTAAAATAATAAAGTTTAACTCCTGTTCTAAAATTTAAAATTTGCTATAAAACTAGTTTAAATAGTTGAGAATACAAGGTAGGAAACAATAATTAAAAAACTTTGCTTTAAAAATATTACAAATGGTATTACCATATAACATAGGTCTGCTCATAATTGCCATCATATGCTGGAAGCCAAGTAAGTGTAGCATCGAAAGAGCTCGTATTCACTGTGACATTTGTTGGAGCATGAGGAGTAGTCCCTGAATCACCAAATGTTAAATTAATACTACTTTAGAAATTAATCTACACTAAATTATAAAAGCTATATACAGCATTGATTACCATCTAAATCTAACAATACAGTAAAGTAAAATTAAAATGTACACAACTACTTACAGTTAATTTTATTCACTGCATAAGCAGAGATCAATTACAAGGCTTGTGATTAATTACTTGGCTGGTATAAAATGCTTTCTGATTAAGTGCATAAAACTATAAAAATTTTACAGTTTTCTAATATTAATAGATTCTAATATCAAAGATTTAATTACATCATGTCAGGAAATTACAAGTCACTTTTTTTTTCTTTTTTTTTTAAACATATCTATTTATTTATTTATTTATTTTGGGGGGAGTTTAATGTCATTTCTTACTTGAATGACACCAGAATCTGTCTAATAGTTCGTATTACAAAGTAGATTTACAATTAATACTATAAAATTAAAATGAGAGGGTGTAGA
Organism: Dolomedes plantarius; assembly: GCA_907164885.2. Classification (NCBI taxonomy): domain Eukaryota; kingdom Metazoa; phylum Arthropoda; class Arachnida; order Araneae; family Dolomedidae; genus Dolomedes; species Dolomedes plantarius. Next base: position 32,838,039 of record OU015503.1, on the reverse strand, counting down.
GTCAGATGAATATGTGGGCTTTGTTAGGTTTATTCAATTCAGAGATTAAATCATGAAGCTTTTAACTATTAGTTGAGTCAAAACATTAAGTAGTTATTTGATAACTGAGATACTGAAAGTGGCCATTATTTTTGGTTCAAAAACAATTGTGTGTGTATTGTACAAGACCACTGGAATAAAATATCTATATTAGTTTAAATTATTTTTCTAATAGTTAGATTCATAAGATAAGTTGGACTTTCCAAAATATAATTTACATAATAAGTGACAAGCTTATATTTCTTATTGCAGAGCAACAGCTGAAAACTACTGTTGTTCAACCACATGTTGAAAATTCTTAGGAACATGAAAAAAGAACATTTTAATTTTAAACTGAATTATGAAGAAACAATTTTTAAATAATAGTTGATATAAACAAATTTAAATTGAAAGTGTAACTCATAACTTCACAAAATAAGATTCAATTATGAATTTAAAAAATATAGACAATTAAAAACTTTAAATACAGCAATAACAAGCAAATAAACATAATTTTATTATTGATGTAGGATTTAGGCTTTTATTTAACTTTAACCCTTCAGCGGGTGTGCCCGTGTACAAAGTGCAACATTTTCTTAGTTTTGAATGGTTTGTTTTTACATGTAAGGTTAGAATGTTCTAAGCAGTTTCTATTTATAGCTACACCCTTTCTAATGCTGGTATGATTTTCTGAGTCTTGTATTCCTTTCCATTCATTGTTAGATGTGATTTAACCATGGTAAACCAGCAATTATACTGGATTACAATACGACAAAAGCAGTAGTTGATGTAGTCGATCCAATGTGCAGCTATTACACGGTATCCAGCATAACACAAAGATGGACAATCTCATTGTTTTTTTAGGTTTTTGGACATAATAGGAATACATTCGCAAGTTGTCCTTAAATCCAATAAACTGGACAGTTTTGAAATAAGGCGATTGTATCTGCATTCTTTGGTCTTTAGTTATAAATATATCTCAATATTATCAACATTCTATATCATGTCATAAAACGCAGAATTATTATTTTCAATTTGAAAAAAAAAGTTTATTATAAAAGGAATAATCAAGGTTGAAAGAGACCTTGCACTTTATGCCATGCGCACCTGCTGATGTTCCAAAAATTGGTGTACCCACTGAAGGGTTAAAACAAAATTCAAAAACACAACATCCAATAACATGAATATCCATAGATACAGATACCTATTAACCTAAATGGAAAAAAAAAAATCATTTACCTTCAACCAAAAGAAGAGTGCTTGTTACTAACGTTGCAATCTCATTTTCTAAAACACATTCAAAGCGCCCATGATCTTCTTTTCTCAAACCTTTGATGGTTAAATTTCCTCCTCGAATGATAGCTCTCTCTCTAGGTAGCTTTTCTCCATCAGCCTATGAAAAACATAAAACACAATAAAAATCACAGGCAGCAGTATAGCTTCGATATAGGACCCCATTGGCGATATTTTGTATTGGCGACTTTTTACATTTTACATTTGGCGCATTTCGTATCCCAGAATTGGTTCCAGCGACTCTGCCACAGTCGCATATGTTTTAAACTGAAATAAACGATTTTCCAGACTTTAACTCGATGGAATACGCCAATTTCAACTTCATACCCTGTTGGAAGAGCTTTGGTGTAGTAGTATAGTAATTTGTTACACACAGAATTCGTTTCAGCAACCCTGCCACAGTTGCATGACACAAACTAGGTTGTACCACTTTTTTCTTATTTATTTATTTTGATTTAACCATGCTTTTCCGTGTAGATTTATCTATAATTTCTAGATCTGCCAAGTTTATGCTCTTTTCCTTATTTTATTATTTTTTAATTTATACTATATTATTTTCTAATTTAAATTTTACAAAATTAAATTTCTATGTAATTTATATGATATTAACGATGTGATGTTTGGCTAGGTGACAAAAAAAATGCCACCAATACAAAATATTACCAATGGGGTCCTATATCGAAGCTGTTCCCAGGCAGCAAAATATTTAAGGCAAATTTCATGTTATTTTTTATCTTGTGCATATCTGTTCCTACTTGGGTTTTTTTTTTTTTTTTTTTTTTTTGGGGGGGGGGGGGGGCAAATTTTATGGGTGGTTTGGTTGGTTTTAGCATATTAGTTTGTTTAAAAATCAGAGCTACATGAAATGAACATTTTACCAGTTATAAAGCTGGCACTATTGATGAAGAGATTATGCTAATACATCTATCTACAGTAGCTTCCTTTCTTACATTAATTTTTTCAGCTTTATCTGTAGATTATAATATTTTGCATCATTTAATGCTGCACTCTGTCTGCTAACTTTGAAACATTTTGCTAATAGGGAACTATTTTTTAAATAACTTTAGTAATTTGAATTATTATTTACTACCTTCAAAAGTCAAAAAGAAGAACATAAACATTCATCATTAAAAAAAAAATGTGTGATGGAACTTACCCTTCGCCAAACAACTGTTGGTTTAGGTTGACCAGATCCTTCACATGGCATCTTCACTTCGCTATTCACCGGTTTTTGATAAGTGTCACGGGGTTTCATTGTAAACATTGGAGGATCTGTAACAAAAACACAAAAATTTATAAATTACAGGATTGTTGGAGGTCTTGCAGCATATTTTCAGACAATATTTTAATTCTACAGAACATAAATGAATATATATTAACCCGTAAATGGTAACATCCGTCTCTAGGATGGATAGAGTTCATACTTTTCCCGATAGGATGTGCAATTATCAATTTGAAATCTTCATGTTCTAGCTATGCTTCAATTATTCCATGACTTTGGTTGTGTTTGTTTATCTTTAAGTTTTGTTTACTTTATCGCCTTACATTTACCCTTCCAAGAAAATTCACTCCGCTTTAGAGACGGATATTACTTTAAAGATATGTATTTGGTCCGTCTAAGGTCCAGGACACATTTAAGAAAAAAAATTTATTTAATGAGTTAAAATTTTGAATTTTACCGTGATGGTTAACCATATAGTTTGTAAACAAAATTACATGATAAAACTTCTCATAAAGTTTTTTAAAAATTTTAAAATTTTAAACTTTAAAAAAAGTGGGGTAATTTAAAATCGTTATTACTCCAAATATTTGTCAAATTTCAAAATTTTTTCATTTCATTACACAGAAATTATAAGTTTAATTTGATTCAGCATTTTTTTAAATATTAATTAAATTTTTTAAAAAATATTTAGAGTAAAAAAAAAAAAATAAATAAAATAAAATAAAAAAATTAAAAAATTATGTAACAGTTTTTTAAAATCATATTTTCAAAAGTAAGTTTTTTTTCCAAATTTGCTGAGTCAAATTTAAAGTAAAATAATTGAAAAAGACATGTTCCAAGTTTGAATTATTTATCTTCAACGGTTCTTGACTTATAACAATTTAAAGATGAGAAATGGCGAAAAAAAACCATCATTCAGAAAAATGCATTTAAAGGTTTAAACAAAGTTATATTAAAATTAAAACCAAGTATAAATATATTTTATAAATTAATAATATCTCAAATAGAGAGCTAAAATTAAATGAAAATTGGAAAATTACATAAGTAATAAGCTACGAAAATCCAACTTAGTCTCATGGACGGATGTTACTGTTAGAGTGATTCCAACAGATGTTACCATTTACGGGTTAAAATGCTCAAAGCTCTCAGCAGGTGGCAAAAACTGTCACAAAAACTTTTCATGTATAAATGTAACATCCTTACCTAAAAAACCTTTTCAGCATGAAGTGTCAATTATTCTAATACAGATATTCATGATTTAGTTTAATCTCAAAAATACCCTCTACACAAGTAAAAAATAAAAAATAAAAATACATATTTTGAAAAACTTCTTAAAAAGATGCTTTTGATAAGGAAACACCATTTTAATTTGTTTAACTATTCACACTACAAATTTAGCTGAAAATATAAAAGCTGGTAAGAATAAAAAATTTTCAAAGCCTGACAACCTAAATTAAATTTTTTTTTTTTAAAATTAACAATGGAACAGTAATTTGAAGCTAATTTTTTATTCCTTAAATAGTTTTATCAGAAGTAAAATTCAATGCAGAGAAAATTCAATACTTTTATTAATAACTACATTTTATACATGTCATCCAACTGTAAAATGACAGTTTAACACTAAACTATCAATAATAAAAAAATGGTTTATTTTATCTGAATGTAAATCTTTAATCAACAAATTATACTATTGTTATAATAAATTAATCAAACAATTATTATTATTAATTGAGAAAATGATGGAAAACGTAAATAGCACTGCTTACAAAATAAAATATAAATTGTTGTGAATGCTTACAGCATATTTTAGAAAAAAAGATTAATAAATTCAAATTTCATTAGCAACAATCACTTAAAATACTCCTTTTAACTGTGAAATTTTTGTGAATTACTTCATCACAGATATAAAATGACCACAAAAAACTTCAGTAAGAAAATAATATTAGTTACGAGTGGAAATTTCTGTATAATAAAAGCACTATAACCTGTGATTGAACCATATAACAGCATGCATTGACAGCAGGAATGTATGAAGAGTTGCACTTAAGAGGTTATAAGGGTAATGGTTAAAATCAATTTACAAATGCAACATGCAAATTTCAAAAACTTAAGGTAAAGAAAATTAAACCAAAATCCTTAATATCATTAATCTTTAATATCATTAAGTATAAAGATCTTAATATTTTAAATGCTTTTTAGATGGCAGAGTAAAATAGATATTTTTTAAATAACCAAATAATTTTTCAATTTCTATAATATGTGTGAGTAATGTTACAAGTTTTTACACTACTGAGAAAACATTTTTGCCATTTCACCATCAGAATCACTTACAAAATATTTTAATTTTTTAAACAAAAGATAGGGAGAACAAATTTGTCCCAGCTATATTGTGCTTTTAAATTGATGAACTTCTAATTCTTTTGACTTAGTCAAATCCTTCCTTTTTTATTATCCATTTTCACGTAATAGAGATACATATGATTAGTTTAAATAGAAACAGCAATACAGGATTCTATTTAAGCAAAACATTATATTGTAGTGTTTATGGATTACTTTTTATGTAATTTCCTAATATGTTTTCCTCCCTGAGGATAGAACCACTTCTTCAATACAAAACAGAAAGGAAATTTTAGTAGCAATCTTATTCATGAAATACTAAAATGTTATTCCTTTCAACAGGAGAAAAATAAGTCAACTGTCCAAAATCATCTAAAAAAATTAAAAAAACAAAGAACATCTGCATGTAAATACCTACCTCTTACTAATACCTCCATTATATTAGAAGTTCCAGCAGTACCATGTACATTATAAGGAGTACAACGGTATCGACCTTGATGTTCGTGACTTACACGCTGGAACAGTAAAGAGCCATTATTTAGAGTTATTACACCAGGATTTGCATTAGGATCAAATGGTCGACGATCTTTGGTCCAATTGATGAACTGAAATGGAGGATTGGCTTGAACATAGCAACGCAGAATTCCAGACAAACCTGATGGCAGATACTGTATAGTTGGGGAGTAAGTTACTCGAGCAGGATCTGTAATTACAAAGAGAATTGCTTAACATATGGATTAATTAAATTTCAAAAAATGGTTAATAGTCAAATTAGTGCTCATGTGGCAAATGACTACCATTATGCTTTTAACCAACCACCAACAAAAAAATTAGTCTAAAGACTTCCATACTAACTATGGGCATTTTAAAATCCTACAAGCAAAGCTCTCAGAAAATAAATAAATAACCTTAAATGTGAGTATTCATAGCATTTTAAGATTGAAATGTTTCTGAATATTTTGTTACAATGATTTCTAACATTTGTTGGACTAAAACCTCAATGTAGGGCTAATTTTTTAATTGCTTACTATTTGTAGAAATTCACTTAAACTGATCATGATGAATTAATCTTTAAAGCACATTAACAAAACATTCTTTTTATTTTATAAATGACAGCATTAAAAAAATACTAAATGTGAATCTTCTTTATTAAAAACAATTTTCTATAACATTTTGTGAACTATTTCATTCTTCAAAAACCTTTAACAGTGAATAAAATTACTGAAATGGCATCTTACAAACAAGACATTGCATATATATAAATATACTGGATATGAGAGTTTTAATACAGTCAAACCCCGTTATGACGAACTTCAGGGGACCAAATGTTTTGTCCGCTTTATCCAGTGGTTCACTATATCCAAACCGTTAAGAAAATTGCTAGAGTTCACAAAATGTATAACTCATTAGTTGCAATGTGTATTCAATAATGATGTATTAAAAAAATGATAAAATCTATTAAAAATGATCATTAATGAATTAAATCAACTAAAATTGATTACATTAAACTGAGACAATACTAAATAAATTACATACTTTAGGAAAATGGCAGGACCAAAATTATCATTTGTTATATCCATGAGTTCATTAAATACCGGGTTCATTATAACAGAGTTCGACTGTATATACAACATATAAAGGTTAGGTTTCCTAGGATGGTCAGTTTTTCCTTTATAAAGCTCTGTTCCTACAACACCTAGCTTGTATGCTCCCACTTTTAGCATAATAAAAATACTTTCATAAACACATAATTCATTTTGCAGAATTCCCCTTCCTCAGAGGAAGACAAGAATTTACATATATATATATATATATAAATATATATCTAATATATAAATATATATATATAAATATATATCTAATATATAAATATATATATATCAGATTGGTTGATCCTCTTATGTGTATATATATGCTCCCACTTTTAGCATAATAAAAAATACTTTCATAAACACATAATTCTTTTTGCACAGTTCCCCTTCCTCAGAGGAAGACAAGAATTTACATATATATATATATATATATATATATATATATATATATATATATATATATATATATATATATATATATATATATATATATATATATATATATATATCACATTGGTTGATCCTCTTCCCTATGTGTATATTACAATGTAACTTATAAAGAACACCAATTTTAACTTAACATGAGTTAAATTGAATGAATTCAAAACTGACTTCTAAGAAATAATCATTAAACTATTCTTGTTACCATAAGGGAATGTTATAAATTATTCTTATTTTACCAAGTCTTGTTTCAAATGTAAATATTCAGCAAGGAATAGTAATGTCAATGCCAATTTAAGACCTTTAAAAAGCCCCCCCCCCCCCCCAAAAAAAAAAAGATACTTTACGATATATTAATATGAATTTTAAGCTTCAAAAGGTATGTATAGCATCTCTATATTAATCAAAAGAACACACCAAAAGAAATGTACTAAAAATAATCCTTTTATATCTAGTGCTTAAATATAAGTAGAAAGGGACACATATTTGTGAATAAAATAATGAGTAGTGTTACTCCCATACATGGAAAATGATGATGTTTTTATGAAGAACTTCCTTCGGAAATGAACACTGTATTTATTTTATTGAATTTTCTAAAAGCAGAACAGAAAGCCCAGTTTAAGGACTCAGAAATACGCCACTAAACCCAAAACTATAACTGGAAAAGCAAAACATACATATTCAAAACTTTTCAATTCAAAGTTTAATGACATTTATAAGACTGGAATGTGAGAAATAGCTGATAACAATGGCATTTTCAACAAGCTGGCAAGATATATATTTGATGATTTAAATTCATGATTAATAATATCATAATATTTTGATGAATATTATGAACAAGTTTACAAGTTAGTACAACCAGATTGATACTAAACTTCTATAATTTTAATACATATGATGTATTTGTGCAGTGACGTAGCAAGCATAACTGGCACCCAGGCCATGATACCTTTTTGGCACCCACCCATATAAAAATTGAAATTTTCCGGAATATCTTATTTGTCTTGGGGATCATTTAGCACCCCCTGCGAGCGGTGCCTAGGGCATGATAGACCCCCTTGCCACGCCACTGTATTTGTGATATATGAGTACATATGCTTGATAATTATAACATATGAATCAAGACCAAAAATCTATATGTTTAAGTTGCTAAACTGATTCTTTGGGCAGCCTGTAAGAGAAAACTACTGCATCAATTTACTTTATTTTGGTCTTAAACAAAAGATTTTAATCTATAGATGTGTCAAATTTGGTTTTTGTAACCGCAATTTCTATTAAAGAGCGATAATTTACAATTAAAAATTGCTTTCTGCACATGCTCACTGACATGTTTAAATCTGGCTTTAGATATTTACTAAACACAAGGCCGCATAAACACAGTAATTTCTTAAGCTCTCTCTCTCTGCCATTTTTATGTGTAATTACATTTGTGAGCTATAGAACAAATCTGGGCAGAAATTATTTATTTTGCGCTGTATTTATAATACGGAAAGTTATTCTTCAGTTTTTAGTTATGATAAGCTGTCATTGAAGCCATATTTCTTTTTATTGTGTACAATAGTAAATTTTAATGTGTATTTCTCTATTCTCAGTATTATGATTTTCAACATTTTACTGAGTTACAGAGTTACTGAGTACACATACCAAGTTTTTAGTTTGTCATTGAGTAACCATATTTCTTTTTATTGGGTACAATAGTAATTTTTTAAACTGTATTTCTCTCTTCTTAATATTATAATTTTCAATATTTGGCAGTGATGTGTTGAGTATAATTTGTGTATTAGTAAATTTATTTACTATCCAGCCGTCATGTTTTGATGGGTACCAACTAGTGGTATGATTTAAATTTCTTAAAACAGAATATAACTATTTTAAAGAACTACCCATAGGCTGTTATGTCTTTTAGGAAACAAAGAGATGATGCAAAGTTTTTAATTAACCATGTTATAAATACAGTAGAACTTCTTTAGTCCGGCATTCTAGGGTTCAGCACATTCTGTAATCCGGCACCAATTGAGCCGCCAGCATTTGGGTTTATTTCAGGTGGATTCGATGTCCCCCACTGCACTGGCTGTACCTGCCAGGTGACTTTTCAGTTCGTCTGTGTTTCATGCAGTTATACAGTGTTGTCTAGGGTCCTTGTTCCTTCATTTTTAGTTCGCTCAGTGTTTATTGTAACTAAATGTCAGTTCAGTGTTCATTTCAGTATGGTGCTTCCTGTATTCTAACAGTTACAAATCATGTTAGTGCAATGTTCTCAAATCCCAGCACGAGTTCTTCGAGTGTTAATAAACTGATAAGCATAAGCATATGACTCTCACTATACAGCAAAAACTAGAGATAATCGTCTCGAAAAAGGTGAAAACAGAAACTTCATAATGCGGGATTTCAATATTGGTTCTTCAACTATTTACGATATAAAGAAAAACAACAAGAGGAATTTAAGAAGTTTGCTGCTCAAGATGTTACAGCAAAGAATACAGAATCAAGAGACACTGAAGAAACCAAAACTTGAAATTCTTGATTTTGCCTTGTACGCTTGGTTTAGTGTGAAATATTTATATTGTCTGTACAGGCTCAGAATGTACTTAAAATACATGTTTTAATCGTCTGCATTTTTATCTGGAGTGATTTATCATTGGTATTCCTGTTAAAATTATTGACGTTTGATAATCCGGCACAATTGCTAATTCGGTACGACTGAGGTCCCAGACGTGCTGGATTAAAGAACTTCTACTGTATATACAACGAATCATTATAATTGTTCATAAAGGTATGAGTGATAACTCCCAATTTGTACAGCTCTACTTCTCTTTTTTAACCCCTTGTTCTTCAATGATTTCTAACATGAAATTCAGATACCATAAGGAATAAAAATTGATTATTTGCTTTTGAGAGGCATTATCATATTACAATATCAAATCTGCAATAAAGAAAAACAAATCTTTAAAAGCAATTATAACTTACACTCTACACTCAAATACGCAGATGCAGAATCAGGATTGCCTATACCATTAGAAACTTCACAAGTAAATACTCCAGAATCTTCAGCCGTCAGAGGACTTACAAAGAGAAGACCATCTTTCCGAATCAAAGATCGACTTTCAAGCCATGTAAGTTGACTGATATCAACACCATTATGATACCATCGATGAGTGATATTTGCAGGCAAAGCTTTGGCTTCACAAATAAACTCAACTTTACCACCCTCTAATTTGCTGGTATTATGAGGAGGTACAGTAATCACAGCAGGTCCTAAGTAAAATTAAAATTACAAAGTCATTTATAACACATACCATAGTCAACATAAAATAACACAAAACTGCCTCTTATACATCGATATTTTAATGCTATAAAATAATGTATGCATAATGAAAATGCAAATTAAAGATTTTTCATGAAAAAAGGTGATTTAAATCAAATTATGAATCTGAAAACTTTGCTCATTTAAAATACTTTGATCTAATTTAATCAAACCTGTAGCCAAATATGGTAAATTTGCATAGATTTGGAGAAAGACAGAAAAGAGAAATTTGGTGCTGTTTGACATAGCATTTGCACCTTTGTAACAGCTAAAAAACTACATGACTGACAATCCATCACAATGACAAAATATAATTCAATTACATAGTTTTATGATAAAATCCACATAAATTTACCATTGTATTTATAATATTAGATCCCAATATCTTTTTATTATTTTCTACTTTGCATTAAAAAATTACCTCGGCAAAAAGTTTTACACAGGTCTGCTGTCAGGGTGGGGAAGGGGGGACAAAATACCCGGAGCCTGGTTAAAATAAGAGTTGACTAAAAAAATTGTATGCAATGTTCAAATATTGAGTGGGGAGGGGGCCCACTGTATTATTTTGCCCCGGGCCCTGGTTCAGCTGACGACGGCCCTGGTTTTATATAACTAATATAAAAGCAATGATATTAATGAGTTTAAGTAATACAGTAAGTAAATGAAGGCTTAGGATGTACGTACTTAGTTCTATCCAAAAGAAGTAATACAGATAAAAAGTTTTACTTTACACTGACAAGGAAATAATTTATCTACCCATAATAAACCTACTGTTATAAATTACACATTATCCAGAGAGCATCCCTTAACCCTCTCCTTTTATTTTACTGTTATGAATGACATATATTATAGATAAAATGCAAAAAAATTCTCTAAACTTACCAGCAACAATAACCTTAGTTAAAGCATTTACACTGCCTTCTTTGTTCTTGGCAACACAGAGATAATCACCTATGTCTGCTTGCTGAATATTGTTTATGTGGAGTTCAGTAGCACTGATTTGCACTGAAGGAGATGACTGTAAGGGTTGATTGTCCTGAAAGGATATTTTAATACACATATTTTTTATACCAAACATTTTAACTCTTGATCATGATACTTTAAGAAATATTTTAAAGGAATTTTAAAAAATGATACACAAGAATTCAAATTAATGATTGCTATAAATAAGTTCAAACTGGCTGTACAAAATATGATTTATGTGATACACACCTTAAACCATGATATAACAGGTAGAGGGGTTCCAATTGCTTCACAACTTAAAGAGACAGATTCACCAACTTTTACATAAACTGTATCAAGAGGCTTTAATTTAAAATGTGGTGGTGCTAGGTAAATGAAATATTAAAAGAACATTATATCATTTATATAAATAATCTACTGAGACAGAAAATTTATCAGCAAAGTGTTAAAACTACATTTTTAAACAGTTTCTCTAATAAACGAGTAATTTAAAATGTTCAGACAAATTTTCAAAATGTGGGTTCAAATAGAGATTAGTTAAAAATGCAACTTTTTATAACTGAGTCAAAACTATCCAAAAGAAAACTATCTATCTCTAATGAAATCTAATGCCATAAATTTAGTATATTAGTAGTAACATATAATTACTACATAGTTTCCAATACCTTCAATTTATCAAACTCCTTGCACCCTGTATCCTCTTTATTTCCAGAAAATAAAGATGAATAATTATAATAAACTAAAGGAACAAATAATGGGAAATTATATGCAAGCAAAAACAAAATCAAAAGCTTTAGAAGATGACTTTTAGGCACAGTAAATCGATGAATTATGTGTTATTGTCTGAAAAAAAATTCTATTTTAACAAAGCTATGTTTTGCGCTAAACACAAAATATAAATGATAAGTCTTTAAAACAGATGTTCATTTGAGAATCAATTTTTTTTTCATAATTTGCTGTGGTATTAATCAGGGTTAAAGATATAAATAGATATAAATTTAGAGCACATATTTGCATCTTGATATGTATTAAATGCTTATTTTTTTTCTTTACAGAAAAATTTTAGTTTAAGAATCGAAGGCAGACTGCTATTAATTTATTGATTATTTCACAGAACAAAACACAATATCCCATATCCAGAAATGTTTGGAAAATTTTAAAACAAGTTTGAGACCATTATCCAGAAAACACAGGTGTCATTTATATTAGATACCATGTGAAAAGGAAAATTACTTAAAAATTTAAGATATTAAGGAAAGTTCCAAAATTTCTCAACTATTTAAAAAATCATCATATTGTGATGATGCAATTTCTTCAAAAGCAAAATTAAAAGACAGTTACAAACTAAGCTTCATTAAAAAAAAAAAATAATAAGAAGAAATAGGAGGGTTAACATATAAGTGGTTTCATGTTTTCATCAACAAAAGAATTATTATCTAAGAGGACAAAATTAACTACATAACTGCAAATGTTAAATAATGATACAAAAGAAAAAAAAAAGAAAACTAAAGTGGATAAGTTTCTTCCAAAATGCACATACAGCAATCATAACTAAAAATGTACTTTTCTTTAAAGGGGAGAAAGAACACTTTTTTAAAACTTTGCAAGAGCTCCAAAAAATAAAAATTGATATTAAGAAACTGTTTAGCAATTTTACAGGCATAAGAGTCTGCTTTTCTTTTACAAGAAATGTATTGATGTTCAATATGAGGTCTCATGGTTAGCAATTATAATTTTCATGAGAAATAAGAAAACTGCTAATGTATCCCATTTGATGCCTTTGTTCTTCATTAATTAAACATATGTTTATAAATTGTTTTACAATTTTGTAATATTAAGCCATTTTTAAGAATGAGAAACAGCTTTGAAATTCAGAAGTCTCATAAGAAATTCCAGCAAATAAGCAGCTAATAACTTTACTCCACTCTTTATTTCATTCAGATGGAAAATTAATTTCATGAGCATTAATACATGCAATACCAAAATAATTTTGGGATTAATTCTTCTTCCCTCAGTTAAATAACTTAAAAAACCAGAAACACGACAGGTGATAACTAAGAATTAGCTGATAAATTAACATAAGAGTTTATGCATTTACTGAGCTGTGAGAATGCACAAATCCAACAAAAATCAAATCTTAGAGGATTTTATATTTATACAAAATAGAGAATTAAACAAACAAAAAAAAGAGATAAACTTACCAAGTACATCTAGATGTACCCATGAACCATTTTTGGGGGAGTCAGGGGGGCGATTCAGAAAATATACTTTACATTCATACCATCCTTGGTCAGCTTCTCTTGCACCAGTGAGATTGAGAGAAGCCAGCCCACTGAGAGAAGCTCTACCTTCATAGCCTTCACCAGCATGAGGTGGATAGCCATCATACCAGATATAAATGGGAATTTTCACACCTTCTTTCTGCCACTGCACAACATAAGGTACAGGTGTACCTTCAGGAAAAGAGAACGTGCAAGGCAGGATGACATCTTCACCGAGAAGAGCAGTAGTGTATTCTGGTTCTAATTGGATAACACCTGCATTTAAATAGTAAATAAATTATAACGCAATAAAGAAATTTAGCATCTTAACTTTAGCTAGTACTAAAAGACTGCACAGAAGGTTGGGTCGGAAGAGAACAATTTTCCTTCCAGATATATTCAGTTCAGATAATCAGCCCAGATATATTCCTTCCTTGTAAAGGAATCTTAAATTTTATGACTCAAGAAAAGTATTTTATACCTGCTTTAAATATCCAATCAGTTGAGGAAGAAAATATAACATGCATTTTAAATTCAAAGCAATCAAAATTCTAAAACAGTACATGATGTTGAAGTTTATTTGGACATGAGCACAACTTTGACAGACAGATCTTAGGGACAGATATACTCAGCTGAAGATATAAGAAATGTATCATATTTAAATAAAAAAAGAGAAAAGCTCTGAAAATCTAGCCCTGTATTTTTATTAAAAATATAAGAGTCAATGTATTAACCTAAAATAGCACTATGTTCCTGTTGTTAGTATGTTAATTGCTCAGTCTGCATTGAAAAAAACAAATATACCCAACACAGAGGAAGAAAACATGCTTTAAATGTTTTTATAAATTAATACAGATTTTATAAATTTTATTCTAAAAATGTATACAATTTTCATCTTAAGTTATTCAAGTGATTATTTCTATTACTGAAATATAGAAGAACAAATTAAAAATTTAATAACTATGTCAAAACTCCATATTAATGCATTTTGTTGAGTAAATGATGTTTGTATTATAGTTCATTTCGCATATACAAACTAAACTATTTGCCCATAAACAATGTACAAGGGCCTTTTAATTAAATTATCTAGTTTTTACAGTCTTCAAATAAATTTCTTAAGAGTTTCTATAAGATAAAAATCTTTTTTTAAGTTTAAGTAATTCATTATAAGCTATTTGCTTCATTACTCTATATCAGCGGTTCTCAACCTGGGGGGCGCGCCCCCCTGGGGGGGCGTACAGAAATTTCAGGGGAGGCGTGAGTTTAATAAAAAGCAAAATAAGAAGTAAAACTAACTGTAATTTACTGTACTCAATTTTGCACTCAGAATGTAACCGTAACATATTTTCGAAATACGAACACGAACACGGTAATTGTCGTACACGATAATTTTTGTAATTGCAAAAATACGATAATTGTCGTACGTCTGGACGTTGAAAGTGACCTGAGGTGTGCTTTGTCATAGTTACAACCTTATATTCAAAAACTTGTCAAGGACAAACAGTGCCAGCCCTCTCATTAATGTTGTGAAAGTGACTGGTATTACATGCCAAACTCACCTAGATCCTCGATTACCTCAAATATATTTGATCTGTATTTAATTCTTTAATTTCATATGCTGTAATAATAATATGTTCCAAATTAAGATATGAGTAGTAATATTAAATTTTGTGTATGAAATTATCTATTCTATATTTTCATTCAATAACCAGATTCAGTTTCAAATTCCGATTGTATTACTTGTATTGACCACATATGGTGGTGATGGTGGGAGGGGGGGCGTGACCTCACATCAGTGTTCAAAGGGGGGCACAGAGTCTGAAAGGTTGAGAACCCCTGCTCTATATAAAAAGGGTTATATTTTAATCTCATGTAATTTTAACAATAAAATTCTTTTAGAATGGTTCATGATCAAGCTACAGAAGATGTCAATCAGGCACTGTTTTAAAGCAGATGATGCTAAATCACAAAACGATAAGCAGTATATTCTTTGTAAAAAAAACTTTAAATTTCATACAGATAATATTGGAAATCAAATTTATAAAAACATAGTTTAAAATTCCAAATAGTGAAATTCAACAGATATATTTCAATAGCTACTGTTTTATTTGTATTTTTTTAAGACTATAAGAATTTGCTTGAATTATATGGTGCATTTGTTATTTATATAACATGCATTGATATTCTAACTGTAAAACCCCAAGTAATATATTGTACACAAAAGTTTTTCTAATTATTCAATTTTCCAAGAAAGATACCATACCACACCCCATTAGTATATAATAATGCAATCCAACTTGCTTTAATTAATCTCTAATTTATAACTTGCAGAATTGTTTAGCCCCCCCAAACAATTTAATTTTCCAAGAAAGAAATACCTACAAGGTAACAAATATGAATGAGGTATATATATATATATATTATATTCTGAACTTCACAATTCACCTCTACATATTTTGAAAGAATTGATATTCTATATGTATAAACAATTTTTATAAACAGATTATACCTGAATAAACAGCCAGCGACCAAACAGATATAAAAATAACAAAGTGACATGTTTTCTTCATCACCATCTCACAGTCAGCAGCATATGGTGTCACTCATCTTTTGAGATAAGAAATTTGAAATTTCCTCTTGCTGTTCTATGATAGCAAGAGTTTCTCATAGAGCAAATAATAGCAAAAACTAAATGTTCTGCAAAGAAAAAAAATACAATATATAAAACTTGATATATTTCGCTTTAAAAAAACACTTAACTAAAACAAGTGAATTATGTATGTACCTAAAATTAATTAAACTGATGAGATGAAATACTCAAAAATTTAAAAGTTTTATTAATCTTATTAATTTTTATTTAACTTAACATGAGTAAGTTACTAACACTAAAAAGTAAATCTGGTTTTTAATATCCAGAATAAAAGACAAATTTAAAGTATAAACAGTACAACTACATACAAACTTTTTTTATTAGTCACTTCCTTAAAACTATTCATCATTGTATGCTAATGACTTATTGTGCCAAAAGACAAATTTTACATTCAAAGAGGTTGTCACGATAACTGATACCTAAATCATTAACATACATTTCCCAAATTATAAAGCATAAATGAAAGCACAATGAGAATGAATTTCATTATGCTAGTTTTTACTGATATAACAGCAGATGATCATTTCAATTAATTTCCTCCAAGAGTACACTAAATTATTACAAGTTCACTATATAATTTACAAGAAACTATAATCTGAATCATACATACAAATAATATAAGAGGTAAAAAAAAATGCCCAATAAATGTTTTGAAATTTAATAAATTAGACCTTAAATATCTCAAAATTGAAATAATAGATAACTATTTCCTCTATCGTAAGGTGCATTAACTGTAAAATTTTAACACTAAGGTTTGTTACATTGTTATATAAATTAAGAATATTTATGTTAAGAAAAGGGCTTAAAATTTTAAAATGATAAAACAATTCAGACATAACTCTCCTAGGTTCATTATATTTCAATCCATTCAAACTTTATTTACTTTTGGACAAAATTATATCGCATTTTTCCTACCCTTACTCAAAGTTTTTACCTACTTTATACCTAATTATCATTTACTTCTGAAAATAATTTCCATGCAAAAGTATACTCTTTAAATTGTTTATATGCATAACATGACAAAAATTATTTTGTAAAATGATAAATACATTTAAACAATTTTAGCTCTTTTTCTTCCTTCTTAATTGTTTCATTTAAATTAAAATTGATACAATTCAAAATGAAAGTCATTTTTAAATAAAAGGCATAAATAAAAGGCTTAAATAAAGGCATAAATAAAAGGCTATACACTATAATTAGAGTACAGTAAAAGCAGTTTGAAGATATATATTAAATGTCTGTAAAATTTTCTGTCTGATTTTCTAACACAAACAAAAGGATAGTATCCTATAAAACCTGTGAGCTGCTTATGGATAGAGGGATCAGTCATTCTAGCATAGCTGTGACAAACATTTGAATTCTATACTTATGAAAAACAAATTCCTCTGGTGTCACTCGTGGCCCTAGGGTCCTGTTTGAGAAAAAAAAAGGGCAATACTCCTAATTTATATTTTTTGAAAGAGGGTTTCTAAAACTGTTAACCATTAAAAAGAAAACACTTTTATATCTTACACTGATAAAGTATGATGTTGCTATTATATAATGGTAAAAATCTATCAACAATAAAAATTCCTTTGAGGTTAGGATCCCAAGGACTAAGCAGGTTGAAAAAGTTCATGAAGAACTATGGAGGTTCATTTTACATCTTATTAGGAAAAATATAATAAGAAAAATAAAGTAAAAAAAAATTCATAACCTAGTTACATCTTTTTAAAAAAAACTTAGCATAAAAAATAAATTCCTAACATGAAAGTCAGTTTTAAAAGTAAACTATGTAATTAAGTAGTAATCTGCAAAGGCAAATTAAGTTTATTTACTTAATCATGATTAAATGAAAACTTCTGCAGCCAAAAATCACTTATTCATTAAACTAGTGATACACTCACGGGGTGGGCCAAGGGGCCTCCCCCCTCCCTCCTCCAAAGAAATAGAAATTGCATTATGAATATTGAATTTGCATTATAAATATTTTTATCCGTTCAACTTGCCCCCCCCCCCCCCCCCTTCCCAAGATTAAATCCTGGGTACGCCACTGCATATTTATTATAACTAAACTTTAAATCTTTAACAAGAAATGAAAGTTATATCAAAAGCCTTTTTCTCTAGTTAAGGGATTTTTTAACAAACCAAATCATTAATCAATTAAATCAGCTGATATAAAAACTTATGTTAGAAAGAGAAGAAAGTATTTATAATAAAAGCCTTTTGTATTTTTTACAGCTTCTAATGACAATATAAACAATCACTAAATGTTAAACTATTTTGAGTTATAGAAGCTCTCAGGTCACATAATCCCCAATTTTTTTTTTAGTTGAAAAATCAATACAATAAATAATTAGATCTTTTTTTACCTATTTAACATAATGAAAGCATTCCAATGCATTCACTAGCTTAAATGGAATAATTAAATATTAAAGAGTAGGAAACTCAAGGCAGTAACATTTCAGAAAGTTGACAATTAATATTAACTAAGGTTGGCACATTAAATATAACAAAGGTAAAAGAAATGGTCACAAATAGAAACTACCATATTTATTCAATAACAAATTTTAATTTAAAAAAAAGTAAAAAATTTGAAAAAAAAAAGTTTAAAAGCATGAAAAAATTAACTTGAGATTTAAATATTCAAATCAAAGAAATAAACCATAATTATGCAAAATTTAATAATTAATGACAGCTTTCCCCTGTGAAAGTCTATTATAGATATTATACATAAAATACACACTATCGAGATAACACAGTTGTATTCATATAGAATAAAATAAAAGTTTCAGTGACGTATAACAATATGCAGTTTATATTTGATCATATGAATTATTCTGCCAGAATATGTTAATATACTTTAAAGAAAAAACTTTCTTATGTTATAAATGTAAAATCCATAACACTATATTTTATTTATCAGCAGAGGACCAGAGTTTTATATCACTGCTCAGAGTTAGTGTTACTGTCACTCAAATATCTGATTTATTTAAAAATTACACTTGAATATACCACAGACACAATAATCTAAATTAATAGTCTATACTTTTGTATAAAGTTTGAAGATCACAGATATAAAAGGAGGAGGTGATAAATACTTTTGAGAATGCCATTAAATGAATATTAACTTTCTGACTAACATATATATATACTTTTAATTAGGAGAATAAAGTAATTTTCTTATTAAAGTTTCCTATTTAAAGAGATACCAATATCTTACCTTAAATAACAAATACCTTTATTTATTAAAATTATGTTGCATCCAGGGAAATAAAAAAAATTTCATTTAACATCACAAAATAGATTAATAGGAAATCCTCACACGTTCAGTTTTAAATAAAGTAGTAAAAAAGATTCTTTTGATCAGCAGAAAATAATTTAATTGAATATCTTTATACATTCAATTTTTCTGGATATTACATATTTAAAAATGAAAATGTTACTTACAGCCATTAGAACATTAAATGAACAGCCAAAATACACTAAAAACTATACAGTAAATATAAAATCCCTTCACATAAATCAGTACTGATTATGAATTGTTTTTCTAAAGTTGTTCATATATGTATCTATTTCATCTTGCAGAGAGACAAAAGATCATTAACAAAAAATTTTAAAAATAAACCAGAAAAAGATTCTTTTTCTGATTTAGTTTTAAAATTTTTTGTTAATAATTTTTGGTCACTAAAAATATATACATATATGAAAAAAAATATTCACACGGTAAAGTGAAATCACAAGACTTTTCAATGATATATAAACATCAAATTTCCCATTTATATGCAAAATAAAAATGCATTAACTTCATTACCTTTAATACTTAATATTAACTATATAAAGTTATGCAATATATATAATATATTAAAAGTTAGTTAGAAGTTAATGATTCAAGTCTGAATAATCTAAAATGACAATATAAATTTCAATGAAAAGAATGTACAAAAGAAAACTATCAATGTTATATACAAGACATCTCAAGATTATGTATATACAGATCCTTAAAACAATATGCTCTTCAGCAAATTTTACAAAGAGCTTACTTTTAGACCTTCTGTATAACAGTATTCTTATAAAACAATAAAACAGAAAGTTCTAGGAATTTTCAGCATACATGACATATAAAATTAATATATCAAAGCACATTTAATAAAGAAAACAGCAAAAACATACCCATCATGTTGACATCCTTTACAAAAACTGATAAACATCAGTTCCTTAAAAGAAGAAAAAAAGAAAATTAGAAGAGCATGAAAAGCTTTAAAAATTGTTTACATTTGATTGGTAAAGAGTTTCAGATAAGTAAAAGAGGAAAACAGAGAGAAATACATGCAATGCATAAAATGAATGATTACTCTAATCAGATAAAGTATAAGCACAAGGCTACAGCAAAGTTTGCTGTAACCAGATGTTTACAATAAGCATTTAAATACCAGTTTTCATATAATATCAAATATAAACAATTTAATAAAATGTGCTAGTCTCTACAGTATAAACATTGAAAGTATGCTTGTATACGTTTCAATAAGTTTCATTTGATGAAAAATGAGTCCTTCATGAGATCAAGAGCCAAAGATTAAGACAGAGATCAAGAGATTTAGAAATGATCAAGATAAGGTATAAGACATAGACTAAATAAAATTTATTAATGCATCCTTCGGAATTCTAGTAAAATGGGACGCAACAACGATGTTCTATGCAAGTGAGAAAAAATAAAAATCAATTTTACTCTTATAAATTACTTATACCTGAACAAATGACAAGTTCCATTTGAACTATGTTTTGCAAACGATGAAACCCATAATCCGAATAATAGTAATTTAACGTATAGCTTAAAAAAAAGTGAAATTATCAGTGAAAGTATTAAACAGTTACCAACTTCCTAAAGAGAAGTTAAATCAACCGTACGATACATACCTCCGGCAAAAATGTTTAGATGTAAGCAACGGAAGATGAAATCCGATTAGGTAGATACAAACACAGTATAAACAAAAGTACAAGAAGATTACAAAGATCTTAATAAATCTTAACCCAATGCGTGCTGATTGAAAAAAATATCGAATAGATGAACTTGATCTTTACCTGTCAAACAGAAGCGAGAGTAGCATCCGTAGACCTAACAGGTAAATCAGCTATTTACCAGAGTAGCCTGGTCGCTTCAAGCGATGTCCAGCGGCCATTTAAATGATCAGTAGCAGTAGATAACCTAACTCTTGAAAGTTTACCCAGTAAGCAATATGTTGAGCTAAACTTTTTATCCATAATATAGGTAACTAAACACAAAATTAAATATTTTAACCGTTATCAATTGCACCAGCACTCGAGTTCATAGCCTGCGGAGCTAGCGCCCTCTCATTATTGTTTTATTTTTTATGTTGACAGGTGAGTTCAAGACACGGTTCAACAATCTTTCTATATCACTAGAAGGGATGCTAATGATAATATTTATTCATCTCCTTAATGGTAAATACCTCATGGCAGAGAAAATGTAAATAGGAACAAATACTTTCGCTTATGCAATGTGAATTAGGAACTGCTTCCAATTTGTATTTAAACCTTCTGCTTCTGCATTCCTGATTTCGCTACGTTACCTTGAAATTAGTAATTTCTTTAACATGCCTAAAAAATTACATTTAACGCATTTAAAATCTATTAAATAATAATTTCCTGTCAAAATAAAATGCAAAAGTCAAATAGTATCGAGATGCTACCCCTTTTTATTTAACGACCTCTGAGTATTTGTACCGGAGAATATTGTTTAATACGTTTAGAAATGATTTTAACGTCTGAAATGATTTTAACGTCTGAATATCTCGTTATTCATTTGCATGTTTTTGTATTTTAGAATAGAGCCTCGTGTTTATAAAATTAAATGCATATTTTACCACTGCTAACTTAAACTGATGTAGTAAATGAGGAATGATAAGTTTCCTTTTGCTATTTTCGTTCTAATTTCGGTCATATTGTCTTTAATTAACAATTAAAACGAATTAATTGGATTTTTCAACGAATTCCATGGCAATAAACGATACACGTATTACGAAACGGAAAAGAGTTAAAGTTTATTGATTCATCTAATAATCAACTTAAGGCAGCGCTCCTATGTCTATTGATCAATAGACATCGGAGATCTTAAATATCTCCATGTTAAGCTATCGGGAGTTTTCCTCTCATTATTTTTCTAGTCACAGATTAACAAATGCATTATCTTTTATTTTTTTTCTAATGAATGAAGACGTTCAAGTTAAGAATGCGAAGTTTTAAAAATAATTTTTGAGCGATTAATCTTTTACAAGGCATTAAATTATTAATGCTTATCGCTACAAATTGAGGTTTTTTTTCTGACGAAATTTAAATTAAATTAAAAGATTTTTTTTTATAAACATACGCATTGCATTTAGTGATATATTTTCAAATGCACATAACAAAATTCAAAAATATACATTTTCTAATCTGGGTTTAAAAAAATCTGGGATTCGAAAAATACTAAGAAAATTCCACTACTTGACAATGGGATCGGAAAACTTCAAGGTTAACTCTTGCGCTACCTTAATTGAAAAATTTGAATTACAATTTCCTTCAGTTTTAACTTTAATTATAGCCTCTCTTTACTTGTTTTGCACATAGATTTTATATACATTTACTTGGAATTAAATTATAGGAAATGCATTTAGTTTATTTTCTTTGTCTTTAAACACCTTTTTAATGAAAATATGCAGGGTGAGATGGGGGGCCGCAAGAAGTGTGGAAACCATGAAGCTATAAGAGGCTATCTTTAGCTTCATGGTGGAAACTATTGAAAGGGGTCGTGACTCGAAAAAGTGTGAGAAATTTTGTTCTTACTCATTGAACTGAAACAATGCTTTTGTACAAATTCTAAAAGAAATTTAAAATTCAATTGTACCTTTAAAGCAGGGGAGAAAGAAACAATTGATTGTGATTTTTTTAGAACAGAAGGTGTATCTTCCTCGGAAAACACTGCTATCTGATGAAAACAGTTTTTCGAACTAGAATTAAAGGGAAAAGCCTCAATTTCCCATAAGCCTTTGCCGAGGAAGTAAATTCATTTCTTATGCATGTAAGATTTAACATTTGCGCTTAGTAAAAAAATTAGGTATTCTATTTCGAACTTTTGAAAATTTAAATTGAGGAAGTATTTCAGTCTTCATAAAGGGGCAAAGCGAATTAAACTGATGAAATATTTTGTTTCTCGGAATAACTTTTTTTCTACATTTATCAAGGGTGCAAGTAAATCTACCTCCATTCTGCATCATGGGCAACGCTTCGGAGGCTAAGGGCCTGTTCACATAGGAGTCCGTTGCGTAGCGTTAAGGAAAAGATGACGTTGAGACGAAAATAAACCAATCATAGGCGTTAAAAATTTCATTGCTTATCGTTTGGAGGTTTGTCATTGGTTAAATATATTTCAATACTTTAACACTCCTCAACGGACTCCTGTGTGAACAGGCCCTAAATGATCTACAATTTGGTTATGCTACCTTATTTCCTTGTCGAGATTTTCTTTTTGAGGCCAAAAAGGGCATTACTGTCACCCATATTTCTCCCTACGTATTGCCTTTCAATTCGATGAAACTCATTACCCGGAAGAGACTCAAAAGTAGACTTGAAGACCAGTTTTTGAAAAAAAAAAATTCAAAACTGTGGTGGAATCAAATCCGTAACATCCTGGACCATCCGCGAGATAAGGCTTCTGCCCTATTTCATCTCACCATCACCACACGTAATGATTCTGGCATGCCATCTACATCAGATTAAAATTTATGCTAACTCTTTCTGTATGTTTGTCACCTCCAGGAGGATACAGACAGAACCCACCTCTCCCACTTCCCCGGTCTTTCCTCTTCCCAAGAATTTGAACGTTGTTGGAAAGCAAGGATCCCGCATACGTTTATAGGGTTCTTACGTTGTTGTGAAGGATTCGAAATTGGGACATTTTGACTCCTTCCAACAGTATGTGACATCGCCATTTTTTTCGGCAACGCATTTAATGGGTCCTAAAACGTCCATATCGGAGAAAGGGGGGCCTGCACCTACACCAAGTTCTGAGAAACGTCGCACCCCAAAATTCTTAAGGAAGGGAGGAGGAGAATTCCACGAAGAGACAAGGGACATTCAATTTCCCGAAAATCAAATACCACGATGTCAACCGTGGGAATTGTCGAATCATCGTGCCCACGAATTAAACGTAAGAAACAGCAATAAATTTATGGGGAAGACCAACCTGGGGAGGGACCAATACGAAAAGAAGAAAAAAAGAGCCCCGAGTTTTTTCGGGAGAATCGACGACGAGACCTGAGGGAGAAGGACGCAGATTCGATGTTCGGGAGCTGTGGAAAATCCCTGACTGCTGAGCAATGACCAGGAGAGTCCTGATGGGTCCCCGATAAAGCCCGTCAGCAACGAAAGCGAATCCGAGATACCGCAACTCGCCTGCTACCGCAACCCCAAGACGTACCACGTTGACCACGTGGTATTTTATTTTCGGGAAATTGAATGTTCCTTGTCTCTTCGTGGAATTCTCTTCATCCCTTACAAAAGAATTTTGGGGTGCGATGTTTCTCAGAACTCGGTGCAGATGCAGGCCCTCCCCTTCCTCTAATATGGCCGTTTTACGACCCACTAAATGCGTTGCCGGAAAAAATGGCGATGTCAAATACTGTTGGAAGGAGTTAAATTGTCCCAATTTAGAATCCATCACAACATACATACTAAAACTGAAACTTGGCATCTTTTTGAGCTCAGCTCAATATGAGCTCGCCAACGCATCATTTTATTGTGGCTATTATTTTTCTTTTTAATCGCCGGAAGCCAAATTTTGAGAAGCCACATGTTAAAAAAAAAAAAAAAAAATCCGAAAAAAGCGTAGATAATAAAATAAAGGAAGATAAAGAAAAATATTTCGATGTAAATAATTTTAGATATAACATAAAATTGCTTACAAAAGACAAAATAGAAATATACAAATATATATATATATATATTCAAAAGGAGTAAGGCAATCGGAAACCGTAGAACCAGTACTCCACACCATAATTGCAAAATATTAACTGAAAATGTAACTTATTAACAAGAACAAATAATGGTGGGAACGGGACTGGCGGGTATATTTGACGATTTCTTGCCAAACGGCCAAGTTTCAGTTGTAAGACGTAAGTTCCGTTTATAGGTGGCTACCTTTGTAACCAAGAGCTTTCTTTGTCTTTGTACTTTGCCTCGTGTTTTGCTTTTGCTTATTGTTTTTCTGCTCTTGGCTCTCGCTATTGTAACCCGTCATTAGAAATAAAATAAATTTTTAAAAAATTAAAGAAAAAAAATACTTCATTTCATTATTCTGCGTTCTGATTGCGAAGTGTAGCACATTACCTAATTGTTACAGTAGAATCACGTTTCACAAGGGACTGAAGAAATTTATATATGTGTGGGTGGGTGTCTTTCGACATAGAGGTCACAAAAGTGAAATAGTCATTATTTGATTTAGAGTTGATGCGTTTAATTTTATTAAGGCTGCTGTATACTAACCCTATCGGATTAGCTCACCTTAATGTTAACCGATGGATAAAATGCGCAGTGGCCCATTTGGCAAGGGCAGCGGGCTAGTGTTCTGAAAGTCCCTGGTTCGATTGTCGTCGCTGACAAATCCACAGCCGTGCACACTAATGGCGGCTGGTGCACGAAAAAATCTGTCGGGGCTGTAATGTCCTCCAAGTTCTCAAAATTATCTCTGGAGATGCGGGGTCAAGTGTTCTGGTCTCATCACTTGACTCGGTTCAAAATTACGGGTCTGGTCCTTTGGCCAAGTTGGACTCCGACCCTTGTGGTGCCAGTTAAAACAGGAGCCGCACCTTCATCGCCCATAGTCTTCGGGACTTGATCTGATATTGCTGTCAGTCAAGTGTCATAAGCAACAAGAACAACAGCATTTTTTTAAAACGAAAAATGTCCCAAGGTGTAAAATTTCTTTCTCTATTACGGACAGTAGCACACCCAGGATTTTTCTTTGGGGGGGGGGGGGGGGAGATGAACGGATAAAAATATTTATAATGCAAAATCAATATTCATAATGCAATTTCTATTTTTTGGGGGAGCAGGGCCCCTTCCCGCCCCCCCCGGGTGCGCCACTGATTACGGAGTACAATAAAAAAAAATCTTGCAATCCAAGTCGGCAATCCTTGTACACATTTTCTCCATAGGTTAACATTGAGGTGAGCGAATCCAATAGGGTAAGTAAACAGCAGCCTTAAGAAGTTCACAAAACATACTGAAAAAAAAAATGTTTATATTCTACGCCAGCTTCAAGTGTCTATTAGCTCCAAATATTTGTGAAATGATCAATACAATTTTCATTCGTTAAATTTTACTTTAAATATATTTATTTCATGAAAGAAATTAATTATTTATTGAGATAACATAAAATAGAACCATCAATGACACTGTATGCATTGCAAAAGAATTTAAACATCTAGAAAATACAACTTTATTCGGGCTCAATCTTTGGAGTGATCGGTTTTCATGTTCTTCACAGATTAAATAAAAAATAAATAAATAAAACTTTCAACTGTGACCTACGAAATGACAAGAAATCTTTGTTCTGCATGAGAATGAAGCTAGACTTTGTGGAATTTTCAGACTACTAGGTCGTGATGGAGATCAGTTCAACGGCTTGTGTCATACCTTTCAGAACTAAGTGACGCGAAAATCATGTAATAGAGCCTCTCTCTGACGTGTCTCCAATGAAGAATACGGGCCTGTTCACATAGGAGTCCGGTAGCGGAGCGTTCAAGTATTGAAATATATTTAACCAATGACAAACATCCAAACGATTAGCAATGAAATTTTTAACGCCCATGATTGGTTTATTTTCGTCTCAACGCCATCTCCCCTTTAACGCTCCGCTACCGGACTCCTATGTTAACAGGCCCTAACTCTAAAGCCGGCCACTCACGTAGACTTCCGTCATCTGTGATGACGGGCTTTTGGTGCCTCAGGCACCAAGAGTCTCCGTCAGTGGGGTGTCTTGGTGAGACGTCAGATGATAAAAATGTTGTGTCTGGAATTTCAATCCAGACCGAATTCCTGGCGCGAGAAGTCTCCGTGAGTGGGGTACTGTACGCTAGATACCAGGCGCCTGCAGTTTACCGCATGTTTTCGAACATAATGGAAGCTGAAAAATTATTCTTTAATCCCGAATTTTTAATATCGTTCATTGAACTGTATAGAAAATTTATGAATAAACAATTTTTCAAATAAATAAGTAAATAAACAAAATTAAACTTATTACAAAATGTCATTTATTTCAAATTTTTCTAAATATTTAATTTTTTTGTAATTTTTGTAATATTATTTGTTTAAAAGCGGGGAGACCACCTTTGCTCTCACAAAAATGCACTGATTTTACTACCAAGCTTAATGTGTTGTCAAACAGTTAATTTGTAATTAATTTAAACCAGTTTTTTAGAGTGAAATGTACAAAGCTTTATCTGATAGAAAACAAAAGCAGAATTATTGGGAGATTATTAGAAATTATTTTATATAAAACAAAAGTTAATGTTTTATGAATAATGAATACACTGCGTGCAGATTTTTTTTTAAATATGAGATATATATATATTAAATTATTTGTATGTATTCTATCCGTAGGTAATATTTTAATCTACACTTAAAATAACTACCCTATTTCACATAAATATATTTTTAAAACATTCACATAAATATATATTTATAATATATATTTTAAATATATATTATTCACATAAATATATATTTAAAAGCATCGTAATGTACAAGAAATATAAAATGTTTTAAAAAAAATGCTGTAAAATTTAATATTATGTACTTACGTAAATTTAGGTGGAAATTATATAAACATACTAGATATCTTGTATACAAAATATTAGCAATTTGTGACCATTAGTTTTGAAGAAATAGTGCGCACAAGTTTGAAAAATAAGTTTGAAAAATAAGTTTAAAAAGCCATTTAAAGTTTAATTTTCTAAAAATCACTGTACTATTAGCTTTATACATTTGGCCATAAAATCGGTTCTAATTGTAGTATCGACTTCATTTTTTTTTTAAGATTTCTTACATTCCATTCTTCAAAATTAAATATAAATAACAATTTAGATATATAATTGAATAATGAAGAGGGTAGTATGGATTTGGAGAGCCACGTGGAATAAATAACTGATGCAATACGACAATTATTATTATTGAGTAAACATCTTTATTTTTTAGTTTATTAAATGTATTAATTAATAAAAAGAAAAAGCAAAGAAAATGGCATAATTTTATAAAATTGTATTAAATCATGAAGTTTTGCCAACTCACTGTGCCGATGTTATTAAAATAACATCGAACTGAGCTAAATCGGGCATCACGAATGGGCGAAGGCAGGTGGAAGAGACGGAAAATATCCGGCGCCTCAGACACCGAGAGTCCCCGTGAGTGGCTGATGCCAGGTACCCGAGGCGCGAAAATTCCAGCCGCCCCAGATGACGGAAGTCTACGTGAGTGGCCGGCTTTAGGGGACAAGGGACCTTCAAACCAAATTTTTCAAATTTCAGTTTTTAACTCTATATACAAAAAGAGAAGATTTTCTATATAGAGTTTATTCAAATTAATATGTATAGGTAAATAATACAAATTAGTATTCTTTTTTTACTACATTAAAGACCCTTAAAATTCAAAATAAAGATTTTTTGGCAGAATAATGCCTGGTTTTCAAATAAATTTCAAAATTTTCAAGCATTTTTTAAAATGTTCTATATGCATTCCAAATCATTTAAAAAACCTTAAATTTTTTTTGTATAAGTTTACCGTACATATATAAACATAATTGTGCAAGGACTTTTTTTTCATGAATCTAAAGCCATAAATAATTATTTTTTAATCTGCCTGTCGTTTTCTTTTATGTTTTTGAACATTTTTGCTTTATTTCATGGTCTATAAATTTGAAAAATATTCGCGGTTTCAAATAAGGATACACAGGTTTGTGGAAAACACTTCCTTTAACAATCCTGAGATATTTGGAAGGCATCAGAAGAAAAGTAATGGAGCATTTTCAAAAATGCAAATCATTTTTGAAGAATTTTTTGAAAAACAGGTCTTATTCTTTCACAGAATACTTATTTGTGAATTCTGGGGAAGTATAAGTGTCTTCAACGTAGTAGAAAAGCATATAAGTTATTCCCATTTTGTATCTAAGAGTAAAATATTGAAAAATTAAAATAACGAGGTTGAAGGTCCATATCCACTTAATGAAAACTTCGCATAGTGGATATAAAATAAGAGCTTTTCACGGTAAAAAAATTAAATTAAAAAATATAGAGAGAGAATTTTAATATCTATAATAAGGAAAACATCAAGAAATAAAAATTTTTATTCAAACTTAACCAAGTATTTGACCATGGGAAAATACATTCTCCCGCAGTCTGACAATCAAATATGGGTTACTTTCATTAAACAAGTGGTTAAAAAAACACTATCGTTTAAACTTGACAAATTTGTTGAATAATTTTAGACTACACAAGAATTAAAGAAATATTAATATAAATTAATATTATGACAAGAATGAAGGAAAGTGAGTGAAACGACCTTAAAAACGAATTGAATTCAGTTAAGGCCCTCCTCAGCGCATTGACTGCCGGACGCTCCTTAAAATATGAAATATTATGATTTTTTAAAAATTGAATAACAATAGAATTGATGTTTGAGTGGTATTCAAAAGTTATACAATGAGAAAAATAAATATAATATAAACAAAATGAGAAAAAAAATATAGCATCGAATTTTTGGCATGGATCATATCTATGTAAAAAACTATGTTAAGGCTAAAGATATAATCGGAATCTTCAGTTTCACAGTTTGAAAAAGAGGAAAAAAAACCAACTTTCTTAAAAGTTTTCTACAATTTTCCGATTTTAACTGAACTTCTATTAACGTTTTAATTTATTTCAAGTTAAGTTTGGGGGAGGGGCATGTGCCTCCCATGCCCCCCTCCCACGACGCTACGCCTATGATCAGAATCTTTAAGTATCCAGGCGGATTTATGAACCGCCATCCAGAGGCCCCTGCTCACCAAAACGTATGCACTTAAGGCTGCTGTGTACTAACCCTATAGGATTCTCTCATCTCAATGTTGACCTATGGAGAAAACGTGTCCAAGGACTGCCGATTTCGATGGAAAGATTTTTTAAAAAAAATTGTACTCCTTAATAGAGCACGAAATTTTACACCTTTGGGTATTTTTCTTTTTTTTTAAAATGCAAATATTTTAAATTTTAAATTATTCGGGGGGGGGGGAATCTGGTGTAGTATGATTTAAATGCTCCTAAATTCCTTTAGTGGACGAAATTTATAAAATGAACCCTGTTTCAAGGTGCAGAAAAGTTCAGGCTGTCTGAAAATACTATTTTTGTTGGATTACAAGCATTAACCCTCAAACGGTACAATGGTTTGAGACGAAATAGATGGTACGGTTGGATCCGACCCGATATCTTTCTTGATGAGGTTTTTGTTAGAAATAAGTAGACAATAAGCATTTTTGTTGTATGATAATATTTATTGGTAATATTTTAACATGAAATTAAACCCTTTTTTGTAGAAAAAATGACCAACGAACTGTAATTTTGCTAAACAAAGAAAATGTCTTTGGCATTTACATAGAACGTTGTATATATTAGGTCTAATATGCAATTTAGTCTAACTAGTTTTAGAAGTTAGTGAAACCAAGTTTCCGAGCACAAAAATGTAAAAAATAATATATACTGACATTTTTTAGCCTTCAAAATCGAAATAATAATTTAAAAAAATCTAAAATAAATAAATTTAAAAAAAAATTAAAAATGACTAGTGATCATGAATAATGTTTTTCAACAAAGACACTCGCATTTACTTATTCCTGTATCTAGTAGGGGGAGGGGGTCTAGTAGGTCTATCTCATGGTGCATCCACATATAAACAGAGCGCATATGCAGTAAGCACTCCCGACTCCTCTTGACACATTTTGGGGTCGATTAGTCGCGCTCCTCCCCCCAAGCGGTGTGTGAATGAACACTAGACTGTCTTCCAGACATTCCCCCATTTAGAACACCCCCCCCCCCAAGGTCTCTCGTGTCTCTTTGATGAACTATGAAAAACCGCGCTGTGGAGGGATCGCTGCAGAGCGCTCTGCCTCATAAATAACTGTTTTCCCCGCAGAATTCTCTGCAGTTCAGCATGTGTGTGGACGCCTTATGAGTGGTTCCCAACCTGTAGTCCGCGGACCACAGGTGGTCCGCGAGAGCCTCGGGAATGGTCTGGCACCACATATAAAAAAGTTGCCAAATAAATGGGGATTTTGAAAACAATGTTCATGGAACTAGATGCGCGGAATATATCCGATGACTATCAGGTGTTGAATTAAAATTTCTTAACAGTGTAACAAAATTATTTTATTATTAGAATGATACGTTAGAATGCGAATACATTAATCCTGTATCCCTTTTGCCTGAGGGATATTCTATACCCCCCATATTTCTCGGAAGGCCCCCTCTCCCATCAAATCGGTGTGTATGTGTGTGTGTGTGGGGGGGGGGGGGGGGTCCGCACATGGTTCAGTTTCTGGCTTAGTGGTCCGCAGACCATTGGCCGTCTCCAAGGGGGGGGGGAGCAGTAGGGGCAATTGCCCCTCCCAAAAACGCCCGGCGTATTTTTTTCCCATAGCCTAAGATTATATAATCGTAGACCTAATACTAAATGAGTTTAAATTTAAAATGAGACTATGTTTATTTCTTTTATATATATATATATATATATATATATATATATATATATATATATATATATATATATATATATATATATATATATATATATATATATATATATATATATATATATATATATATATATATATATAACATAAAAAATTTCTTTAGCCCAATTTAATCCTAGCGTATTCTAAATTCCCTTGGGCGAAAGTTTTTAAATGGCGGCTCTATTGCTTAAAAACCAAACATGTGTAGCGTGGGTACATAAATTAACCACTTCCGCGCAAGTATCACGCCACTCCTAAACATTAGCCAATTAACCTATCCTTTCAAGATCACATGACAGACCATACTGAAAAATCTATTCAAGGCTCGGTATCAAGTACATCAGGGGCGTCAAACTCAAAGGCTAACTTGGGCCAAACAAACAAGGTTCTACTACAGAGGCTGTTCACACATTTTTTAGACGATGTATATTGTATTCACAAAACTAAATTACATAAAATTCTTGTGTTTTAAATGTTCTATTTGATATCCCTTATTCTGAACTATCTTTCGACACCGCAATTTCCAGGATAATAATGCCTTTTGAAGGGTCAGAAGAGGTATTCTATCCCATTCCTCCTGAACAGCTTTCCAGAGACCTGTAAGGGTTTTGGGACGACGTTTGGATAATGCAGATTTTAAAAGTCCGAAAGAACAAAAATCCATAGGTGATACATCGAGAGATTTAATAGGGATATCAGTGAAGGGTATGGCCTTGATTCCAGTTTTTTGTTCTATTTCTTTTAGGAAATAGGACATGCATAACGGAAATGCATATAGAAATATGCATAACGGAGTATGCATATTTCTCTTCGGAAGGAGCATAAATGTAGCCTTCGAACCACTGCTTTGTTAAAAACGCCATTTTTAATAAAAACAAAACCTTCAAGCCGCAGACGATAATTTTGGCTTTTAAAAACATAGTACAATTGCAATTATTTCTTTTGCAGTAAACGATTTTATATTACCGCTTACCAAAATCGTCTAAAAAATGTGCGAACAGCCTCTGTATAGGTGGGCCGCAAAAAAAAAAAAAAAAATCAATATTAATAGAAACGTAGGTTTATTTACCTAATTACAGTATATTCAACATAAATATACGCATTTTGTTTGATAATAGCAAAAAAAGAGTATAATTAAAAACATTTAGCGAATTCTTCCTATCTTATAATTCTGTGTCGGTTATTTTATTATATATTATTGTGTGCCAATATATTGGCCGGGCCGCAAAAATGTTCGTCGCGGTCCGCAAGTTTGACACCCCTGATGTACATGTTGGCACTCCCCGGTTTTCTGTCGTCATGTAAAGATGTAGCAGTTTGTACAAAATAAAACTTTGTTGGAAGAAGCGGTGTTCTTTGTGAGCCCGGTTGAGAGGCCTGAGGGGCCATATTTGGATAACTGCCTTCAAGATGTCAAAAAGTTTCGCCAGCTGACGACGTTTGATGCAGAACTGAGTGAAAGTTGTTCGTAACGCACGGACGTGGGAAAAAAATCAACCATCTTCGCCACTCCTCCTCGCCCGCGTTCGGTGGTGTTACTTACACACACACACACATATATAACCCTAAGACCCGACTTCCCCCCCCCCCCCCAAAAAAAAAAAAAAAAAAAAAAAAAAAAAACTCGGGACTGGAGCCGCCTCTGCCGCAGACATTTACTTGTTGGGAACCACTGGTCTATCTGGTAGGGTTCCTTGCCAACTCGATCTCTTGCAATGAGAGGGGATAGTACGGGAGGAAGACACACCCTTGGGTCGGATCCAACCCCCACTGTACCGTTTGAGGATTAATGTAGCTGTAAATAGTCGACAAATTTTCTCCATAGATTAAAATTGAGGTGAGCGAATCCAATAAGGTGAGTACACAACAGTCTTGATACTTTTGTTGCTGCTTCGTCTCCAGTTTACGAAACATCGATGCTAAAACTTCCCTATCCGGCTACATTACGAACTCATTTATATTTTTCTATGGTAATTCGTTGGATGCATACATGGCTACGTATATTTAAAATATCATTCAAGCAAACTTCGTACGCATAATAAACTCTACTGAAGGTGTAATTTGACTTTGAGAATGCGGCAAATAATTTTAAATTTCCCTCTCCAAGATTTAAAAACTAAACGAAATATATTACTTTTTGCAAAAGCAGGTCGTTTAAGAAAAAAAAAAAGTCAATTAGAAAGAAGTGCTTCTATAAGCATCAAATCAAAATGGCGACTCCACCCGGCGTTAATGAGCAACCAAATACCTGAGGCGTCAGCTAGGTTCATCTGGGGTCAGTGTGTTTTGGGAGTGTCGTTACTTGCGTATTTTATTCAGCTTATGGCACGTTCCTCCCCCCTTATTCCGGCAGAATTTTCAGTTTATTGTTGACAAATTAGCATACCTCAGAGCTCCTTGAGATCGCCTCTCACTAATTAAATAAATGGTGAAAATACTAAAATTCTTCCCAGCACATTCCAAAAAACTGAAAGAACAGAGAATTCTGTGTTGAAGCTAGCAGAAGAAAATTTCACAATGGTTATCATTGTTCTCTTCAACTTATTTAAGGGGAAATAAATTTCTAAATAATTTCGAAGAACAATATTTCATACCCTATTGTCAACGATTACCTCGTTTTAATATTCTCACTATACTGTCCTAAAAAAAAGGCCTGTTAAGGCTGCTGTGTACTAACCCTATTGGATTCCGTCACCTTAATGCTAACCTATGGAGAAAATGTGTCTACTATTTACAGCTACATAAATGCCGATAATCCAATAAAAATGGTATTTTCAGATAGCCTACATATTGCAACAGGATTCATTTTATAAACTGGCGTACAACAAAGGAATTTCGAAGCGTTTAAAACACAATAGACCAGATTTCCCCTCCCCCACCCCCGAATCATTTAAATTTTGAAATACTATTTGCATTGTTTTAAGAAAACGAAAAATGCCTCTAGGTATGAAATTTCTTTCTCTATTAAGGAATACAATTTAGAAAAAAATCTTTCATTCCAAGTCGTCAATCCTTGGTCACATTTTCTCCATCGGTTAACATTGAGGTGAGCGAATCCAATAGGATTAGTACACATCAGCCTTTTTTTCAAACAGGACTTTTTTTTTTTTTAGGACAGTATAGTCAGAATATTAAAACGAGGTAATAATCTTTGACAATAGGGTAAGAAATATTGTTCTTCGAAAGTATTTAGAAATTTATTCCCGCTTAAATGAGTTGAAGAGATTTAACCGAAGACCATTGAGAAATTTTCTTCTGCTAGCTTCAACACAGAATTCTCTGTTTTTTTCAGTTTTTTTTTTTTGGAATGTGTTAGGAAGAATTTCCTTAGTGTTTTCATCATTTATTTAATTAGTGAAAAGAGCTCTCAAAGAGCTCTAAGGTATGTTAATTTGTCAGCAACAAACTGACTCATTTAGTTTACTTTTTTGTGATAAAACAACACTAAATAATTGAAAGTTATCATGAAGTACATGCATTTGCGTTTGAATTGCGTTATTGCAACGATTTACATTAGAGTATGGACTTGATTGGACACTGAAAAAAGTGACTTATTATTCGACGGCCATAAAAATTTTTTGTCATTGAGTGGTGTTAATCCTTATTATTTGGGAAAATTTATTATGAATGTAAAAAGTGCTTTGACACTAAAATTTCAAAAATTTCAAAAAGTGGACTTATTTGAACCGATTTGGCTCTTGATGAATGACTCATATTGATGTGTAGGCTAAATTAAAACTTCTACAGTTTATTCTCCCCAATTTAAGGAGTGCGATCAGCCAGCACTAAGTATACCTAATCCCCTTTTTAACACGGTCTCTTTTTTAGACGATTTTGAAATAACACGGTCGAAAAAAATATTCTAATCCTGCTTTTACAAGATCGGTTTTTTTGATAGAATAGAGAAAAAAGTCGATATTTTTGCTTTTTTTTTCGTCCCGCATAAATTTTTGTATCCGTATTAAATATCTAACCTCAGACATCAGAAGTTTTGCCTGAAAAATACGAAAACTTATGAAGCTACTGTAGAAATTTCACCGGACGAAAGCACCAGCGGAACACAAAAGGATGCGATAAGTTCTACAAAGCGAATCCCAATAATAAAACGTCTAATTGTATATATTTTTTATTTTGTTCCTGAATTTGTGATTTTTTAAAATTTGAAATAAAGATTTCATTCACTTCAATTTCAAGAGATTGCATTTTTTTTTGTTTTATTTAGATTGTTAAGAATATGATTTTCTTTGAGTTTAATGCATACAATTTGCTCGAATATCGAAATAAATAAATAATTTTATTTAATATTTTCAATTATTTATTAATTTTTTTTAATATTTGTATGTGTATTTTCTAAGAAAAACAAGTCGTTGAATATATCCATCATTTTAGCATATACCTTATATCTTTTTTACACGATATTTTTACACGACACAGTATGGAACGCATCCTCCTTGTGAAAAGGAACAGGTGTAATTTTAAATTTCGATTGCTATTGCTTTTGTTAAGAAGTTCAGATGTCTCAGTAAGCTTATTCAGATATAAAAGAATATAAAAAAAAATAATTGCTTCTTACATCTTACAGTCTTGAAGGCTTCGTCACAATGAAAACAAAAAGCAAAACTGTAGGCAACGTACTACTTGAGAATATGCACTTTTTAATTTCCTAATTTCCTATTCAAAAGTAGCGTGCATACGTTAAAGTAGCTAAAGCAGACGCGTAAAGCTTCTTTCAGACGAGGCGGTTAGTCGATTCAACTAGTTGAACAGGCGGCTGTTATGGAGTGTAGCCACATAATAAATGGTGGGGAATCGCCCGAACCCCTTCACACGCAGTCAACTCGTCCGCCCAGGCGGTTTGCCAGCAGGAACAAGTGCCGCTAACGTGACCTTGACAGCCGCCCGTTCAACTAGTTGAATCAACAAACTGTCTGAAAGAGTCGTCTAAAAGAGGCCTTAGACGCTAAAGTAGTAGGCATAATGAGTACATAAAAAATGAGTACAGGGTATATCTGTACCTTGGAACAAAAAGGGCCAATGTCTAAAATCTTTGAAATTTGAGTGACAAATGAAATGAAATCGAAATAAATATAATACAGTGGTACCTCAACGTACGAGTGTCTCGACTTACGAGTTTTTCGAGATACGGACATTCTCTCGGCAGATTTTTTGCTTCGAGTTACGAGCTAAAATTCGTGTTACGAGCAAATTTCAGAGATCCCACCGCTAGTTTGCTCAGCGAATGCCATGTTACGTGCTCATCAAATGAGAGCACAAGAAGCATATAATATTTACAACCTTTATGTACAATTGTATACGTATTATTCTAAGACTACTATCCAGTCTTAAACCGAGAGATTAACACTCAACAATTATCACCTGGGGCAGCTTGCTCTGCCCAAACTGGAGTCAACCTCCGAAACCGAACAGCGTCCAACCTCTCGCAGAGAGATAGCTTCAATTCCCTTCCCCCCCACACTGGCACTCCCCATAGGGTCTAGGGGATGGGATGACTTTGGTCCTAAGATCACAAGCTCTCCCCCTTCTTCGGATTCTCAGAAAGAAGAATCTGGACATTACAGCCACAGTGAACGATCCAACAATCCCCCAGCTGCCGTGTCTCACTTGTTCACTTTAGGGGGTAGCTGGTAATAAAAGCGAAAGTGAAGAAAGCGGGGCGAAAAGGTCAAAAATCAACGAATAAGATTTAATTTTCTAGTTCAGTCTTTCTCCTCAACTTCCATCAGCATCTTCAAGTCTGATCTCCAAAATAAATGTTGCACATTACACTTAATAAAACAAGTTTATTGCAGTACAATCTATTGTATTGCGCTTCTATACAATGTTTGTCGTTTATAAGCCCATTTTTCTTATTTAAAAACATGTAACAAAAAATTGCGGTGTGTTGGGGGAACCCGGAACGAATTAATGGCATTTTCCTTCCTTTCAGTGGGGAAAATTGATTCGAGATACGAGTATTTCGAGTTACGAGCTCCTTCATGGAACGAATTAAACTCGTAAGTCCAGGTACCACTGTACTGAAATGTAAGCAAAAACTATAACTAAAATTGAAAAATGAAACTTGGAAAAATATTTATTCACAAACCATTAGTAAGATTTGTAAGCTGAAACTGATGTTCCCTGACATTTGATTTAAATGGACATTGGCCCTTTTGTTCCAAGGTATATATATATATATATATATATATATATATATATATATATATATATATATATATATATATATATATATATATAATGTGTATGTGTGTGCATACATGTTTGTGTAACGATAACGTCTGACCATTATTAATTGTCTTAGAAAATCTAACGCGTATTCTAAATTATCCTCTCAATAATGTAGTACAGCCCCTATTCCAAATTGCGACCTAGAAATAAACGAACTAAACCAGATAAATTATCCCTTAAGGCACGCCGCACGGAACATTAAATATTACTCACTAACCGAATAATTCAGGAGGATACAGAGGTGCGTGTTAGCGACCGCTTGTTCAAGAATCACGAGAGTATTAGTGATATATGAGTTATGGCTCACATGATCAAGTCATATGTCCGATTCTAACCAATCACAGAACTGTAAAACCTAACTTCCAGATCAAGAACCCCTTTGTATCAAAGGTTCAGCAGAAGATTTTCGCGCTCTCCACTGTCTTCGTCCTTGCTCTGCTCTCGCGCTTCCCTCGTTCTTCGCTCTCTTGGCCGCGTTCTGCTTCCGACTATCCTGTGATGTAAACGTATTATATATTCAAGCTCCGGCAGGTCCGGTGGCGGTTAACATTGCTTGTGTCCTGCTGTAAAGTTGCTTTGTTGAAATGTCTGCTTTCATGAAGAATAATGCTATAAGAATTCATGTGAAATAAATGGAATTCTAAGGCGAGTGACTGTGTTTCTTTCATCCAGTATTCTTCTCTAGAGTGTCACGACTACTACCATCAACAGCAATGCCTTGTGCGGTACTCACGACTCTTGTGTACACAATCTCCTCCTGAATGTATCTCATATATATATATATATATATATATATATATATATATATATATATATATATACCGGGTGTCCCAAAAATGACCGACGATTTAAAAAATCAATTAAAGAAAAAAGGAAGGCGATAGAAATGTACGGTTTGTTGTATTCTGCTTAGGTAACCAGGGAATTTATTCTCACCAATTTTCAAAATTAGTTACAAAGTTCGTCAACAGATGGCGCTGCTGACTGGGAAAACTATAAAACAATGTTTTCAAAATAACCACAGTTTGCAGCAACAACGTAGAGCAGTCTGAGGACAAAATTCGCAGACGTCCGTGCAAACATTTCAGTTTGAATGTTCTGGCAAGTAGCAGAGATGTATTGTTCCAGTTCATCTCCAGTTTGTGGATTGTGATGATACACCTGGTCTTTCAAGTACCCCCAAAGAAAAAAAATCCGCTGGCGTCAAATCTGGGGAATAGGGAGGCCAATATTGTTGCTGTAAAAGGTGGTTATTTTGAAAACATTGTTTTATAGTTTTTCCCAGTCAGCAGCGCCATCTGTTGACCAACTTTATAACTAATTTTGAAAATTGGTGAGCATAAATTTCCTGGTTACCTAAGCAGAATGCAGCAAACCGTACATTTCTATCGCCTTCGTTTTTCTTTAATTAATTTTTCAAATCGTCGGTTATTTTTGGGACACCCGGTATATATATATATACACACCGGTTATCAAAAATTAAGGAAAAGTCACAAAATTAGCGATTACTCAAAAAGTTACGCGTAGAATTTAATGAAACTTATACACATTATACAACACATAGGTAGGTATAAAATAGCATAAAAAGAAATCGCCAGACAATTATGGTGCTATAGAAACTAGCATATGTATACAATGAACAAATCGGATGTGTCAGTTTGGTATAGAAAAAGTACCTTTAATATGGCGTATGATTCCCCCCCCCCCCCGAAAAGCAATACAGCGCATACAGCGATGTGTGATGCTGTCAATTATGTGTTCTATGAGTTAGGTAGGAAGTGAGAGCCATTGCTCTTGCAAAGCAGTTGAAAGCGTGGGTAGGGTCCTAGGAGGAGGATTGAGAGCAGCTATACTTCGTCCTAAAGCGTCCCAAACATGCTCGATAGCATTCAGGTCCGGTGATCGAGCTTGCCACTCCATGCGCTGAATTGTTTCCAGCTCAAAATAAGCATCCACGATGCGAGCCCTGTGCGGTCTCTCGTTATCGTCCTGTAGCACGAAAGCATCACCTATTGTCCCGGCATATGGGCGCACATAAGCATCAAGGATGTCATCTCTATAGGTGTGAGCATTCACAATTTCCACGGGGAAAGACATGGAGGTCTGTGCGTCCACCCAAAGAGATACCACCCCAAACACAGACACTGCCTGATCCGTATGCATCTATTTCACGGATGTGTGATGGATGAAAACGAGTTCCAGGTTCTCTCCAGATCAAAATACGTCTACTATCGCTTAAACCTGGTTAAACCTGGACTCATCCGTAAAGAGAACAGCCCTCCATTGATCACGCGTCCAGTGGACATGTTGACGTGCCCGCTGCAAACGTTCCCGCCTATGGCGTGACGTAATCGGGACGCAAATAGCTCGTCGCCTCGCAAAAAGACCACCTTCGTGAAGCCTTCTACGCACGGTTGACATTGATACGAACCTTCCAGAGCTTGCAGCGAGGGAGGATCTACAGACGGAGCTTGCAGATGGAGTTGTGGTTCTATTCCTTCGTGCGCATAATGACAAATATCGGTCATCGGCACTCGTCGTAGCGTATGACCGTCCTTGGCAGAGCCTCCTGGATGCCGAATCCGTGGTTAGAAATTGTTGCCAAAGTCTATGAACCACAGACGGACTCAAATTTAGCCATCTGGCCACTTCTGTCTGACTTTGTCCTGCCTCTAGTCTCCCAATAGCTCGCCATTACAGTTCTTCGGTCAAATGATGCCTGGAGGTCATTGTTACAATTTGGCTATGCCAGATGTCTAATATCAGCCTCGCAGAGACAGTTGCCGCCTTGCTCGGAAACATGCACTTTTTTGCTTCTAGGAAATGACGTATTCCGATTGCAGCGTCACTATTTTGCATAATGTAGTACTGTTCAGCACCTTTTACTTAACAACATATTCAAATTTTAAACAGATTGGCCTAGTTTTGAACGTGCTATCCCTCTTTTTGAGATTTTTACTTAATTTTTGATAACTAGTGTATATATATATATATATATATGTAACAAGAAAACGCGTCTTCCTAAATTAATTTACTTTAAAGCATATTCTCTTGTTAATAAAGCACGACCCCTTTTCCAAAATTGCGACCTAAAAATAAAATAAGATAATTTATCGTAGCCCTGCAGATCATTAAGCAGGCATGTGAAGTATCGGAACTCAATAACATCCCCAGATATGAGTGTTAGAAGTTTATGAGATTCCGAATGTCAGTATAGTGTCAAAATTCTTGAAGAGCCCTCGAACCACTCTGAATTTATGTCTTGTATAACGTCAAAAACCCCACTTTGCAAGAACTTTATGGCCACTTATCCTACGCCCAGGTCAACAGTTCGCGGTTCTAACAAGCGCGGGATCTAGCAGTAAAGTCCCCGATAAACTTAAGTGGACACGTGAACTCCACTAATCTAAAGTCGCCCAATTAAAAATTAAGTAGTTTAGGCCCTCTGGCGACAATATCGCAAAACACCCATTTAATATTGCATGAACAGAAG
The DNA here is from genome assembly GCA_907164885.2 of Dolomedes plantarius. NCBI lineage: Eukaryota > Metazoa > Arthropoda > Arachnida > Araneae > Dolomedidae > Dolomedes > Dolomedes plantarius. Next base: position 32,796,426 of record OU015503.1, on the reverse strand, counting down.
ACTTTTCTCTCTTCGTTTCTAACTCTTGTTGCTGTCGGACCTACTGTCCACAGTCCGGTGGTTACAACGCTTTTCTCTTAACTCTGGCATGTAAACACTGCTGTTAACACGTCCCGTCCTGGCATGGACGCCGGACAAGTCATATGGCCACTGCAGCTAATACCTTCGTAATGCCTACTGATTGAATAAAGGTGATTTTCCTGGATATCGACTAAAATCTGTGTTCCTCTTCTCTGGATACATGTGTTTATCTCCTAAATTTCGTAAGTGCTTCCCTGGATCAACACTACGCCCGACTGAATCTCTCCAATTTGTGCGCAGCGATTTACTGTATGATCAACACACTCGTGCCGACTGCATCTCCGATAAGTTCTGCGCATCCATTCCATTGTGCTAAATTTTCCAAATGTGATTATTATCACATTTATAAAGTCGACAGGATTTTATTCTTGTCCGCGGTGCCCTACGATTTTCGCGTGATTAATTATAATTGTGATTTACGATGAAAATTTTACGTATACAACGTATTCACTTCAGCCGATATCTTCTATAAAATGAAAATTTTCAAGTGTTTTTAAGTCATGTGCTCCAATCCTGAAAATCTGTGCAGTTTCTTCATGTTGTTATTTGTGTTATGCCCGCTGGATTTCAAGTGTTTAATTCCAGTTAAAAGCAAAATTCCTAGAAAAACACGTACTTCGTTAGCTGTGGTCAAGAAATCGTGTTCGTTTTTTACATCTGTTGCATATCGCAGTTTCTTTTACTATGTATCGTAAACTTCATTGGAATAAAACTGCTCAAAAAACTCTGCTGGAGGGTTTTTTTTTCAATGCAGTTTCCATCTGCTTGAGAAAGTCTTTTGCAGTTGAATCAGCCCGTATTTTACATTTTGTATATTGTGTTTATTTCTTCTTTATCCAAGATGACTGATGCATTTTAGCTTTTCGTCTGCGCTTTGTTGTCGAAACTCCAGAGTTTGTGGACACTTCAGGCCAGTGGCGCACCAAAGATTTTTTCTTGGGTGGGGGGGGGGGGGGGGGGTGAACGTTTTATAATGCAAAATCAATATTCATAATGCAATTTCTATTCCTTTTGCCCCCAGGGTGCGCCACTGCTTCAGGCTCTAAACTGTCTCCAATTCTAACTTCCAGAAACCCAGGAACGCTGTTTGCAATAATCTCACCAGTATTTACTTCATTGTCATCACCTTCGTCAGTTAGTTCACTGGTATTTGGTCTGTAGCTCCGTATTTCTCTCTTACGATTCCGGGAAGAACTGCTACAGTCATGTTAAATTCTTTTCTACTGTCCATGCCCGATGCTGGCTCACATCGGTGATTCCAGTTGAAGGCATCGAACTCTCGGATCCTGAGCGCTCCAATCACTTTCTTTCTTATATTTACTTCCTGTCCAATGATGGTTCCCCGCTACTTACTATCTGAAAGCATGCACTAGAGGGCGTCGCCCAGGAAGTGCAGTTAGACCAATTTTCCTATGGTCCTATGGTCTGGTATCTGGTATCTGGTACACAGCAATTTCAACATCGCTCTCATCTGAATATAAACTATTTAATAGTTCCAATGCTTCCTCGAACTTCAGAAACCTGTGCATAGACATGACTCTGCAGGGGTAAAACGCTGGGCAGGAATTTTTTTTTTACTCTTAGTTATAAGGTTAGAAATAACGCGCTAATTGCATGCTTATCGTCCCACTGTCTTATTTAGAGGACAGTTAAAAAATAATGCGCTACAACTTACCTAATAACAATAAAGCTTTAACTAACTAACAAGATGATAAAGAAAGAGTACTTTCACATAAAAAATGTACCGCCAAGTGTCCAAAGTAAACAGAAAAGGAATTATGCAACTGCAAAGAGAAGATACAAACCATGCCCACTAACGCTGGTAATAAACAAGGTTTCCAGAGGGGGGCGACTGACAGGGGACACATAACTCACGCTGTCAGCAGCTTATACACAACACTACATGTTCCAGCTGATAAAATATTCGCAACAAACAAATACTGATTTCCACATGCTATTTTTCATTTGTCCTTTAAATAGGGCAATGGAATAAAACGGGTTAAAAATGGTAAAAATATGTCTCGTAGAAAAATCACGCAAATGAAATCAGATATATCACAATAATAATTTCTAAATAATTTTAAATGCACAAAATATAAAATTAAAATAATGTTGGAGAATTGTAAAAGTGATTGAGATATTTTGTCTTATTTTTTTTTCAAAAGCATTTATTTGAGAGTTTTTAAAATGTCGGCTAACTTCAAAGGGTATCTATCCAATAAAGCTTCTAGTGCCTTCTAGACATAGCAGGATGCCAGTACTCGCGCGTGAGATTTTCTCTCACATGGGGATTTCTGTGTGAAAATTAGCCAGTTTTTGAAGCGTTGTGGAATTTAAGTGCCCGTTCTTTCACCAGTCTCTTCTCTTACTTTTTCACAAGACTTTCACAGTTCAACTTCGAAAAAAAGAATAGGGATTAAGACTACTCTTTTGTTTCAGTAGGTATCGGTTCTTCGAAACGCAAGAGTCAATATTTGGATCCGTTTTATGAGAATAATAAAAATGACTGAGTGATGAAATTAGTATCCCTCTATTCTTCAAAAATTCATTGACCAGAAATAGAACAAGTTAAAATACAGGCATTGCACTAGTGACTGGAATAAAGTAGATAATTTGGACTAGGCATTAGTTCACAGGTTAAAATGAGTAACACAAGTAGTAGGAATGCAACACTCATATAAATTTAGATAAATGACAAGTTACACAATAAAACTTAATACAGTCAAACCCGCTTAATGGAATATCGGTTAAAAGAATATCCCGTTTAATGTAATAAATTTTCAATGTCCCAAACCGTAGTAATTTGTTTCTGTGTTAAATTTCCCGGTTAATGGAATATATTGTTTTGAAGTTATCCCGCTTAAAGGAATAATATTTAGCCTTGACGATATCGATCTTTTTCTATTTCGCGCACTTCTTTTCAGAATTTTTTTTGTAAAGTGCAATAATGAATGTGCAGTAACTGAATGTCTTTCAAAGCAATTTTGTCACTTCGTAGAAAGTGTCCAATCGCAGGAAATGGGGATTTCTTCGGTTTTGAAGGGCAATTCATTGTTGCTGTTTTTGCTAGCCGCAACCCCCGCCCTCCCCTTATTGCTCAAACGCTGGCTTACGTTTCCCTATTCAGAGAATGAACAATAGGCTCCACCCCTAAATGAGAGCTAGAAAATGAGTGTGTGTGTGTGTGTGTGAAGGAAATGTGAAACTTCAACAGGTCCTTATCTTGAAGGGGACGTGGATTACCAACTGTAACGAATCTCTTCGGAGAAGCGCAACATTTAACTTGGGGGATCTCTAGCCTTGAACATTTAACTGTACATTTTCTACGGCGATTAGTTCGACAGTTCGCTTTCGTGAAATCAGAAATCGTTCTTGTGCTTTACAATGTCTTTGAGACGGAAATATCTTACTTTAAAAGAAAAAGTAAAAGTCATAGAGTTTGCAAAAGTAAATAAGTGTACGCAATTAGAACTCTCAAAAAAGTTTGAGATATCCCAAGCTCAAGTTTCGAAATTGTTAAAAAATAAAGAAAAAGTCTTGAACGACTGGAAATGCAATAAAAATCTTAATCAAAAACGAAAACGTACACGAAAAGAATATGAAGTTGAAGATGCTCTTCTTCAGTGGTTTGCTGAAAAACGAGCTTGTAATGTTCCTATTAGTGGATTATTATTGAATCAGAAAGCTGAAGATTTAGCACAACAGTTAAATATAACTGATTTTAAAGCTACAAATGGTTGGTTGTGCAGATGGAAAGCAAGAAACCAAATTTCTTTCAAAAAAATTCACGGTGAAGCAAGTGATGCTGATGAAGCCGCTGCCAGTTCTTGGAAAAATGTAGTATTACCTGCTTTATTACAAGACTACAGTTCTTCTTGTATCTATAACTGTGACGAAACAGCACTTTATTACAGAGCAATGCCTGATGGGACTTTGTGTTTAAAAGGCGAAAAAGTTGTTGGAGGAAAAATCCCGAAAGACAGACTGACAGTTTTATGCTGTAGTAATGCTAACGGCAGTCATAAAATGCCTCTTTTTGTAATCGGGAAATCCAAAAGCCCACGATGTTTTAGAGGTGTAAAACCCCTTCCAGTTAAATACGAAGCGAATTCAAAAGCTTGGATGACTGCTAATTTCTTTCAAAACTGGTTAGTGTCATTTGACAATGAGATGAATAAGATGAAAAGAAAAGTTATCCTTTTTATCGATAATTGTCAAGCCCACAAAGTCGACGTACGACTAGAAAATGTAGCACTTCATTTTTTGCCTCCGAATACTACAGATATTTTACAGCCAATGGAACAGGGAATTATATCACTTTTTAAGAGTAATTATAGAAAAGAAATCGTTAAGAAGATAATAGCTTGCATAGATGATACTAGTGGATTTTCTATCAATAGCTCAACTAGTAAAATTATTAGAAACATTTCAATTCTTACAGCTGTTCATATGATGAACAAATCATGGAATAATATTTCCTCTGACGCAATAAAAAGTTGTATCTTAAAATGTAAATTTTCAACACACGTAACAAATGATGAATTAAATGATGAATCAATTACAAACGCAAATGATTTACCACCAGAAGGAATGACAGAAGAAAATTTTTCCAATTTTGTAAACTTCGACAATGATTTGGTAGAATGTGGTGAAACTTCAGACCCTCAATTTGATCAAAGCGAAGTCGATGAAGATGAATTTGATGAAGTATGTACCATTAAAAAGGTTCCGTCACATGTTGAAGTTAATAAGGCTTGTGATATTATAAGACGTTTATTGGAAACGAAGCCAAATGCAGACTTTCATTTATTTTATAAACTAGAAAATAAAATAACAGATTTGCTGCATTCACAGAATAGTAAACATTCTAAAATATCCAACTTCTTTAGCAACAAATAAGTAAGTAACATTGTAATTATTTCCAAAAAATTAAGGGAAATTTGTATATTCTACAATAAAATTAGCTCATTTTTCATCAATTTTCTAAATTTTAATGTGTTTAAATTGTTTCTTACTTTTAATTAATAATTGTTTGTTAATTATAATAGTTTAAATATGACTATGGTTTAAGCAATTTTTAATGCTTTCTAGGTTTAACTGTAACTTTAAACATTGTGGGCGTGTCAATGTGATCCCGGATAATGGAATATCCCGCTTATTAGAATAATTTTTCGTGGCAAATTGGCTATTCCATTAAGCGGGCTCGTATGTATACCTACGTATGTATTAGAGTTAAAAGTAACAAAATTTGCACTAAGCAGACAACACATAATGAACTAGATAGAATCACGACAAGTTAGACTGAAAAAGACATTCATTCATCATTGTTTGCGTTGCATTTCAAGCACAAATGTACAGTGTGGGTTGGACACAATGGGATTTTACACAATGCTGAGGATTTTTTCGTTTTCTTGTTTTTTTCAGCGAGGGAAATAAGCGCAAAAGCCCTCAAATGGTACATTTTATAGTAGGTCTTCATCCACCTCTTATATACCCGCGATCCTCTTCATCACCTTGCGATCTGGCTGAGGGATATTCTGGATAGACGACCTCGTGCTCAAGTAGCCCTTCGTCATGTCAAGAGCGAGTGTTTTCAAGAAAATTCTTCTTTCGGTTATATCGCCTGTATTGTCCTTGTAAATTATTTGACTATTGATGCCTCGAATATTCATGAGACCAAAGAATATATAGTTAGAGAACGATGTTCCAGAAGATGATGACATGACTGTACTTGAATAAATATTAATTTTTTGTACATGAATACAGAGGCTGTTCGCACATTTTTAGACGATTTTGGTAAGCGGTAATAAAAAATCTTTTACTGCAAAAGAAATAATTGCAATTGTACTATGTTTTTAAAAGTCAAAATTGTCGTCTACGGCTTGAAAGTTTTGTTTTTATTCAAAATGGAGTTTTTAACAAAGCAGTAGTTCGAAGGCTACATTTATGCTCTTTCCGAAGAGAAATATGCATACTCCGTTATCCAAAACCGATGTGAGAGTCATGGTTTTGTGATATCTAAAGCGTCGATAGGTAATATCGTCAACAAGAAAGGAAAAAAACGTCAAATTGGAGCCTCAAGTGGGACAAAAATTCCAAACAAGTATCCAAGGAAAAAACGGACATCTTCGACTATTGCAAAGGTACGTTGTTTAATGTTAAAAGAAAATCCCCCTTGTCAAAGGACAGTTGCAAAATCATTAAAATGCTCGGTGTCCACTGTAAACAAAATGATAAACGTTGATTTAAATCTTAAGAAAGCGAAAAAACGCAATGTGCATCGTCTTCTTCCAAATCATATCGCTGAACGCAGGACACGCTGCAGAATTCTATATGAGAAACACTTATCCGAAGAAAAATAGAAAACAATTGTCACAATAAATGAATCATGGGTGTAATTAAATGATTGCAACAAAAAAAGAGCCATTTATTATCATAAAAGGGGAGAAAAAAATTTAAGTACATGGTTCAAAGAATCGAAAGAAAGTTTTTCTAAGGGATTCATGATTGTTGCTGGTTTTTCTTATAATGGCAAGTTAAAAATAAAGAGAGTGGAAAGAAATGTCAAGATTAACTCCAAATACTATCAGGAACATATTTTATCGCCAATTTTTATGAATGAAATACCATCGCTTTACCCACAGTGCCATCAATCTGTCAGACTCCATCAGGACAAAGCTAGCAGTCACATATCAAAATCCACTGTAAATTTCCTAAAAGAAATGGAACAAAAACCTGGTATCAAGGCCATACCCTTCACTGATATCCCTACTAAACTCCCGATGTATCACCTATGGATTTTTGTGCTTTCGGACTTTTAAAATCTGCATTATCCAAACTTCGTCCCAAAACCCTTACATGACTCTGGAAAGCTGTTCAGGAGGAATGGGATAGAATACCTCTTCTAACACTTCAAAATGCATTATTATCCTGGAAATTGCGGTGTCGAAAGATAGTTCAGAATAAGGGATGTCAAATAGAACATTTAAAACACAAGAATTTTATGTAATTTAGTTTTGTGAATACAATATACATCGTCTAAAAAATGTGTGAACAGCCTCTGTATATGAATAAATGTAGATTGTTTTAAATGAATATGTGTTAATAATTGTGCATGAAAAAATAAGGCATCCCCTGAAAATAAGCCCTAATGCGTTTATATATACAGTAGAACCTCCATATATCGAAGTAGCAAATTGCACGAAAAAAATTCGATATATAGAAATTTCGATATATAGAATTGAGCTTACTCTTATCATAAATCTCCTAAAAAAATTAAAGCTAATTTTCGTATACGAAACTCCTTTTCTAATTTATATGCGAATCCCATTAAATGAAAGTTAATAACTAAAAAAGGAATTAATATGAAAGATTTATTGAGTACTACATACCTTTAAAAAACAATAATCCAGACAGTGGTTACAATGATCACAGTTTCATTCTTTAAAAAAAAAACTATGAATATCTTACTGAACAGTTAGTTTTGCGGAAAGTTCAAAGAAATGTTCGTATTTATTCAGTCCACTAAAAATTTCATCAGGGACATTTTCCGCGAATTGAAGTCCACGACGTATTGTTTCAAATGCCAAAAATTGGGAGATTTTATTCTAAAGTGGAATAAAATCTCCCAATTTGCCTTGAAAAAAATTTCGATATATAGAGATTTTTTCGATATATAGAAACAATTTTTCTATGTAATGAACATGAAGATTTGCAAAGAGTTCGATATATAGAAAATTTCGATATAGGGAAGTTCGATATATGGAGGTTCAACTGTATATATATATATATATATATATATATATATATATATATATATATATATATACACTCATGGACAAAAAAATTAGCGCACCAATAAATAATTGCGGGATCGTAACGAAACTTGCAATGAAGGTACATGTCGGGGATATATGCAAATGATTAGAAATGCAGCGTGATTGCGCATTACGTATAGCCGGTAAAGGGTGTTGAACATCGTACTCTATGGAGTATAAAACAGGTAACCAAAGCTTGTTTGAGTGTGCTGAATCATTTACAAAGGAAGAGCTGAGATAGACATGCCATTACGCCGTGTTCGAAGACAATATAAGCAGTTGTCGTAGTTTGAGAGGAGGAGAATCGTCGGGATGATGGAAGCTGGGTGGTCAGCAAAGCGAGTAGCTCGTCAATTAGGCCGCTCTGATTGTGTTGTGAGGAGGTGTTGGGACCAGTGGACCCGAGAGATGTCATGTACACGAAGACCAGGCTCAGGATGCCCTCGACAGACCAGTCGTCGAGAAGACCGCCACATCGTAAGAAATGCACGCCAACTGCTTCATCGGCCGCCATCCAGGCACAGGTAGCACCTTCACTAGGGGCCTCTGTGTCTTCTCGAACCATACGAAGGCGCCTGGCTGAAGGACAGTTGTTATCACGGCGCCCATTACGTGTGCTGCCCTTGACGCCCACCCATCGACGCCTCCGTTTGGAGTTTTGCCGCGCACGAGGAAACTGGACTGCAGCGGAATGGAACCAGGTCGTCTTTAGCGACGAATCCAGATTCAATCTCGGCAGTGATGACAATCGTGTTCGTGTGTGGAGATCCCGTGGTGAACGCTTCAATCCTGACTTTGCTGTACAGCGACACATCGCTCCCACAGCTGGTGTGATGGTATGGGGTGCCATTGCCTACAATACACGGTCACCCCTAGTATTGTTCCGTGGCACCATGACAGCCCAGCGGTATGTTCATGAAATCCTGCAACCACATGTGTTGCCACTCATGCAACGGCTCCCAGGAGCCATTTTTCAACAAGGCAATGCTCGACCTCATACGGCAAGGGTGTCACAAGACTGTCTCCGCACTGTTACTACCCTTCCTTGGCCTGCCCGATCCCCAGATTTATCTCCAATCGAGCATATCTGGGATCATTTGGGACGACGAGTTGGGCATCCCACGAGTTTGAACGAACTAGAGGCAAGGTTACAGCAAATATGGAACGAAATGTCTCAAGACATCATACAGAACTTGTATGAATCAATGCCCGATCGTATCGCATCGTGCATTCGCGCTAGAGGGGGTCCAACGGAGTATTAACTCCTCCGTTCTTTTGCCTTTTTCTCTGAAATAAATTATCCCTTTTCTTTGATTTTCTTATCATTTACTTATATCAAAGTAGTTATTACGTATGTAAAATTTCGTTTCATTTTGACGACTCCTTCTTGGTGCGCTAATTTTTTTGTCCATGAGTGTATATATATCTATATATATATCTATATCTATATATATATATATATATATATATATATATATATATATATATATATATATATATATATATATATATATATATATATACACTGCTCAAAACAATTAGGGGAGCACATGGTTTTAACGAAATTCGCAAATACTTACACGATAAGTAACATAAAATAAATCATCCACAATTTAAAGCCTAGCAGGAAACAGAAGAAGAAAACTTCATATGCAAATCAAAGTTTATGACGTCAAAAACTAGAAAAAGAACATAAGGGAGGAAATCGGGATGTTGCAGAAACGTCTGTTCCACTGCCTTAACTGTGAAATTCGATTGCTCAGTTATTCTTTTTGAAAAAAGGTGACTTGAAAATGTCTCAACAACGTGATTTACTGGAATCCATGGCATGGCGTATTATAGGCAGACTTGAATCCGGGCAAACACAACGTAGTGTCGCGGACGCTGTTGGAGTCGCCAGAAGTGTCGTTGCAAGGCTGTGGAATCAATTCCAAGAAACAGGGAATGTTAGACGTCGACCAGGACAAGGTCGGCCACGCGCCGCTACAGCAACTGATGACCGGTCTAAACTGTTAACAGCTCGTCGAAACAGAACAGACAATGCTACTCAGCTGCAAAGACAGTTGCTCTTGGCAACAGGACGAAAGGTGTCCAGCCAAACAGTACGTAATAAGCTTCACCAGGGATATCTCTATGCACGTAGGCCAATGGTCTGCATTTCGTTGACCTTCGGGCCTCACGCCACCGTGCGGCCCGAAGAAGATGGGCTGGTGAACATCGAGATTGGGAGCAACATGATTGGAGCCAAGTGCTGTTTACAGACGAGTCCCGATTCAGTCTGGAGTGTGACACCCGGCGTGTTTTGGTATGGAGGGAAAGGGGCACATGAAATAACCCCACATTCGTTCGTGAAAGGTCACAATACAGACGAGCTGGTTTTATGGTATGGGTGGAATCAGCATAGGTGGACGTACGGACCTGCATATCATTCGGAATGGTACTTTGACGGCCCGAAGGTATGCAGACGAGATACTGAGACCTCATGTCATACCTTACACTGCAGCCATTGGAGATTCCTTTGTTTTTCAGCATGATAATGCCAGACCGCATACAGTTCGTCTTGTGGAGAACATGCTTGAAGCTGAAACAATACAGCGTATGGAATGGCCAGCGTGTTCTCCAGACCTGACTCCTATCGAGCATGTTTGGGACATGCTCAGACGACGCATTGCTGCGAGACCAAGACCTCCTTTTACTCTCCGAGACTAGGAGATTGCACTTTTTGAGGAGGGGAACAATATTCCCCAAAGTCTTATCGATAACATCATCGCATCCATGGAAAATAGGTGTGCAGCAGTCTTAGCTGTTCGAGGAGACCACACGCCATATTAAAAATCTTACATCGTTTCTAAACAATACTTTTTTTTATCGTTTACATGTAACCAAATTGTTGCCCTAAATCATCTTTTCATATTTTTTCCATATTTTCAAAGAATTAAAGCTTAATTACAAATTTTTTTTACGTCTTTTTTTCTGTATTGCGCATTGATACGCGTGTACTATCCATTTTATGCCAATACGTGGCTGTCTCGCACGGTTTTCTTAACTTCTTTGCTTGCTCCCCTTATTTTTTTTAGCAGTGTGTATATATATATATATATATATATCTCCCGAGGTGTAAAATTTCTTTCTCTATTACGGAGTACAATTTTTTTTTAAACAAAGCCTTTAAATCCAAGTCGGCAACCCTTGGACACATTTTCTCTATTGGTTAACATTGAGATGAGCGAATCCAATAGGATTAGTAAACAGCAACCTTAAGAGGAAGTTAAGTGTCTCCATCAGCTTATTCAGGTATCACAGAATATAAAAAAGTTTAATGCCTCTTACGTCTTTCAGTCTTGAAGGCTTCGTCACAATGAAAACAGAAAAGCTAAACTGTAGGCAACGTACTACTTGAGAATATGTACTTTTTCATTTCCTATTCAAAAATCATCCGACGCTAAAGTAGCATGCATATTGAGTACATAAAAAAATTCCGATACCGTAGAAAAAAGATGGTTTAGAATATCCAACAGGAATGATTGAAAATAGAGACAGTTCTTTGGAAAACTAAAAAATTGCACAGAAAAGAATTCTTCGACAAACATTTTAAATAAAGGTGGCTGTCAGAACCATCTGTAGAGTATTTAAGTGTTGTGACAAATTTCGAAAATATTTTTCTAAAAGTTTATGGAAGTGGTTTTAAAAAAAGAGAAAATGAGCAAAGCGTAATACGTTTCCTGATTAATTCTTTTAAGTCCAATTTCCCAGACTTAGACGAAAAGAAATTTATCGTTATATTCTCAAATGAGGGTATTTATTTGTATCAAATCATGAACAAGTTCTTTTACAATGAAAGAAACTATAAAATGAAGAATTGGCACGAGTCGCTAGAAACAGACTTTAAGGTGACAGTTTTATGCCATAATTATTTTATTAAGCTGTTTAATAATGTGTTTATATTTCGCAAGCTTTTCGGTTACATGCGAATATTTAAGCTTTCGTGACTTTTATGCAAATCAATATTTTCGAAACAGCCTATTCCTTTCATATTGTTTTATGTATAACTTATTATAAAGTTTTACAACTGCATTTTAATGTTGTTCGCTAATAAATACATTTGCAAATATTGGCGTATATGGGAAAATCATGTACATTTGTTTTAACGGGTAATTTGAGAAAGAGAAATGGTTAAAATTGAAATAATAAAATACGTTGTTAACATAAAATGGAAAAAAATAAAACCTTATCGATCCTTAAGGGACATATCTAGCGAGCTGAATTACCCAAAATCGACAGTGGCCTATGTGATTCAGAAGTGGAAGGTGAGCGGTGGTTGTCGGAATGAGCCCCGAGTCAGCAGACCCACGAAACTGGCAGATAGAGACCGACCGGTGCTGTCCAGAGAAATTCGGAAGAACCGCACCCAACCGATGTGCCACATACTCCAGGAGTTTCAACAGGCATCCGGGAGTGTTGTTTCGATGAATACCACCCGTAAGGAAGCATGTCTGCTTGTTTTTCATGGTCGTGCTGCCGCCTATTAGCCTTTGATCATAAAGTCCAACCGCGCTGCTCGGTAAATGTGGTGCAAAGCACATCGAAAGTGGACCGTAGATCAGTGGAAACGGGTTCTCCACACGAGGAAACTGGACTGCAGCGGAATGGAACCAGGTCGTCTTTAGCGACGAATCCATATTCAATCTCGGCAGTGATGACAATCGTGTTCGTGTGTGGAGAGCCCGTGGTGAACGCTTCAATCCTGCCTTTGCTGTACAGCGACACATCGCTCCCACAGCTGGTGTGATGGTATGGGGTGCCATTGCCTACAATACACGGTCACCCCTAGTATTGTTCCGTGGCACCATGACAGCCCAGCGGTATGTTCATGAAATCCTGCAACCACATGTGTTGCCACTCATGCAACGGCTCCCAGGAGCCATTTTTCAACAAGACAATGCTCGGCCTCATACGGCAAGGGTGTCACAAGACTGTCTCCGCACTGTTACTACCCTTCCTTGGCCTGCCCGATCCCCAGATTTGTCTCCAATCGAGCATATCTGGGATCATTTGGGACGACGAGTTGGGCATCCCACGAGTTTGAACGAACTAGAGGCAAGGTTACAGCAAATATGGAACGAAATGTCTCAAGACATCATACAGAACTTGTATGAATCAATGCCCGATCGTATCGCATCGTGCATTCGCGCTAGAGGGGGTCCAACGGAGTATTAACTCCTCCGTTCTTTTGCCTTTTTCTCTGAAATAAATTATCATTTTTCTTTGATTTTCTTATCATTTACATATATCAAAGTAGTCATTACATATGTAAAATTTCGTTTCATTTTGACTACTCCTTCTTGGTGCGCTAATTTTTTTGTCCATGAGTGTATATTGGCATTAATTGCATACATTGACCGTTGTATTTAATTTTAATGCGCTAATTTTTTTGTCCATGAGTATATATATATATATATATATATATATATATATATATATATATATATATATATATATATATATATATATATATATATATATATATATATATATATATATGTATGCTTTGCGAGTGTATAATGGTCAGTCGACCAGTGCAGTTAACAAGAATTCCAGTTTCTTCTCCCAGTCCAATCAGGTTGTTTTTCGTGAGTGAAATAAATATCTTTGATTAGATATGGCAGCGATGTCACCATTTTAGTAGCACCAAACGCAAAATGGAGTTTAGCCGGGTCAATAACCCCAGGGGTTCTTTCACGTTGTGAAGAATTTGAGGTTCGTTCAGGAACGTCCCGGCATGCCCTGACGGTGTAATAGTCAAAATGTCTGAGGTAAAAGCAAGCGATCCAGGTTCGATTCCCGGGCCAAGTGTGAGGTTAATAATGAATCTTTATGGAGTCATCAATACCATGTAAAGACAGATTTTTTTCTCTGGAGTTGTGAATGGTCATTGAGTCACATGACCCCATTGGTCATATCAGGATACATTAAATCAGCGGAACCGAAACGCCACACGAGAGGTTATTGTGATTTGGGTAAGGAAGTATGGATTTTGGAGATATTGCCCTTTCAAGAGAACAATAAAAGTTTCGTAATGGCCCTTGTATTGCATATTCGACATAAAAAATCAAATCTGTCTTGATATACCCATTTCTCAGAAATGACTTTTTAACGATCTTGGAAAGCTACCGTGAGAAATGTTCATAACAAAGTCGTACTTTCACCCCATAACATCCGAGGGGAAAATCCTCGGGTTTTATGGAGAGGACTGCAAAATCTACTTCCCATTACCGAGTCAAGTGAGGTAGTGATATTGCACTAACATATTTTAATCACAGGAAGTAAAATCTCATGAAGGTTCATTTTTAGGAAGAAATATTAAGCAGTTTCTATCGTTTAAATTCGCACTCGACAAATTTTCAAGGTCTCTATGTAAAACATAGTCAGCAAATTTTATGGTGTTTGTAACAGAAAAATTAAAGTCTTTATATGAGGTGGGTTAAAGGCAAATTGATTTAAGTCAAAAGCGTTTTACTGCAAAAACTACAAAAAATTTCACTATAAATTGAACAAATTAAAATTCATAATAATTATTATAATATTTCAAATAATAATTATTTGCAATTAATAATTATTTGCAATTCCACTAAAAACTGAACATAGAGATTACATTTTTGCCCTCAAATAAAAAAAGTTAAAAATGTGATTTACACCACTTTGCCTTTCACCGCCTCATATTTAAAACAGTTTCGTGACTGACTGAATGACAGATAACGAACAGACCAAACCGCTGGACCTAAAGGGCTGAAATTTTGCATGGTGATTCTTCTTATAGTGTAGAGGTGCAATAAGAAGGATTTTTGAAAAATTCTACTTAGATTTTTTAAAAATTAAATTTTAAGCAGTTTTTGTAACTTTTTTTAAGTTTGCATTTAAAATAACTATCTGAGAGTTATAAAATTTATAACACAAGAAAGATCATAAAAATTCCGTTAAAATGAAATCTTTTTCGAATTTTTACCTCTATTTTCTAATTTTTGGTGAATTTTTAAAGATTAATTTTTAGAATTTAATTTATTAAATGCTGATCACGAGATTTCTTTTCTTTTTGTGATACTTTAAATTAATTTTGCATCACGTGCATAACAACGAAATAAATGACAAAAGAAATATTAAAATACGGTAAAAGATAAAATTTAACCACTAGACTAATTGAGATGGAAGTTTTTTAAGAATTGAATTCAAATTAGTATGTTTTATGGATATTATATTAATCCTATATATAAAAATGCAATTTCCTCTCAAAGTATGCTTTGACATGATGATTAGTCTCAAGGCCAAACTTTAAAGTACCCCGGCGTAGATATAAGAGAAAATTGTTTCTCCCATGGTCAGTTTTACGTAATAAAACGCATAAGTTCGCAGACGATCCTGGTAATATTACTTCCATCCAATAAGGAAACAAAAATATTGTTTATAAGGAAATCCTCTAAAAAGCGATTTCATTATTTTTTCATTGTAATTATCGTAAAATGTACACCTTAGCGAAGCACGGGTATTCAGCTAGTCTTTCATATATTATTACAATATATTAACCAAAAATCGACTTTAATTATGTAATCGTAGACATCGACTTCCACCGAAGTCTTTTTTTGTTTGTTTTGTATTGCATTATTGCCTTTTGCACGTATAGTTGACAGTAAGGGCCTGATCACATAGCAGCTCGTTAGCGTTAGCGTTACTCGTATTGAAATATATTTAACCAATGACAAATCTCCAAACGATTAGCAACGAAATTGTTTCGGCCTATTATTGGTTTATTTCCGTCTCAGTGCCAACTTTCATTTTACGCTGACGCTAACAGACAGCTATCCGTCAGCTTCAGCGCTACACGTGTTGACATATTTTAAACCAATCACAGACCTTAACGATTTCGTGGCTAATCGTTTGGAAGTTTGTAATTGGTTAAATATATTTCAACACGAGTAACGCTGACGCTGACGGATTCTTTGTGAACAGGCCCTATTGCATTATCCGTATTATGTGAGTTTTGACGCAGCAAATATAAGACACAATAGCGCCATGTCTGGTTGAATATAGTATCCATGATTTGAGTTCCATAGGTTTGCACTAAATGTTTTTGCTGACCTCTCTATGAAGAAATGCCATCTATTAGGGCCTGTTCACATAGGAGTCCGTTGCGTTGCGTTAAGGAAAAGATGACGTTGAGACGAAAATAAACCAATCATATGTCTCCAAACGATTAGCAATGAAATTTTTAACGCCTATGATTGGTTTATTTTCGTCTCAACGTCATCTTTTCCTTAACGCAACGCAACGGACTCCTATGTGAACAGGCCCTTAACCCCCATGAAACATAAATTATATATATAATAGCCGTTGTCTCTGTATAACACTTCCGGGCTGTACTCATCTTTCAATTGAAGCCCTCAGTAAACAAACGGCCGGTCAGGCTTAATTTCAATTTCAGATGTGGATCAGAATTTTTTCTTACCTAAAAACTAATATCTTCTCCATCAAATCACGTTTGTTCAGCCTATTTTTCTATAAAACATGCAGAACTAAAAAAAATTGGATGCTTTTAGCTGTATATTGAACAGTTTTTAAAAATTTGTTTACTTTTGCGATGAATTCTGAAAGTAAACAAACTTGAATGTGAATGAATCAAGTAGCTCAAGTATTCATATCGCGTAGTGAGCTGTAAAAAACTGGATGGCAGTCTACTACTCCAATCGCATGAAAAACTAAATAAATAAAAAATAATGAAAGGGTTTGCTTTTACAAAGTGTGGATTAAATGCAATATTGTTAGATAATTCGGGATATTTTTTAACTTTCATATACTTTTTCCATTATGACGTCATTATTAGTATTATGACGTCAAAATGACGGGATGGATGGCAGTCTACTACTCCAATCGCATGAAAAACTAAATAAATAAAAAGTAATGAAAGGGTTTGCTTTTACAAGGTGTGGATTAAATGCAATATTGTTAGATAATGCGGGATATTTTTTAACTTTCATATACTTTTTCCATTATGACGTCATTATTAGTATTATGACGTCAAAATGACGGGTTACCTTTTAGTAAAATAGATTTGGTGTGAATCGTTTAAATATGATGCTCAAGTTGCCAGATTTGATAAAAATTGTAATTGTTTCCCAAATATTTTTTTCCGGTTATGTTATTGTTTCTCGCATACATATTTGATAATAGAACCCTATCTATATAAAACTAAGACTGACCTTGTCTGCCTCTTCGTTGGCGCAACAAATACAGCGTGTCCGTAAAATAATAGTGGGGTTGCAAATAGTTATAACTATGCAACAAATTATGTTGCAGACACGAGCCATACATTAAATGAAAGAGAAACACTCCAAGTTTATGTGTGCGAAAGCTTAAACGCAGACTCCAACAGACTCCGGGACTAGCGCCGGAAAATTCCGGAGCATTCCATTATCTAGTTAGACTCCTCCACATTTTGCCCTAATCGTGTGGAAATCTCTTAACGGAACAATTCCTCAGCGATGGGTCGGACGAGGAGGGTGGATTGCCTGGCCCTCACGGTCTCCAGACCTTACCCCCATGGATTTCTATTTTCGGGATTATGTAAAAACATAAGTGTATTCCATTCAAGTTCGATATATAGCTAGATATTCGAGTTCGATCGATCGATAGATCGATAGATATGCAGGTAAATAGATACATATATACATAACACTTACATACATTTATACATACAAAAGAGGTAAGCAACGATAAGTAATCCTAAGTTAATAACCCGCGGTAGTTTCGTTAGAAGAGACTACCTGAAATTTTTTATCCATTTTTCCAAGTTTTAACTTACATCGCATTATAAAAAATAGATTAAAAAAAATTTAAATAAAAAAATCACTTCCGGATGTATTACGCATACCTTCAAATAAAAACACAATCCAAAAGTTGTCAGGTTTAGTAAAAAATCCTTATAAAAAGATTATTGTTGTCAGGTTTGGTAAAAAATAGGCCTTAGCTATGTTGTCGTCAGCTATTGACCCTTTCTCCCAAAGATTTTTTCCGACTGCTTTACTATCTTTCATATACATATTTGATTATGATGCATTATCTATAAAACTCTGAGTTCATTCCTAAAAACATCTAAGCTACTAATACGACCAACAGCCATGCCATAATCGCAAGAAAACTATATCCCTGATGTGAAACACATGTTGGAATTAATTTTTGCCGACTGGCGGTTGAAAAGAAAATCATCTATTAATCATCCTCATAACAAAATTAAAATTCAAAAGTTATCCTATTTGATCAGAAATCGTCATGAAATGGTCAAAGTTGAAAGATTTGGCCACCTTTAATTATATTTTTGTCACGCATTGTCCCTGCAGGTATTTTCTAGAGCTACGTTCCTGCATTTCGCTTACATAATAAGGCATTGTCTGAATGAAAACTCTGAATTTGTTTGTCTGTAATTTAAAGTAGCAAGTACGATAAACAATAGAGCCATTGTTATAAAAACCTACACCTAATATAAAAACCATGAGATTGCTCTAATTTTTATCGATTAAAATAAAATAAAAAAATTCAAAGTTGTCAGATTTGGTAAGAATTCTGAAAAGGATATAAAAGTAGGAACTGTAGCTAATAAGAACTGCATACATTTTTCATCCAATTTCTGAGCGTGTTATTCATCATTAAGTTTAGACGAAACATTGGTTTTTTTTAAATTTCACTGCCATCATCTGTAGACTGATAAAGGTATATTTTAGTTACTTCGAAACTATTTTATTTTCAGAAAAAAACGAGGTTGAAAACGACGCGTGAGTTCGAGGACGAGGGTAATGAATGAAAAATGTTCGAATATTTTTGAAAGGTAGCAAAACAACCAAAAATACCTTCAAAATACTCTTTGTGGACAAGTTACATCCCAAAAAAACTCGAGTAAAAATTTATTCCAATAATTAAATTATCAATGTCACGAACAGACTAAAAACTTTAATAAAATTAACATAAAATAAGCTATAATTTCCCCGCAGTACAGATACTGGCTATTGCGAGTTTGCTGGCAGCTGCGTATTCACAGCAGATTTTTTGACTATTCAAAGATCTACTGCGGATGCGCCGCACTACTGATGACGTCGGATAGCTCTAATGTAGAGCTCCTAAATATACAGGGTGACACCTGAGCCTCCATTTTGTTTCCCAGTCTCGCTAAAACACACGCCGCGCTATTCCTTCGTGGCTGCTTTAACTCCAATTTACAAAATATGGATGTTGAAAGTGTCTTGTTCCTCTACTTTACAAATTCGATTAACCGTCTTCCTAAGACATGAAAATGTATGATTCAGAGGTCTTTCAAACTAAATATTTATGAATAATAAACTTCACCTTAAATATAATTAGAAATTGAATACATGGAAAAGCACGTAATCTTAAATTTCCCTCTCAAAAGTGATTTAAAAACTCGTGGACTATATAGAATATATGTTTTAACAAAAAAAAAACTGGTCATTTCAGGTTAGACTCAAAGAGAAAAACTTTCTGTAAGCATCGTATCAAAATGGCGACTACACATTACAATAATGGACACCAATATGTCTGGCGCGTGAGCTCGGATATCCAGGAGAGAATCTCACCGTATTACATAATCAATATTACATAACCTATTACTCTAATCCATATTACATGACCTAAAAATAATGGGGGACTGAACTTTTTACGGTGGTCTAGCACCTATACAATTGCGTTGCTTAGCAACTTAAAGTACTTTAAAAGGCGATCTGGAGCCAAATTTCAATTTTTCATTAAATTATGCACACATATATATTTATAACTACACACACAGACTATATATATATATATATGTGTGTGTGTGTGATGATAGAAGCATAAGCTATATTTAATTATTTTAATGAACGTTAAACGGTAATTTTCTATTAAAGTCCTAGTGTGATCTCCAATTCAGGAAGTAGACTGTTTTTCGCAGCGGAGAGTTCAGGGTCACCGAATTGCCCACACTCGCGTTATCTTACATAACCCATCGGATGTTCGAGAAAGGGGCTCTGGATGAGGGCCTACGCTTTAATATTACCAAGAGAAAGAAATTACGCAGTTTAGGAAAATCTTTGATAGAGTCAAGACGTGCGTCTGTCGCGTGAGCTGCGAGATCATTGGAAACGGTGATTTAGCTGGGTTAATTGGATAATTAATTAATGTTAATTAATAAAGAAGTCTTTAAATGTTATTTAAGTTTTAGTTCTTCCACTGGCCTATTGTTTGATGACTGCATTTAGAGTAATTAGTGTGTTTTAATGGGTGCGCGGCGAAAGCGTCGTGACATATATATATATACACACACACTGAAGAGCCAGAAAAATTGGTACACCTGCCAAATATCGTATAGGGCCGCCACGATCAGACAGAAGTGTCGCAACACGACGTGGCATGGACTCGACTAATATCTGAAGGTAAACTGGAGGTAATTCACACCATGAATCCTGCAGGGCAGTCCACATATACATAGGAGTGCGAAGGGGTGGAGATCTCTTCTGAACAGCATGTTGCAAGACATCCCAGAAATGTTCAATAACGTTTATGTCTGCGGATTTAGGTGGACAATGGAAGTGTCTGAAGTCAGAAGAGTTATCCTGGAGCCACTCGATAGCAACTCTCTCCGTGCGAAGTGTCGCATTGTCCTGCTGGAATTGACCAGTCCGTCGGAATGCACAATGGACATGGATTGGTGTAGATGGTCGGACAAGATGCTTATGCACCCGTCACCTGTCAGAGTCGTATCTCTAGACGTATCAGGGGTCCCATAACATGCGAACTACACAAGCCCCATACCATCACAGAGGCTCCACCAGCTTGAAAAGTCCCCTGTTCCATGGATTTATGAGGTTATTTCTATACCCTCACACGTCCACCAGCACGATACAATTGTAAATGAGACTCGTCAGACTAGACAACGTGTTTCCAGACATCAACAGTCCAGTGGAGGTGTTAGCGGGCCCAGGCGACGTGTAAAGGTTTTTGCCATGCAGTCAACAACGGTACACGAGTGGGCCTGCGGCTCCGAAAGCCCTAACGGTCCATTGAACAGTTCGCAAGCTGACACCTGTTAATGCCCCAGCATTGAAATCCAGAGCAATTTGTGGAAGTGTTCCACGTTTATAGAGTTTAAGAATTCTCGTCATTCGTCTACGGTTCCGTTCATTCATGGTTTTTTTCCCGCCGAATCCCTGTCGGAAATTTTACGTTTTAACGGATACCTGATATTGATGGTACACTCGTGAAATGGTCGTGCGCGAAAATCCAAATTGCAATTGCATCGCTACCTTGGAGATGCTATGTCCCATCTCTCGTGCGCTGACTATAACGCCGCGTTCAAAGTCACATAAATCGTAATAACCTGCCATTGTAGCAGCAGGAACCGATCTAACAGCTTTGCCAGACCCATGTTGTCTTATATAAGCGCTGCAGACCGCACCTCGTTACGTTAATTGGAAGCATATCTCCGTTATTTGCATACACACGCCTGTACCAGTTTTTTGGCTTTTCAGTGTATATATAAATTTATATTGGGAGAATATCTTTCAACATTCGCCCAGTGTACGGCGAAAATTGTTCATTCAATGTTATGAGAACACCGAATAAGTGAAACAACACCGTCCCTTGGTACCACTTCTATTTTGACCGAGTAAGTCCCTGTGTGGCATCTGGGAGGGGAGAGGGAAGGCCGTACCTTCTTCCCACTTCTACAAACCCCACTGAATGACTTTCTGGCTTACTGATTTAACGTGACCTTAGGGCCTGTTCACATAGAATCCGTCAAAGTTAAAGATTCCTTTGGCGCTGATTGGATAAATGGGATTGGTTAATTGGTATATGATTGGTTAAAAATTTTTACGTTGACGCTGACGGATTCTATGTGAACAGGCCCTTACTCGTCGTAGATACGAGGGCATTCCCTGAATCTTGTCGGGATTCGATCCGAGCACCTTCAGAGCTGAATCCTAACCGAGCCAAATGATGAAGTTTTAATCTTTATAAAAACTGTTTTTATGTTCCATCAGTTTTGGGTATATTTTCCACAAGCATTTTGACGAACGAATAGACACAGATACCAAAGGGGGGAAAATTCTGAACTGAAGAATTCAGACAGGTCAAGAATAATTTGTGCACTAAATCACGAATCTGCGATGAAGGATCATTATTCTTAAAGCTTTATAACTGAAATTCTTTAAAAATCTGAGAATAAAAGTTTTTAAAGTTTTGTTGCCTTAACTTTTAAGGCTCGCTGTGAAATAGACAAAAATGTCGAGCCATTCAAAAGATTCACATTTGAAATTTGTCCTCCGCTTTGATGGCTGGGTCATAACCTTTTCCAGACAACAAAAATAAAACGGATTATCGAAGTAACCGTTTTTCCTGCTACCAATCGAAGAAACACGGAACTGTCGGGATGATCCCAGGAGAGCCACAATGAGGAACAAATTTTCTGAGATTTTTAAAATCCCAATGAGAACGGGGCGATACGATCTCCGCCACGTCCGCGAAGCTAGCGATCTTTCCGAGTGACGTCATACCACTGAAAACTTCATGAAAGTCCTTCCTTAAAGTTTTTTAGTCCCACAGAACTATGTTCTGACAAATACATCGCAAAAACGAAGACGGGGTCGTCGATTTCAAGTTACTCGTGAAAGCGATGACGTCACCGAAACCACCGTTTGAGTTTATCGTTTTTTCGTCCCCTTATTAAGGCAAAGTAGCACTAGAGATGCCATTAATTCATCATAAATGTGTATTAATCCAAAAGACCTCTACCCAGAAACCCGAAAATATAGCGTTAGCGCCGATTTCGTATTAACACTAGAACGGCAGCACCCCTAAGGGCCTGTTCACATAGGAGTCCGTTGCATTGCGTTAAGGAAAAGATGACGTTGAGAAGAAAATAAACCAATCATAGACCTCCAAACGATTAGCAATGAAATTTTTAACGCCTATGATTGGTTTATTTTCGTCTCAACGTCATCTTTTCCTTAACGCAATACAACGGACTCCTATGTGAACAGGCCTTAAGTGTCACTAATGCAAATATTACGTTAGATGTCCCTAATCCTGCATACCAATCTGCATACACAGAAGAGGAGTTCTTGTGAAAGGTGAAACCTAGTCCATGCCTGGTGATTAAGGTGGAGACGTCTATCTTTAAATCTAATGGGTTGGTTACACGTGGTTTCCTTGCATGTTTACTACTCAAACTATTTTAAATTTTCCTCGGATTCATTGATTTCTAAATAAGGTAATTTGAAATATTTACTTTAATTCTTAGTTTAAAAATTCCTAAAGGAAATTAAGGCGGCTTAAAGGAGTGTACAACAAAACAAAGTTTTAAAGGTTTTTAAAAATCGAGTCATAGGAACATAGTTAGGTATCGACAGGTAAGTTGAAAACTCCTAAAGAAAATTAAGGAGATTTTTAAGGAGTGCCCAGAAAAAAAAGTTTTAGAGATTTTCAAAAATCGAACCATACGAACGTCGTTATGTAGCGACAGGTAAGTTGAAAATTGTTAAAGAAAATTAAAGCGATTTTTGGCAGTGTCCAACAAGATAAAGTTTTAAGGATTTTTAAAAATAGAGCCTTCGAAACCTGGTTATGTGGCGACAGGTAAGTTGAAAATTCATAAACAAAATTAAAGTGATTTTAAGGAGTGTCAAACAAAAGAAAGTTTTAAGGACTTTTGAAAATCGACCCTTTGGAACACAGTTATGTATCGACAGGAAAGTTGAAAAAATTTAAATTAAATTAAGGTGATTTTAAGGA
This sequence comes from Dolomedes plantarius, assembly GCA_907164885.2. NCBI lineage: Eukaryota > Metazoa > Arthropoda > Arachnida > Araneae > Dolomedidae > Dolomedes > Dolomedes plantarius. The sequence goes on along the minus strand of OU015503.1, from coordinate 32,772,706 downwards.
GTGTCCAACAAAACAAAGTTTTAAAGATTTTTAAAAATCTAGCCATAGGAATGTAGTTATGCAGAGATGGGTAAGTTGAAAATTCCTAAAAAGAATTAAAGCAATTTTAAGGAGTGTCCAACAAAAGAAAGTTTTAAGGTATTTTTAAAATTCGACCCTCTGGAACACAGTAATGTAGCTACAGGAAAGGTGAAAATTCTTAAATTAAATGAAGGCGATTTTAAGGACTTTCCAATAAAACAAATATTTAAAGATCTTTGAAAATCGAGCCATAGGAACGTAGTTATGTGTCGACAGGTAAGTTGAATATTCCTAAAGAGAATTAAGGCAATTTTACGGACTGTCCAATGAAACAAATTTTTAAACTTCTTTAAAAATCGAGCCATAAGAACGTTGTTATGTTGCGACAGGTAACTTCAAAATTCCTAAAGAAAATTAAGGCAATTTCAAGAAGTGTTCAACAAAACAAAGTTTTAAAGATTTTTAAAAATCTAGCCATAGGAACGTAGTTATACAGATATGGGTAAGTTGAAATTTCCTAAAAAGAATTAAAGCAATATTAAGAAGAGTCCAACAAAAGAAAGTTTTAAGGTTTTTTTAAAAATCGACCCTCGGGAACATAGTAATGTAGCTACAGGAAAGGTGAAAATTCTTAAATTATATGAAGGCGATTTTAAGGATTGTCTAATAAATCAAATATTTAAAGACCTTTAAAAGTCGATCCATGGGAACGTAGTTATGTGTCGACAGGTAAGTTGAATATTCCTAAAGAGAATTAAGGCAATTTTAAGGAGCGTCCTGCAAAACAAAGTTTTAGAGGTTTTTAAAAATCAAGCCATAGGAATGTAGTTATGCAGAGATGGGTAAGTTGAAAATTCCTAAAAAGGATTAAAACGATTTTAAGGAGTGTCCAACAAAAGAAAGTTTTAAGGTTTTTTAAAAATCGACCCTCAGGAACATAGTAATGTAGCTACAGGAAAGGTGAAAATTCTTAAACTAAATGAAGGCGATTTTAAGGACTATCAAATAAAACAAATATTTAAAGATCTTTAAAAATCAAGCTATAGGAACGTAGTTGTGTGTTGACCGGTAAGTTGAAAATTCCTAAAAAGAATAAAGACAATTTTAAGGAGCGTCCTGTAAAAGAAAGTTTTAAAGTTCTTTAAAAACCGAGCCATAAGAACGTTGTTATGTTGCGACAGGTAACTTGAAACTTCCTAAAGAAAATTAAGGGGATTTTAAGAAGTGTTCAACAAAACAAAGTTTTAAAGACTTTTAAAAATCTAGCCATAGGAACGTAGTTATGCAGATATGGGTTAGTTGAAATTTCCTAAAAAGAATTAAAGCGATATTAAGAAGAGTACTACAAAAGAAAGTTTTAAGGTTTTTTTAAAAATCGACCCTCAGGAACATAGTAATGTAGCAACAGGAAAGGTGAAAATTCTTAAATTAAATGAAGGCGATTTTAAGGACTGTCCAATGAAACAAATATTTAAAGATCTTTAAAAATCGAGCCATAGGAACTTAGTTATGTGTCGACCGGTAAGTTGAAAATTCCTTAAGAGAATAGAGGCAATTTTAAGGAGTGTCCAGCAAAAGAAAGTTTTAAAGAGTTTTAAAAATCGAGCTATGGGAACATAGTAATGTATCTACAGGTATGTTGTAAATTCCTAAAGAAAATTAAGGCTATTCTAAGGAGTGTTCAGCAAAACAGACTTTAAAGGATTTTTAAAATCCGAACCATACGAACTTTCATACGTATCGACAGGTAAGACAGCACTTGTCCGACATTGCTAGAATTCCACTCTTCATCGCCTTTATCTTATTTACTTATTTTTCACTGCTCGGGTGGCTCTCTCTTCTCCCGTCCACTTTCATTGATTCTTTTTCTCTTTTTTTTCCTTCTTGTATCTTCCATCCCCGCCGGCTCTCTCTGTGCTCGCAGTCCACGGTCTGATGCACTCGTTTTTTATTTCTGTGCTACTTCCCCTTTCCGTGCCGCATCACTCGTGTAGATCTCAATGAAAAAAAAACAGAGTCTCGCAGGGGTAGGCGTGTTCGCAGGTAGAGCTCTCCGCTTGAAGAAACTGAGTGCTTTTTTCTGCCGACACCCTCTCTTCTCTCCGTTTCTTATCTGTCTGTGTACAGATTAGAGTTAAAAAAATGAGAGTAATTTTTAATGCAGCCATCAGCTTCCTGCGGTTTTAATTGTAGGGTAAGGAACTGCGATCCGTTTAAAATGCGTGCAACATCGGAATGGTTTGATGAACATGTCGATCGTGCACTTATGTCTGCGAATTATATAAAAAAAATAAATAAAAAAATTTATATTTATATATATATATATATATATATATATATATATATATATATATATACCGTATTTTTGGGACCATAAGACGCAGCTTTGTACATACGAAAAAGACTCAAAATTAGGGTTCGTTTTATGGTCCTAAGGTAGCATTGAAATTAAATTAATATTTTATTATATATATAATATATATATATATATATATATATATATATATATATATATATATATATATATATATATATATATATATATATATTATGTAAGAACTGTGAAGAGACAACTCAACTCGACTCTAGTTAAGAAAAAGAAAAAAGGAAGAATGCGGCCATGTTGGCTGATGTGAGGAGCTGCCTATGACTACATAGTTGTTTATTCATTTATTTTATATATTTATGTAAGGTGCTGCTTTAAAGATCAATTATTGTTTGGCAGCTAAAAAGAAGACGACCATTCTTTGTGTGTCTGTGTCTTCAAACGTCTCTCATCGCCTTTATCCACTTGTTCTACGATGAAGAATTTCTACTTATTATTTATTATATTTATCATATATTTTTTTTAACTTTATATAATTAACAAAAGACAAAATATTCTTGTTCTAAAAATCCTTCCATAAATTTGAGGTGCGTCTTATTGTCCGGAAAATACGATATATATATATATATATATATATATATATATATATATATATATATATATATATATATATATATATATATATATATATATATATATATATATATAGAGAGAGAGAGAGAGAGATAGATATATATATATATATCTATATATATATATATATATATATATATATATATATATATATATATATATATATATATCTCTATATATATATATATATATATATATATGTATGTATATAAGGTCATAGATGGTAGGAGAGGGTAGATCCCCCAAGATGTCGCCTCTGGGAGGGGGGGGAATGCTGCTCGGTCAAAATTGAGGTGGCACCTGGTGAAATCGGACTCCGGCCCTTGTGGTGCCATTATAAACCGGAACCGCACCCCTGAGCCCGATAGCCTATATGAACCTGGTCTGGAATACTTCAGGTCAGGGGGCATTAGAAACAACAACAACAAGGACAACATATACAGGGTGATTTTTATTAAACTGACACTACTCAGAGCCACCTGTAGCGCGATCTATCAGCCGGAAATTGATAGGGGACTAAGGACGACATGGGAAAGAGTTTCCGTGAAAATAAAGTTCCAAAAGTCGCCGATAGGGGAAGATATGGCGCTGTTGTTGCTGGCGTACCCGAGAATTTGGATAAAACGCAAGTAAAACATCCAAATACAAATTCATGACTACGTAGTCGACAGCAGCGCCAGTATTTTGGGCTATAAAAATCGGTGCGGAATCTATTCGGCCATCGCTTTACAGAAGAAAGGGTCATCTTTCGCTTTTTTCCACTTGCATGGCCACCTCGCTGACAGGACCTAACCCATGTGACTTCTTTCTATGGGATTATTTAAAGTCCAAAGTGTATCTTGATGGGTATCAAGGTGTGTAACTGGGCGGCCCTAAAGGACAACATATCCCGGACTGTGAGGAACATTCCAGGTGACATGTTACGCTCGCCGTTGAGAACGTAGTGTTCGGGATGCAATGTGTCGTCCACCAGAACGGTGGTCACATTGAAGGAGAGAGAAGTGAATTTGTTGCATAAAGCGGTGTTACAGTGATTTTTTGTTTTGTTTTGTTATTCATTTGTTTGCTTATTACAACTTTTTCGGTATTCACCCCTTATCTTTATAGCCCAAATTCTGACGCTGCTGTCGACTATATAGTCGTGAATTTGCATTTTGATGATTTACTTGTGTTTTGTGCAAATTCTCGGGTGCGCCGACAACAACAGCGCCATATCTTCTCCTATCGGCGACTTTTGGATTTATTTATTTATTTTTTATTTATTTTTATTTTTTAAACACGGAAACTCTTTCCCATGTCTTCTTTAGTCCCTCTATCAATTTTGGGGAACCCCGGTTGATACATCGACTCTGAGTAGTGTCAGTTTAAATAAAATCACACTGTATATGTATGTATGTATGTATATGCATAAATATAACTATCTCTCTATTTGTATATAAACAGTGAAACTTCTCTGGCTGGTCACCCCTTTTCAGCGGCCACGCCACTAAACGGCGATATTTTGTTGAGGACCGATAAAATACACTCCATAAAGCCAATGTTATTTCGCTCCCTTTTCCGCGGCGACCCCTCAAAGGGGACAGCGGAATTCCTAAAACCAGCGGAATTCCTAAAATGTTCCTAAAACCATGACTGGCCATGGCTGCCAGTCATGGTTTTAGGAACCATGACTGGCAGCCATAGAGACATTTCACTATATTTGTGTAAATATTTATTTATTTATTTTTTTTATTACGTCGAGGAATTAGTCGGAAAGACCATTTCCCTGCGTGCGGCCCAATACAAACTAGCCTTAGAATAATAGTTGTCAAGAAGTAAAACGTCAGAACTAATGTTGGCTAAAGAAGCACAAACTGTCAAATGTCTAAAATCCATAGTCTCTCCATTTGAACACAAGGGACAGTCAGGGGTATCCCTCACACCGATTCGGTGGAGGTGTCCTTGTAAGTAGTCATGTCCATTAAGAGTTCTAAAATTTGTGTAAATATGAGGCATTGTGGATACGAAGGGCGAATTCAACATTGGACAAATTTTTTTCTCTCCATAACTTGGTTTGCCAGGCATTAGTGAACAAGTAGATAAGCTTTTTTGTTGAGTTTTCCCTTTCTAACCATAAAAAAGTAAGGCTGAAAGCAGCGCTCCGATCTTCTAAGAACGATACAGCTTCCGATAGGATGGGCGAACTCACCACCTTCTTCCTTCTACTCGGAGGCCGCTCATTCCTTTCCACCTCTTTTCACGTGGCTTCGATAATGCAATCCGTTTAGTTTGCCCGTCCCATGTATTGTGAAAGCTGTTTTTGGTGGTTATCGGGATCTCATTACGTGAAGTTATAAATAAATTTTTGGGACACTCTAGAAAGCGAGGGAAAAAATGGGAAGACGGGGAAAAGGTGGAGGCAAAGATGAAAAGGAACTCTGGCGAAGAATACGTCTCTCGTCAAATCGGTGAGCCATGTAGCTCTAAATGTTTTTTCAAAGCGGGTCGAGATAATATCACAGACATTTTTCAAGGTTTCTGGAAACAGGGTAGTTAAGACTTACAGATTTCGTATTTATTAAAACTGCTGATAAGCAAAGACTTGAAAAGGTATTTTGTAAAGGGAAGGCCGAGTCGGATTTATGTTTGTAGGGTTTTAGGCAAATTCTCTGCTTATGTCATAGTTACGTTCTCTGTTGCTATGCGTAGCGCAAAGACGCACCAAACCGTTGTTTCTGAGACATTCCTTGAGGGGACAGTCGAGGGTTGAATGACCCCGACTTTGAGGCGATTCGAAGGGTGGTGTGTGAAATGCCCTGTGCACGAGGGAGAGAGGGGAGACAGGCCTCGACTGGAGAGGTTGTGTTTGAAAGTCCACGCGTAGGCACGAGAGATTGTGTATTTGACGGGAGCGAGAAGGCTGCCCGATCTTTTGTTCTGTTGAAGGGAAGCGAAGCATTGCGCTAGGCTATCCCGTGATTATTGTTGTATTGTACCGGAGACAGTAAAAGTAGGCTCTCCGGTATCTCGTAATTGCTATCTACATTGATAAATGATTATTGTTGAGTTTTAGAAAGTTTAATTGTATTAATGATTCAAGTGTGTTGTTCTTAGACACCCCCTAGACGCCGCCACGTAGACAGGAAAGTCTACATATATATATATATATATATATATATATATATATATATATATATATATATATATGGGGGGTGTGTGATAATAACGGCCCATCATTATATATCTAATGCGTATTTAAAACTATCCTTGTTTCCTCTCAATAAAGTACAGTCCCTTTCTTCTAATTGTGACCTAGGAATTGATCAACTAACCATCCATATTATCCCTTTGTGTACGCGCGTTAAAGATATTTTTAAAACATGAATCAACAACACGTGATGTTTTCGTCACGTTGCGCCTTTCGGAACATCATGCGACCCTTATGTAATCAGGGTCAGGTGCCCAGTTCTAGCCAATTAAAGGAATGTTTACACCTAGCGTCACATTAGCGCCACCATGGTTTAAAAAGACGGGACAGAGGATTTTTGCTCGCGCTATGATTCCTCGCCTCTCTTATTAACCTTGTTCTGTTTACGCGCTGCTCCGCTGCTGTCCGATATAACGATGTAAAATCTGCCTTCTGAATGCGCCCCGGCAGGGACCGGTGGCGTTGCTATTGTGTGTGTCCATTTGTAAAGTTTCTGTGTTTTGCTGAATAATATTTGTCTGCAGAATAATCCGGAATAAAATAATATGCGTCGCATCTCTGTTCTGTGCGTCCCTTCAATGTCTCTCTGTGGGTTTTACCTCCCCTATGTGCGGATTACACTATGTCCGACTTAGTGTTCCTCAAGCCTCTGCCTCGACTACAAAAGTGTTGAATCGCGCCGGCGAATCTTGGGTGTATCATCTCCTCCACTACGTGTTGTACAGCGCATTACATATATATATATATATATATATATACATATATCTACGGAGTACATTCAAATTAAATACAACGGTCAATGTATGCAATTAATGCCAAAAATTTAGTAGAATCCCGATATTCCGAAATGATTGGGACCAGACCCTTTTCGGATTAAGCGAAATCTTCCTTAAAATAAAATGAAATTACATAATAACGTATGATTACATAAATATTACATATTACGTGTGATTACACAGTTTATTTTATAAGGTCTGTCGAAACATAACCAAATCTCGGTACCAAATGGTTGATAAAAGAGCAGACCGCCGCCTAGTACTGTACAGTAAGTTGTTCTAATAATACGTCACAGTGCTTGACAGTTGGAATTTAGACGATCATCAGATTGTTGAAATGGTTTTCAAAGAACCTGTCAACGTATCAGACGAGAGTGAAAGTGAATCAGACGGTGACAGCGAGCAGAGGGTATCTCACTCAGACGCCGCGGCTGCATTTGATGTAGAGCTACGCTACATAGAGCAATACTCCACCTCGACCCAGCGGACACCATTGTTCTGACGCGTTAGCGTAATTTGGCTTCAAGGGAGAGGTATTCTTCTCTTCGAAAAAAAAATTAACAGATTTTTCAAACCAGTGAAGTTCAGTAATAATTAGTTCAGTGCATTGTCTAACTTTGAATTTTCTTGTAATTTTCAGAAATATATTTTATATTACTTAGTATCACTGTGGTTTTATTGAAAACTTAGTTATTTTTGACTTTTCGTTGCGGATTAAGCGGACTTTCGGATTACCGAAGTTCGGATTATCGGGACTCTACTGTATTTATAATAAATGCAACGGTCAGGTATACAATTAATGCCAAAAAATATATATATTTATAAAAAAATCGTAACGGATGTTTTTATAGACAAAATAATTCAGAAGAAAATATTTAAATTAAATACCACGGTCAATGTATGCAATTAATTTCCTTGTATGTTTAATATCCATAAAACATACTATTTTGAATTAAATTCTTAAAAAGACTTCCATTTCAATTAGTGTAGTGGTTAAGTTTTGTCTTTTACCGTATTTTAATATTTTTTTGTCAATTTATTTCGTTGTTGTGACGATAAATTAATTTAAAGTATCACAAAAAGAAAAGAAACCACTTGATCAGCATTTAATAAATTAAATTCTAAAAATTAATCTTTAAAAATTCCCCATAAAACAGAAAATAGAGATAAAGATTGGAAAAAAAATTCATTTTAAAGCAAATTTTGTGATCTTTCTCGTGATATAAATTTTATAACCCTCGGATTATTATTTTAAATGCAAACTTTAAGGAATGTTACAAAAAAGCTTAAAAATTTAATTTTAAAAAATCTAAGATTAACTTTTCAAAAATCTTTATTAATGCACCCCTACACTATAAGAAGAATCGCCATGCAAAATTTCAGCTCTTTAGGTCCAGCGGTTTGGTCTGTGCTTTATCTGTCAGTCAGTCAGTCACGGCGGACTGTTATATACGGAACTGTTATCTTTACTTATATAAAAGCCTAAAGTAGAAAAAGTGTAGGTAACCATTCCGGGACGGACCAAGTCGGGAACATCTTAACATTGCGACGCCCATTTTCTGATATTTTTCTTGAAAAATAATACCACAAAAGTTACATATTTTGAAAGCCCTTTAAAAAACATGAAAATTTCAAGTGAACACCCTAGCTCAAAACCGTTTAGTTTTTGAAATATCTTCAAATTAAAATATCCATTGAAAAGAATCATTAATTCAATTGAGTCATTCACTTGAATTTCGAATTCATTATACTCCATGGTTTTTCATATTCCCTTTAAATAACTACATTTTTAATGTTTAATTTTAATGTTAATTAAATTGTGTTTCAAGTTTTATTTTATTTTTGTTTACTGCTGTTTAAGTATCGTTTTCAACAATGCCTGCTGTGTGGTGAGTCATTCACTTTTGAAACAGTTTTGGTTTAGTTCAGTTTTGTTTTGTTGTTTACTGCTGTTTAAGTACAGTTTTCAGCAATGCCCGATGAAAATGATGAATCACCTCTTGAAACGCTGATCAACATTCCGTCATTTTTGACGGGGGTTATATACTAGTGTATATATAAAACAGTTCTGTAACTGACTGACTCACTGACATACAACGCACATACAAAACCGCTGGACCTAAAGGGCTGAAATTTTGCATGGCGATTCTTCTTATAGTGTAGGGGTGCACTAAGATTCTTCTTAGTTCTAAAATTATTCTTAGATTTTTTAAAATTAAATTTTTAAGCTGTTTTAGTAACTTTTTTAAAGTTTGCATTTAAAATAATAATTTGAGGGTTATGAAATTTATACCACGAGAAAGATCATAAAAGTTCCTTTAAAATGAAATCTTTTTCGAATCTTTACCTGCATTTTCTGATTTTTGGTGAATTTTTAAAGATTAAATTTTAGAATTTTATTTATTAAATGCTGATCACGTGATTTCTTTTTCTGGTACTTTAAATAAATTTATCGTCGTTGAAATAGAAAAAAAATATTGAATTGAAATAGAAAAAAAATAATTTTCCCTTGCTAATGCAGCAGACGAATGGACATTATCCAAAAAAATATTAAAATACAGTAAATGATATGTTCCTCACACTGTACTGCATTAACTGTACTATATTCTTTAGTATGTCTTATTACATTTAATTTGAATATTTTCTTCTACATTATTTTGTCTATAAAAATATCCCTTAAGATTTTTTTAGAAATATATTTTTTCGTTTTTTTACATCAATTGTATACATTGATCGTCGTATTTATTATAAATAAATAAATAAATATATATATATATATATATATATATGTGTGTGTGTGTGTGTGTGTGTGTGTGTGTGTGTGGGTCAGGATAACCGTGCGGTGATTTAAAACAAATACTATTATAACTACACTAATATTGAATGAATACTTATTATTTACAAAAGATATTTACAAGGCTACGTCTTTAATTAATAACACAATAGGCTGGTGAACATTATATAGCAGTCGTCCACTGCTATCAGACAAACGCGTCATAGTTCGTCTCCGTCAAACCACTCACTGCCAGGGGTTGCCAGATCTCTTCTTTAGTTGAGATGGAGCGGCGCAAACGAATTATAGTGTCACTGGCGGAATATGCAGGTATCACAAACCGATGTAGGCGCAGGAACCCACATTTTCGGCCCTCTTGCACTCGTCTGGCCCTCCAGACAATACTGCAAATATACAAAAAAAAAAAAACAGCGAACAGCAAGACTGAAAAAGTACAAAATTATCTGAAAAGAAACAAATGTTTGAAACATATAGAACTTATCGTCTAAAAACGAAAAATGGGTCAGTTCGTCTTTAATCTTCATTTCCGTCAATTCGTCTTTAATCGTCATTTTCATCTCTTCATCTTTAGTCTTCATTTTGAGATGATAGCATGTTTTGCATTAATATTTTGGTATGATATACCATGGTTTTAGAAATTCAGCGCATGTTGTCGTGCAGCTAGGTCCTTCGTGATTTCCTTCTTTGACCACGTCATAGGTGTTGCCTCCTTTAACCTTAATGATTTTGCAGGATCCTAAATATTTCGATTTTAGTTTCAAGTGCTGTCCGAACTGAGTTCTTTTTATAGCGACTAAATCGTTAACTCTATAAGGTTGTGGTTCTTTTCTTCGTAAGTTATACGTCTTCCGGTTCTCTTCTTGGATTTTAAAAATCTGTTGCTTTGCATGCTTTCTCAGTTCATCTTTTTGAGCTTCAAAATTAGCTTGAAATTCAATCTCGATCATTTCTTTGAGCTTATTCAGACCACCGACATTCATCTTCGTACCAAAAAGTAACTCAAAAGGTGTTGTGTCTATGCTCCGTTGATATGTGGAATTAATCGTCTGCTGCAGTTCGTTCGTAAATTTATACCACTGAGCTGGATTTTCTAAAGATAACTTTGAAAGAACTGATATGATAGTCTGGTTGATCCGCTCAATCTGTCCGTTGACTCTCGGCAGGCCAGTAGTTATTAAATGATGTTTTACTTTCTCTTTAGAGCAATAGTCGGCAAACTCTTCTGAGGTAAAAGTTGTACCCCTATCGGAAATTATTTGGAAAGGGCTTCCAAAAACGGCTTTTAGGGTTTCCAATTTTGATATAACTTCGGTAGATGTTGTAGTTTTTGTACGAAAAATCCCCACAAACTTTGTAAACGCGTCAATAATTGCCAACACATATTTATAATTTTTATTTGTACTCTCCAATGGTCCGAGATGATCTATATGGTATGTGTGTAATGGTACGTCTTCTTTATGCAATGGGTGTAAAAGACCCTCCTTGTTTCCTTTTTTCTGGTTCACAAGAATACAGTGGACGCAATTTGATATGATATTCTCCACTTTCTGTCTAAGCTTGGGAATGAAATAATAGTCTTCAATGTTTTTCTCAGTATATTTGACTCTAATATGGCCTCTCTCATGGGCATTTCTAATAATTTCGGTCTGCATACTTGAAGGCACAACCACTAATTCTTTACCATTAACAAATTTGTACAAAATTCCATTTCTATTGCAATAGTTTTCGTAACTAGAAATTTTTAATAATTCTTTGATTGTTTTAATTTCGTCATCTTTATCTTGGGCTGATTTTAAATTTGGTAAGATGTTATCGACTGAGATACAACATACGTTTACAGGGGCTCTACTTAGTGCGTCGATATGAGCCATCTTTGTACCGGAACGATGCTCAATGACATAATTATATTCTTGGAACAACAAAGCCCAACGAGCAACACGAGTTGACAAATCTCTTTTTTGCATAGTCTTTTCGAGCGCGGAACAGTCAGTGACAATTTTGAATGGAATTCCTAATAGGTACACACGAAATTTTTTTAATGCCTCAACAATGGCAAGAGCTTCAAGCTCGTAACTACAATACTTCTTTTCGGCATCTGTCGTTTTTCTACTCATGAAATAGGTAGGATAGAAATTTTTAACATTTGGGGGTCTTTGTAGCAAAATAGCTCCATATCAGCCCGAATACAACACGGACTCCGCATTAAGCTGGCGTCCGTGTGTAATTCAGTTTCATAAGTAGGATTGTATATACTTAAAACAGGCTTATCAGCTAACAGTAATTTTAATTGATGGAAGGAGTTTCTTTCCTCTTCGCCAAATTTAAACTTTCGATCTTTCTTCAAGAGATCACTCAACGGTCTAGCAATAATGGAGTATTTTGGGATGAATTTCCTAAAATATCCGGTCAGTCCTAAGAAACTATGAAATTGCTTCAAATTAGATGGTTCTGGAAAATTAAGGACAGCTCTGGTTTTCAAAGTAGATGGAGAAATTTTACCTTCCTCAATGACATGACCCAAAAATTCAATTCGAATCTTCAAAAAATGGGATTTCTTAAAATTTATCTGTAGTCCATATTCACTCGCAAGATTTAAAACTTGTTCTAGCCGTTCGATTCCTTCTTCGAGTGAGGAAGACAAAATGATTACATCGTCCATATAAGGCAAAACTATACCGTCATTAATCAGTGGTCGAAAAATTGTGTTAATGAATCTCTGAAACACTGCTGGAGAATTTCATAGCCCGAAAGGAACCTTGAGGAATTGATATTGGCCTCCATGGGTAACAAATGAAGTGTATTTTCCACTGCTTTTGTTTACATCAACGTGAAAGAATACGTTTCCGAGATCGATAGTACTAAAGATACGGGATTCCTGCAGTCTATCTAATATATCTTCATTCAATGGGAGGGGAAATCTGTCCTTTACTATTACTTTATTTAATCTCCTGTAATCTACGCACAAACGAGGTGTTCCGTCTTTTTTCTTTACGATTACCACTGGGCTACTATATTCTGAAGAACGGGGTTCTACTATCTCTTGTTCTAACCATTCAGTTACTTGAGCTTCGACAATCTTTTTCTCTGAAAATGGTAATCTACGGGGCTGATGGAATATAGGTTCGTTACTTTTTACCAAAATATCTAATTCGACATGTGATGTCTTAGTTTTATGTGGTACATAATTCGAAACTAATTGTTGCACCTTATCTTTGAAAATTTTTATAACGTCAGGTTCAATGTTCAGTTCAACTTCAGTAAAAGTTAAATCAACTGGTAGGACGGATAACGTGTTAATTTCTTTTACACACTGAGATTTATTTTTAATCGTAATTACGTTTTCATTTATTAGCGTCTCACCTTGCATTAATACATGAAGTCCTATGATGACGTCATAAGACATAACATTATTTTCAACAACACAAATATCTACATTACACTTAAAATCCTCAACTTTAATATTTCCTTTAAAATAAGCTAATGGTTTCACTACGCATTTACCAAAACCAATTAAAGAAGAATTCTATGGAATTAATTGTCCTACATTTAATTTATCAAATACAGATTTGCGAAGTAACGTAACGTAACGACCAGTATCTATTAGTGAACTTACACTTAAATTATCAATCACTAGCGGCCCGTCCCGACTTTGTCCGGATTGAACAAAATATTATACCAATAAATTTCCAATTGATAGCCAATAAATTGTAAATCTTTTTTTTACCTTAATAATAACCTAAATAATACCTTAAATTAATTTTATGTTAGTTAATAATTAAAATAAATTTTTTAAAAGAAAATGGTGTGCCGGAGATCGGCTAGGTTCGAACCGCTAGCGTCAGAACAGAAGGATTTTAAAGTAATTTTTCTTTTTAATAAAATGTAATCTCCCCTCTTTTCCTCGAAAGATTATGAATATTCGTAAGTTTGTAACGGCAAACAGCCAGGTCTCCGAACTGAACTCATGTTTCTTTCCTCAAGGCGGGTGCTCTACCAACTAAGCTTATGCAGAGATAAGAGTATCTGTGTTTTGAATGCTTTTCCTCATATTGTTCTTGTCTTTGCATTTTTACCATGTTTTTATTAACTTGCTTTCTTGTTTGTGTGTTTGTGTGTGTGTTTGTCAAGTACAAATCTTGCAATCGTTTTTTAACTAACTTCCCGACTAGCTAGACATTTGAAACTTTTAGAATAGCTCAGAACACGATGACAATGCATTATTTTAATACTTTTAGCCATCTTTAAGCAGAATTAAATTAATTTTCAGTTATCTTCAGTTAATTTTGTTTTGTAGACTGGTGCAGCCATCTATTGGCCGGAACGGGAACGAAAAGTTAAATGCAAGTTAACTTCCAATTAACTTCATTTTCTTTCAAGTTGATGGGATAATTCATCAAAAAAATTTTAAAAAGTATTTATTAATACATAGAATTGTCAAGTTTATATGATTCAACAGAAAATTAAAAAACATGGTATATAAAAAGTTATTTTCATCTTGTAATTATTAGACTTACGTTGCAAGATATTCGATTGTACATGTTATTTTATTTAGTTATTTTTTGACGACGTATGTATATATATACATGTTGGACTTGACTCTCACGCCCGATCTATTAACGTAATTTCGACCTCTTTGGAATCATCATGCAGTCAGCAGTGGTCTGGACATATAAAACCTTAAAACTCCATCAAGCCTTCAAGATGTTGACACAGTATCCATAGAATAGTCCAATTGATTTTACAAACATCTTTTATTAACTTCCAATTAATTACTCAGCTCCAAATCATTATTATTACGCCCCATTCCCCTTTAGAATCTGTGCGCCTAATGGCACACGTCTTTACCCGTTGCTATCTCTCCATGGCTCTGAAATCTTCTTTGTTCTAAGTTTTATTAACACGCTACAGACGCTCATTAATTATTCATTTCGTCATATCGAATGTTCTTTTCGCTGAGCTAAGCATTTCCTTTCTTAGCGCCAGCTTCAAGGCTACGTCTACCTAAAATCCTCTATGACGTTCTTCGAAATTGAATCAAGCCGACCCATTAATTCTATTTTCACTGCAATACACTACGCCGCTTATTTGAACTCCCAGACTTTTTAATTGTCAAATCCTTTATTTTAACAACTAAAATCCCGTTTTAAGGTCACGCGATCGCCCCCCATATTTAATAGCCTTACAACTTACCTCCCCCGTCCCTCTGAAGGCGTGCACACAAAGAGAAGCCAACTCTCTGCAGCAAGTCTCCAGAAGAGAAAACTAAAATTAAATTCAAAACCTAACTGCCAAAATGCTGAATAAGGCTGCAGTACCTATTCAACAACATTAAATATTAACCCTAACTACTAACAACTCACCATTATTATCTTGTTAACCCATTTAAACTAACTAAAATTAAATTAACATTTACGATTAGAATAGGGCGATCGTTCTTCTGAAAACGTGCACACAAAGAGTAGCTAATTCTCTGCTGCACGTCTCCAGAAGAGAAAAACAACTAAAATTAACTTAATTAATCATGAACTGAAAATTGCTGTGCAGGGCGGGCCCTCCCCGCACAACAAACTCAGAAGAAACCCCACAAAAGTATTCCTAATTACGACTTGATTCAACCACATTAAAAATTAACTTAATTTCCTTAAATATTTGAACATCTAATTTAACAACAACTAAAATTAATTCTCTTAATTACTAAAGTCGTGCACCTAACCCTATGGAGCTGAGAAAAATACAAGTTACATAATTGTCTCCGTTCGAGACAAAAGTTGACACAGAGTGATGTGAAATTACAAACAATATATCAAAATTAATTAGAAAAGAATATTATATCACCATAATTAATGGAACACTAAAATTAAATGCAATAAACACAAATATAACTTGAAATTATAAGAAAATGATAATAAAAATGTCCTGTGAACACCCACACTATTATTTGTAGCTCAAGAAAAACAAACTTTGTGCCGAAGCACCTTGAGTCCATTACCTAAAAATGCTGAGTCCTGACTTTAGAACACAGAAAGTTTAGAGTTCTTGACAAACATACAGTTCTTGCAGAAAATTGGGGTGTCACAAAACCTCAAACAACATAATTTTATTTATTACACTGTTACCAAAATTTCAAAAACCCTTCCTCAGATGTCTGTTATGGTGGTCATATTTCACAACAGGACTGGGAATTTAACTAAGAGCTTTCAGCGTATCATCGGGGATACCTGTATAGAGTATAGCTCACTTCTACCCGCACTTGGGTGTATATAATTTGAAGTTGCACTCTAAATGAATTTGATACAAACCCAGTTTATACATGAAACAATGTTTATTGAATTCGTTGCACATATAGAATTTGCTTTTACAGCAATAAGCATACGTACTACTTGTACGGAATATATATTAGCATTCAATAAAAATACACTTTGCAATACTCACAAACTAGAGAGTCAAACCAGCAGTTCTGCCACGTAAACTTTGGGCCTGCTAAGCACAAGCGCCGGTTAACACCTGGAGCTGCTTACCCCGTAGCCCCCTCTCGTTTATCTATCAACTTTAACAACCTTTTTTCTTTAATCAAGCTGCATGGTATTTATACCAAGCGCGTATGCCGAAATTAGCATATCTCAAGCAACTTCTTTAATTTATTCACTCAAAAGTTCGATTCTTGTGAATCGAATCTTATGTATACCTTACACCTGATTCCTCCAAAACCTTCAAATTTGACACAAAGCAAATCAATAGTGAAAAATAACCTTTTACATATTACAAATTCTTCAATATTTCCAAAATTTTAAACTTTCCCCATGATGTACAAAATATTATATCTCTGAGTTTTTACAAATCAAGAAAGCATGTCCCTATGCTCATGCTTGTTTGAAAATTTTACAGGGAGACCTCTAAAAATAGCTAGCAGCCCAGTGGTAATCAAAAACATACAAGAAAATAAACATCAAATTATTAATACTGAAACACAATAAACAAATTAAAAGGATCAACTTTAAGTGCCTTATACTCAAAAATACACAATATTTATCAATATGAAAAAAAACAATTAAATCATTGAGGTATGAGATTAACTTTCATTAAAACACTTTCCTATACATTTTAATACCATAAACTTTTCATTTCATTCAAAACCAATTTTAATACCCTACTCAAGTTTGAAGAAGACATGGTTGAACTCATGCCTTGTTCTGCTTCTAGACACAAATTGATAAAATATCTCAACATTACTCACATTTTGATCAAAACTCACAATTCTACCAATTTCAAAATTACAAACTTCATACCTTACATCTCAACTAATTGAAACCAAATTCCCAACCTCACAAAATATCATATATCAAATAAATTTATATCAATATGAAAAATACACTCATAAAATTATATCCAAAAATTTTCAGTTATATACACTTGAGCACCGATATTCAATATACCGAAAATAAAAACATTATTATTAAATCAACAACTTCAAAAAAAATTTACAAATTTTAACGAGACTGCCGCCAGCAACAAAATCAAAATGCACATTTCAACCGGACCATGTTCTAAAATTTTCCAATAATCATACCAAAACTCATAATTATTCAACACATGATGAAATTACAATTTTCAAAATTTTACCAATATTTATACTTAATATTCTGCTATCTAACTTTCCCCCCTCCCCCTGACACAAACAGGATTGACTGGAGTGATCAATCCCCAGAAAACAATTTTCAAAATGTATTTAATTTCTTTACAATATTAAAATTTTCATTTTTTATTACCAATAGTTTCAAATTGTCAGAACATTTTTTTACTGAATTTTCTTTTTCAGCACAATTTCCAAAATTTACACAAAATATTCGCATTTTACATAGAATTGTTACTTATATCAACTTTTCATCAATACCATTCCAATTTTAAAATTTCAATACCTTAACGTCAAAAATAATTTACATCTACAATCGCAAATTTAACCATTTATTTTGATTATCATCTTTATGATTTTAACATTTTTATCAACATAACTTTTCCCACAACATTTCCTTTTAAACATATCACCATCTGCATATTTTAATTTGAATGAAAATTTCTTACCTTAATTTAGTTAATCCTCCCCCCCCCCCAAAAAAAAAAATCTTTATATCACCTATTGAATTTTCCAGTAGTTATTTTTCATCTTTTTAAAATCGCCAGGCAGTCCCGGAGAGCCATGGAAATCTTTTTTCGCACACATCTCGAAATTCTTGAAAGTTCTTTGATGATTTTATTTAATGCAAAATACTTTCGTTGAACAGCTGGCAGAAACACCAATATTTTTAAAACATTTTCCCGATCACAGATTTCACTTTCGTTAATTTTGAAGACCCGCAATCATTTTTTATCTTGATGATATCATTCACCGAATTTTGAAGCACAATTTAGAACACTCTTGTGAACATTTTTTACGATGAACACTTTTTACGATGAAACCCGCACACCGAAAAATTTTTTACCAATCGAATAATTTTCGCAAAACGAAGATTCACAATCTGATGAATTTTTTGGATTTTTTAGAAATCTTGAAAATTTTGAAGGCTGGCTTCCCAAAACGCTACAGGTGGACGATCTCTATCGGCTCATGTTGGACTTTCACGCCCTATCTATTAACGTAATTTCGACCTCTTTGGAATCATCATGCAGTCAGCAGTGGTCCGGTGGCGAGGACATATAAAATCTTAAAACTCCATCAAGCCTTCAAGATGTTGACACAGTATCCATAGAATAGTCCAATTGATTTTACAAACATCTTTTATTAACTTCCAATTAATTACTCAGCTCCAAATCATTATTATTACGCCCCATTCCCCTTTAGAATCTGTGCGCCTAATGGCACACGTCTTTACCCGTTGCTATCTCTCCATGGCTCTGGAAATCTTCTTTGTTCTAAGTTTTATTAACGCCCTACCGACGCTCATTAATTATTCATTTCGTCATATCGAATGTTCTTTTCGCTGAGCTAAGCATTTCCTTTCTTAGCGCCAGCTTCAAGGCTACGTCTACCTAAAATCCTCTCTGTGGTTCTTCGAAATTGAATCGCCGACCCATTAGTTCTATTTTCACTGCAATACACTACGCCGCTTATTTGAACTCCCAGACTTTTTAATTGTTAAATCCTATATTTTAATAACTAAAATCCCGTTTTAAGGTCGCGCGATCGCCCCCCATATTTAATAGCCTTGCATATATATATATATATATATATATATATATATATATATTTCTGAAACCTGATGATTTGCTTAAATACACACCAAAAATATTGAATGCATGGTGAAACCTATTTCTTAGGAGATTTGTTGGAGTTCTTTAGATTCAATAGAATATGAGAACGTACATACGAAAACAAAATGAGATCACCCGAAAAGGAAAGGAGGCATCAAAAATGGAAATGCATCGGACGTGTTTTGAGTATGCCACAGAACAAAATTCCTATGGCTCTATATCCTGGGGACCCGAGGGAAGATGCTCACGGAGATACCAGAAAATCGCATGGAGAAGAATGATGGAATGATGGAGAGAAATCAGGTAGAGTAGACGAACAAGGCAAAAGCGTCAATATCTCTCTATGTGCATATATATATATATATATATATATATATATATATATATATATGAGTGTGTATATATATATATATCACAGTGAGAGATATTGATGATCACGAAGATGATCTGAATTTATTCGATTAATTCGAGTCCATTTCGAGCCTTTCATCTGTTTTGTTTAACATGAATTTAACGTACTTTTAACGTACGTTTTTCTATTTGCCTTTTCTGACTTGTTAAATTTATGAACACAGACGCACATTAAGATAGATTAACAAAGCTTATGCTTGAAAAAAAATTTACCTTCTGCTAATTTTGTACGGCTTCTTATTTTTTTTTCAGCCACGTTCCAATTTTCCAGAAAAAAAGCCGAATTTAAGCACTTTAGCCCTTGAGTTCTGGATTTAGTTTTCAATTTCAAACGGATTTCGCCAGTGGAAATGTGGAGAAATTTGAAGCTCCACTGTCCTGACTGTTTGTAAAAAAGCCCAAACGGCTACGACTGCTTTCAATGCGCGCATTAGCGACAGATCAACTCATGGATCTCGTTATTCTAAGCTTTGTTACTAATGAAGATTTTCCTTCTCGAGAAGGTGCCTATAGGTACTAATGGCAGAGAACTGTCAATGTTTCAAGAACTAGGCTTTCTTTATACATTATACTTTTGGCTTTCAACATTTGCCATTCTATACCGCAAAATTTTTTGGTTCCTTGTAATGGGAGTACGGTATAAGTAAGCCAACATCTACCGTAGATGCCATCTCAGTTTTGCCCGAGCACTCCCAAATACGACATCTGGGAGGCTCGTACCCTTCCCCTAACCCTATAAACCCCACGGAGGGACTTTTTCGCCTACATAATTATTAACATGTCCAAAATCAGCGTAGACAAGAGAGCATATATATATATATATATATATATATACAGGGTGTCCCATAATGATTGGGACAAACTTCAAAGGGAGGTAAGGCATGTCAAAAGGATTCAAAATTGCTTAGCAACCCATGGTCGCAAACGTCATGGGAACGTGGTATCGGAGGTACAAGAAATGAAGGCCGTGGGGTTTATAGGGAGATTATCAGAAATATTTATTGTTCATAAATATTACATATGCTGTGTTAGATGATACCATTTCAAAAGGTTACAAAAGATGCTCAAAGTTTTCACCATTACAAGAGATGCAAGCGTTACAGTCACGGACCATGGATTCGCGGACACCTGGGATCGAAAACACCTGGATTTGCTTGGACCTGGTTGCCTGGCCCCCACGCTCTCCGGATTTAAGCAGCCTGGATTTTCTTTCTTGGAGGTATACTTAAAGGTGCTTTGTATAAGACACATGTCGAATATGAAATGGATCTAGTTGCAGGAATTGTTTGCGCTGCTGCAGATATCCAAGCAAATCCAGGTGTTTTCGAACGTGTCCGCCAATCCATGGTCCGTCGCTGTAACGCTTCCATCTCTTGTAATGGTGGAAACTTTGAGCATCTTTTGTAACCTTTTGAAATGGTATCATCTACCACAGCATATGTAATATTTATGAACAATAAATATTTCTGATAATCTCTGTCTTGTATGCCTTCATTTCTTGAACCTCTGATACCACTTTCCCATGACGTTTGCGACCATGGGTTGCTATGCAATTTTGAATCCTTTTGACATGCCCTACCTCCCCTTGAAGTTTGTCCCAAACATTATAGGACACCCTGTATATATATATATATATATATATATATACACTGCTGGCCACTGTAAATGCAACACCCTGAAGGAAACATGCAAATAACATGAAATTTACAACATGCATTAGCGGAGGTGAGATATGCAAATGATTAGAATTTCAGCGCAGACGCACATAACGCGCGCCTGTGGCGCCACTGCAAAGCGCTATTTAAGGCTTGGAGATTTCGACGATTTCAAGTTTGGCAATTGTGTTTTTCTTGTGGTTTTTTCAAAAAAACGATCAATTATGCCTCGTCGAAAACAGCGATCATCTTTTGATCAAGTATCCGAGTTCGACAGAGGAAGGATAATGGCCTACCGAGATTGTGGATTATCTTTCAGGGAAATCGGTAGTCGTGTTGGACGAAACCAAACAACTGTAATGCGGATATGTGATCGTTAGATGCAGGAGGGTACGACGGACCGGCGTGTTCGATCGCATCTACCTCATCGCACCACTTCACGTGATGACAGGCAAATTGTGCGCATGGCAGTGACGGATCGCTCAGTCACATCACGGACCATAGCACAGCACATGCAGTCTGTAACGCATCATCCAGTGTCTGCGCATACCATTCGACGCCGTTTACAGCAGAGTGGTCTGTCCGCAAGACGTCCATTGCTTTGTCTACCCTTGACGCAGAACCACAGACGTCTCCGCCGCCAATGGTGCGATGACAGAAGGATGTGGACGGCAGAATGGAATGAAATTGTCTTTACTGAAGAGTCACGCTTCTGTCTGCAACACCACGATGGTCGCTTTCGAGTCTGCGATGGCACGCATTGTCCAACGGTTCTTCGTCAATCGCCAGATTGAATTGCTTCCCTGGCCGCCTCGCTCTCCGGATCTTTCGCCGATAGAAAACATGTGGTCCATGGTTGGTCAACATGTTATCTACAAAATAAATTTTGTTGTGATATCTCTTGTCTTTCTTGGTGTTGCAATTTGGGTGGCCAGCAGTGTATATATATATATATATATATATATATATATATAACATTAAAAACTACATACCCCTTTTAAATTCAAGGCTATTGTAAATTCCCTTGGGGTTCGAATTAAATTATTTATCAAAATTACAGTCTAAAGCAGCCCAGGCATTTTGTCCGAAGTTGGCGGTTGTTTTCGCGAAATCCTGATAACGTAGCGTCACTACCTGATTAACTCAGTTCAGTGCAAAAACATTAACTTTTAACCAATCAACACCCCTGCGGTCACGTAATGAGATAAAACTATTTAAGTTCTGACGTCCAGAAAAGGCGGACTCTCATAAGTTTTCCCCTGCTGCATTCATCCCGAGAGAGTCGGTAGCACTTTTCCTAAATAAAATGTAGTTTACGAATACTGGTGTCGTTGGATTCATTACTTAACATCACCGTAGCATGGGAGATTAGACGTTTCTGAGCAATAACCTGCGGTCATGTCCCATATTACACACACTCATATATATATATATATATGACAGGCGGTTGCTTTGCCTGCTATAACATCTTAATTGCAGTCTTCTCATTAAAAGTCCATGGCATCGAGGGAAGGCAGATACTCAAAAATACTCAGCATCGTTCAAATTAAGTAGAGTTTATTCATTTCCATTTCATTTAAACCACACTCCAAATCTGCACGTTTCAGCGCTCGCCATTTAAAAATTCAGGGACCCGACGAACGCACGTCCAAAAGCACCGATTTTATCTCGCGTTCTGCTTAATTCTAGGTCAAAAATAGCACGGCTACCCTTATGGCACATGCGCAGAGCACCACCTGGAAAGTTCTAGAAGCTTGTTTTCACGCCCAACCCTGTACCTTTATCTAAATATAAATTACCCGATGGAACTTCAATCCACTTCCGTTAACCGAGGTCATTCTCCGAAACGGGGAAAAACCCTTTTTTCCACCCGCAACGGGTCTTGGAATATGAAACTAGTGGCTTTTGGCGCCACGAAAATAATCTATCCTGAAGCCCCCTTTAAATTTTAACTTAATTATTCTTTCCCTTAATTAATTCTTGACATATATATATATATATATATATATATATATATATATATATATATATATATATATATATATATATATATATATAAACACAAAAACTAGCCCCAGACCTGCCGGACTCACTTGAATATGCTGGACACCTCATAACGGGACGTCCATCGGCGGTATATATCGCAGGAAGATAAGCAAAGCAAAGACGACACTAAGACAGGTCAAAAAGCAGACAGAGAAAAGCCCGGGAACACCGTTGTTCGACTTTATATACCAAGGGTTCGTGCCCTGCCGCTAGGTGTCTAAAATACTTTTAATTGGTTAGGAATAGACATATGACTGACCATGTGATATATGAGTCAAAAGTCGTAAGCTTTTTCGAAAGGGTATCGAGATTACGGGTTTCTGAATCAAGTCTAAAAATAACTTTAATGTTCGACGCGTGGCGGTTTAAAGGACAAATTTGTTAGTTAGTTTGTTTATCCTAGATCACAATTTGGAAAAAGGGACTGTGCTTTATTGAAATGATAATTTAGAATACGAACAGGACAATTTAGAATGCGCGTTAGATAAGGACAATTAATAATAGTGGGGCGTTATTATTACATATACATATATATATATATATGTGTGTGTGTGTGTATGTATGCATGTATATACATGTGGCGCTTGTCGTGACTCAAACCTGTTCCGAAACCCAACACGCTAACCCCTAGATTGCTCCGGGCCTTAATTTAACGTCACTTATGCAACCACGTAAAAAACGTATAATAGAAAATAGACGCCATCCGTTTTACAGGTCTGGAGAATTTCTAGAATTCTATGAGAATTTGAGTAATCTTTGCGTCTTACATTGAACGCAATGACTTTTATTTCTGCAAGAGTTCAAACGCGATATGCTACGCGCATCTACCTTCTTACATAATCAGTGCTAAAAATGTCTTAATTAATTAATATTTTACATATATATTATCATATATATATTATTTCATATATATAATATATATATATATATATACACTGCTGGCCACTGTAAATGCAACACCCTGAAGGAAACATGCAAATAACATGAAATTTACAACATGCATTAGCGGAGGTGAGATATGCAAATGATTAGAATTTCAGCGCAGACGCACATCACGCGCACCTGTGGCGCAACTTCACAGCGCTAATTAAGGCTTCGAGATTTCGACGATTTCAAGTTCGGCAATTGTGTTTTTCTTGTGGTTTTTTTCAAAAAAAACGATCAATTATGCCTCGTCGAAAACAGCGATCATCTTTTCATCAAGTATCCGAGTTCGACAGAGGAAGGATAGTGGCCTACCGAGATTGTGGATTATCTTTCAGGGAAATCGGTAGTCGTGTTGGACGAAACAAACAACTGTAATGCGGATATGTGATCGTTGGATGCAGGAGGGTACGACGGACCGGCGTGTTCGATCGCATCCACCTCAGCGCACCACTTCACGTGATGACAGGCAAATTGTGCGCATGGCAGTGACGGATCGCTCAGTCACATCACGAACCATAGCACAGCACATGCAGTCTGTAACGCATCATCCAGTGTCTGCGCGTACCATTCGACGCCGTTTACAGCAGAGTGGTCTGTCCGCAAGACGTCCATTGCTTTGTCTACCCTTGACGCAGAACCACAGACGTCTCCGCCGCCAATGGTGCGATGACAGAAGGATGTGGACGCAGAATGGAATGAAATTGTCTTTACTGACGAGTCACGCTTCTGTCTGCAACACCACGATGGTCGCATTCGAGTCTGGAGACACCGTGAAGAGAGGATGCTGAACAGCTGCATTATGCACCGCCACACTGGTCCTGCACCGGGTATTATGGTATGGGGCGGTATTGGATATAACTCTCGCACACCTCTAGTACGCATTACCGGTACTTTAAACAGCCAGCGCTACATCTCCGAGGTGTTGGAGCCAGTTGTCCTTCCTTACCTTCAGGGCTTGCCCACAGCCATATTTCAATAGGATAATGCGCGACCACACGTAGCACGCATTGTCCAACGGTTCTTCGTCAATCGCCAGATTGAATTGCTTCCCTGGCCGCCTCGCTCTCCGGATCTTTCGCCGATAGAAAACATGTGGTCCATGGTTGCTCTACGATTGACCCAGATTCCATCCCCAGCTGCCACACCAGATCAACTTTGGCAACGTGTGGAAGCTGGTTGGTCTGCTGTACCCCAAGAACTCATCCAAAGTCTCTTTGAATCAATGCCGAGACGTGTGGCAGCGGTGATCTCCAACAATGGCGGCTACTCTGGCTACTGGTTTTGGCAGGAACCACACTTCACAGAAGTCTATAAATTTAATCATTTGATACTTGGTCAACATGTTATCTACAAAATAAATTTTGTTCTGATATCTCTTGTCTTTCTTGGTGTTGCAATTTGGGTGGCCAGCAGTGTATATATATATACGTGTTTTTACTACAAAAACTTAATGCATTATTCAAATGCGAGAAAGTAATCTGATGATTAACGAGTAGATGTATATTTTCCCCCTGAATTTCCATTCGTAATTTCTCAAGGTTTAATGGAATCGGAGTGTATTTCATTAACAGAGAATATTACTTAATTCTATACAATTTTGAGATAGCGTGTCTGTTATTTACACCTGAAAAAACACTATTGAACTCTGAATTAAAGCAAATGGATGCCTAATAACAATTATGCCTAATAACAATTGAGGTAGCCTTGTGGTAGCGCGTCAGCATTCGGAGCTGAGGGGGATCGAATCCGGACGCTCTCTATTAAATACCCCCGTGTCTAGGCCGGCTATGGGCACGTTAAATTCGCAGACTGGAAAGTTCCTCTATGAGGTCATAGAGGATAGGAGAGCGTACGATCCCCACACCCACCCCAGATGTCCTCCCTGGGAGTCCATTCTGCCGCACCCTGTATCTGAACTCAGTATTTTAAACTAGATCATGTCATTTTATATAGTTTAAATCGTGTCTGTTAGTTGTATTGTTTCAATTACGTTGTGCGTCATGTCGGCAAAAATAAAACTACATTTTTTAACAGTCAACAATATCTTGTAAGGAATGACATGAAAGTACTTTAGAACAGTTGTTCGTTTGTTCGCTCATAACAATCGACGACTCTCGTAGCGACGCATAATAATCCGCTAACATGAGTAAGAATTATAAGTGCAGAGTCGAAAGTCTGTTTGAGGTTAATTTCAAAAGAAATATTCGATATCATGGGTTCCCAAACGTATTTGGACTGCCGCCCCTTTATCAGAAAAATAGAAAAAAATTACTCCGCACACCTTGGAAATTTTCTTAAGCGAACAACCAGAGATGCAGACCAATTTGCGTCCTTTTATGTATCTATTTCTACCTATGTCCTTCAACATAGTAAAGAAAGATGTAAATAACACACCTTTAAAGCTGTTGTGTACTAACCCTATTGGATTTGCTCACCTCGATTTTAACCTATAGAGAAAATGTGTCTAATTATTGCCAACGTGGATTGAAAGATTTTTATTTAATTGTACTTCGTAATAGAGAAAGAAGTTTTACACCTTCGGGCATCTTTCGATTTTAAAGAAATGCAAGTAATATTTTAAAATTTAAACTAGTTGATACCCGTCAAAACATGACGGCTAGATAGTAAATAAATGTTCTAATACACAAATTATACTCAACACATCATTGTCAAATGTTAAAAATCATAATAATGCGCAGAAACAAATCAATGTGTTACTAATTAATGTTAAGCGGCCTCGTGCTTAGTGAGTATCTAAAGCCAGATTCAAATATGTCACTGAGCATGCACAGAAAGCAATTTTTTTAATTGCAAATTATCGCTAATTAAACAGCGCGAAATAAACAATTTCCATGAGGTTTAATCTTATATTTCCTAAACATAATTATCATAAAAATAAAAATGGCAGAGAGAGATCTAGAAAGACTTCTCGGAATAAACGTGTTTATCATTAAAACATATCACTGAGCATGCGCAGAAACAGTGAGTTTCTAAAGACAGGTTTAAACGTGCCACTCAGCATGCACAGAAATAGATTTTTAATTGTAAATTATCGCTAATTAATAGAAATGACGGTTACAAAACCTAAATTTGAAAAATCTACAGATTACAATCTTTCGTTTAAGACCAAAATGAAGTAAATTGATGCAGTAGTTTTCTTCACGGACTGCCCAAAAAGTCGGCTTAGCAACTTAAATATATAGATTATTCGGGGAGAAAATCTGGTATTGTGTGTTTTAAATGCTCCAAAATTCCTTTGGTGGACGAAATTTATAAAGTGAATCCTGTTGCAAGGTGCAGATAAGTTCATTCAAACTATCTAAAAATACCTTTTTTATTGGATTATCATCATTTGTGTGTTTGTTTGTCCAGTACAAATCTTGCAATCGATTTTTAATTACCATGTTTTTATTAACTTGCTTTTTTGTTTGCGTGTGTGTTTGTTTGTCCAGTACAAATCTTGCAATCGATTTTTAACTAACTTCCCGACTAGCTAGACATTTGAAACTTTTAGAATATCTCAAACATGATGACAATGCATTTTTTTAATACTTTTAGCCATCTTTAAGCAGATTTTTACCATGTTTTTATTATTTTCAGTTAATTTTGTTTTGTAGACTGGTGCAGCCATCTGTCGGTCGGAACGGGAATGAAAAGTTAAACGCAAGTTAACTTCCAATTAACTTCATTTTCTTTCAAGTTGATGGGATAATTCATCAAAAAAAATTTTAAAAAAGTATTTATTGATACATAGAATTGTCAAGTTTATATGATTCAACAGAAAATTTAAAAACATGGTATATAAAAAGTTCTTCTTATCTTGTAATTATTAATAAGTAGATTGACGACTACATTGAACCCATGTTCTACTAAAATGGATGAAGGAAATGCCATTAAAATCTTCTGCATTATAGGCTGTAGGGTAGCCCGGGACATGTTGGGCATAGGGGCACATTGGCCCTTCTGCGATATTTTTCAAACTATCCGGTAGATTGTAATACTAGCCAAGCGACGTGTGTCTTAGCACGTTTTCTTTCACCCATAACAGTGTCAGCAGCGAAGAAGCAATCAAATGAAAGCCACTTAAGATATTTTCAAAGTTTCGCTGGAGTTTTTTTTTTTTTTTTTCACTAGGAGCTTTGCCTTTAGGCTCGCTACGCTCGCTCCTCTTTTATGGCTAATAGCGAGATACAAAGGGGTGATTCTTGGGCAATGTAACAGCTTCCATCCATTTACTGCTGTCACCCTTAATGCGAAGGGCGTATCATCACTGTTGAATTATCAGCTTTAAAATTCAATTAAAAATCGAAAATTTAAGTTATAGACTTGAAATGAGGTTTATATGAATAAAAAAGCTTTCAGCTTCCAGATGATGTGAACATTTTCTTCGTAAGATAAAATCTCGAGGAGCATCGATATTACATCCACATATGGGACGATATTTCTTGAAAAACTGTGTTTCATTTTTTGATGAAAATATTGGTCTGTTTTAAAATATTTTTAAACAAATGAGGTCTAGTTTGAAAGAGAAATGTCTGTAGTCTTAGATTGTAAAAAGATTAAAATTATACGATCCTTTTTTGGCGAGTTATCGTAAGCTGAATATGAAAAAGTCAATATTTTCCCCCAAAACATGTAATTAAAAAAACTTACGTATTACTTATTAAAAACTTACTTATTAAAAAACGTCGGGGAAAGTCCGACGAAGATGAGACATGTCTTACTTTGGTCCCCCCCATTTTTCTGCATCCATTGGTATCGCTCTCGACCCCATACCCCCAGCGGTTTCGGAGGAGATAGCGTGACAAGGTTTTGACAGCGGCAGCGGGAGTTACTTTTTTTTTAAGAACTACGGGCTTCGCCCCTAGGCTCGCTACGCTCGCTCCTCTGGTGAATCAAGTGAATGAATGACTCAATAGTTGTTTACAGCGATTGAGTCATTCATTTGTTTACAATTGAAGCTTCCCCCCCCTCCCGGCGAAATGGATGAAGCCCGCCTATGGGTGAAAAATTAGATCTTCTTTCATGTCCTTCTGCAAAGGAAGCGAATGAGAAGATTTTTTTGAAGTATTTCTTTAAAATTCAATTAAAAATCGAAATTTTAAGATAGACACTTGAAATGAAGTTTATATGAATGAGAAAGCTTTCATCTTCCAGTTGATATAAATATTTTCTTTGTAACATAATAAGTCTGAGAGCATCGAATTTATATATCTCGAAACGCATAAATTTTTCCAAAAAGTGGGTTTTCAATTTTAATAAAAATATCAGTCTGTTTTAAATTATTTTTAAACAAATGAGGTCTTGTTTGAAGGAGAAATGTCTGTAGTCTTAGATTGTAAAAAAAATCTACGATCCTTTTTTGGCGAGTTATCGTAATCTGAACATGAAAAAGTCAATATTTTCCCACAAAACATAAAATAAAAAAACTTAAAGTTCGACGAATATGAGACATGTCTTACTTTCTTCCCCACATTGTTCTGCATCGATTGGTATCGGTCTCGACCCCATACCCCCAGCGGTTTCGGAGGAGATAGCGTGACAAGCTTTTGACAGCGGCGGCGGCAGCGGCAGCGCCAGTTACTTTTTTTAGAATAGAGAGATAGAGAGACTTATAAATAATCATTTCTGATTTGTTTCTAAATTAAATTTGCTTCTGATTTGTTTCTAAGTTGATGGGATAATTCATCAAAATATAATTTAAAAAGTATTTATTAATACATACAATTGTCAAGTTTATATGATTCAACAGAAAATTTTAAAACATGGTATATAAAAAGTTCTTTTTATCGTGTAATTATTTTCAACCTACTGATTTGAAAAAATATTAACAGAATATTTGATACAACGATCAAAAGCCAAATTGGCGATATGGGGCAAGTTGGCCCAATGGCCCAAGATGCCCCTCAGTACAAGAGTTTGTTTCCGACATTCATAAACATATAAAAATCAATAAAATTGTCTATAAATCAGGAGAAGACTGGATTCAATGTACCAGGTGCAATCGTTGGGCACATGAATGACGTGTCACTGGGGACACGATATTTTATGTTTGCATTCATTGTGATGATGAGAAAGATCGATGAAGGCAGTAGTTAAGTTGGACAAAATATGTTTTCTTATCCTTTGTGTCTTTTATATACCATAAAAAAATTACATTTGATATTTAATGTGTTTTATCATTTCCGTTATTAATCCGAAAATCAAATCAACTTAGAGGGCCAACATGCCCCTTTTGATGGGGCAGGTTGGCCCAGTGACTGGCCCCATTAAACGGGGCCCAGTCCTGCTGAGCTTCATATAGAAACTATTAATTAATATGTTTCAAATTTTCTTATAAGTAGTTATGCTTTAAGATGTGCTGATTGT
Organism: Dolomedes plantarius; assembly: GCA_907164885.2. Classification (NCBI taxonomy): domain Eukaryota; kingdom Metazoa; phylum Arthropoda; class Arachnida; order Araneae; family Dolomedidae; genus Dolomedes; species Dolomedes plantarius. The sequence continues at coordinate 32,742,315 of OU015503.1, read as the reverse complement.
ACAAACTATAACATAAAACATAAAAATTTTAATAAATTATTTTTTTTTTAAATATTGAAGAAAAAATGGGTCAACAACCCTAATCCGTGTACCCTAATCCATGATAAACTATCGGTATCTGTTCTTGCAGACAGACCGCCCCTTTGCATCGTTCCAGCGTCCCTGCGGGGCGGTATCGCCTTGGGAAACTCTGTCTTATACAAACTACAAATAGCGTGAAACACCGTGGGACAAAATGACATGTAACAACTTTGACAGTGATAAAGGTGAACCGACAGTTTTCTGTTATTGCTAAAGATAATTTTTATCCTTTAATTTCGGATCAGCAGGCTGGGTCTGTACCATAGGAACCGAATTTAAATAGGCGCCAAACTGAGAGAGTGAAAATACGAAAGGTTTAATAAATAAAGAAAATATAGCAGTAGTTTAATCTGATGTATGACGAAATTCCTAATAATTACCAGATAAAAAGAACGTTTTATTTACCATGTTTTTAAATTTTCTGTTGAATCATATAAACTTGACAATTCTATGTATTAATAAATACTTTTTTAAAATTTTTTTGATGAATTATCCCATCAACTTGAAAGAAAATGAAGTTAATTAGAAGTTAACTTGCATTTAACTTTTCGCTCCCGTTCCGGCCAATAGATGGCTTCACCAGTCTACAAAACAAAATTAACTGAAAATGACTGAAAATTTATTTAATTCTGCTTAAAGATGGCTAAAAGTATTAAAAAAATGTATTGTCATCGTGTTCGGAGCTATTCTAAAAGTTTCAAATGTCTAGCTAGTCGGGAAGTTAGTTAAAAATCGATTGCAAGATTTGTACTTGACACACAAACACACAAGAAAGCAAGTTAATAAAAACATGGTAAAAATACACAAATATAATGTTTTGACTATTTTTTATGTTGTTTTTGTTGTTTCTTATACCCGCTGGCCGGAAGGTTTCCATACTAGGTCCATATAGAAATTACGGACTGAAGACTGCGGCTCCGATTTACGTATAATTAGCACCACGGGTGTCGAAGTCCGTCTTAGCTAGGTGCCACCTCAATTTTGACCGAACACCCTAAGAGGCAACATCTGGTAGAACTGTACCCTCTCCCATCCTCTCTGACCTCATTAGAGGGACTCTTCGGTCTACGGTTTTAACGTTCCCATATACGTTCCCTAGACACGGAGGCATTTAATGGCGCTTGTCGAGATTCGGTCCGAGCACCCTCAGAACTGAAACCCGACGTGCTACCACAAGGCTACCTCAGAGCTGCTATTTTTTAACGTACGATTACGTTCCTCCATAACGGTCTACGGTAAAGCAAAATCTCAGACGTTAAAACCGTCGTCGCGAGTTATAAATCAAGAGTGGCAGAATATTATTTCTAAAAAGTTGTTTTTTTGTTTTATCCCTTTTCCTCCCTTCATATTTAACCAAAATCGATAAATGAGGTACCATTTTAAAGATTAAGATCTCCGCTTCGTGCGAATTGTTAATTTCGAACTACGCATCTTATTGTTTGCTTAAAAATCAAAGTATAAATATTATAAACAATTTTTCTTCCCTTGATGGTGCGTTCGGTAGCTTTTTTTTATTTTTTCATTATCAATCGAACTGAACTTTTAAATTTAAACATCGTTTGCTTTTATTATCATTCTGCGATTTCATTAATGAAAAAAAAAGGAGGTAAGCAGCGATAAGTAATCATACGTTAATAACCCGCGGTAGTTTCGTTAGAAGAGACTACCTGAATATTTTTTCATTTTCTTTTTATAAACTGCTGATGATGAGAAATAGATGATAGGTAAATGATTGATAATGAAATAATAGATCATGAGAAATAAATTTTGAATGTCTATTTCGAAACGTTGTTGTAGCTCAATGAATTATACTAGCACCAGGGGCATGCTTAGGGTTTTAGCGGCCCTGGGCGAAACATATTTACTGGCAATCAAATTTCTCTACGTACTGAGTAATGGATCTTGTAAGACAACCCCGATCAATTTGTATGAATCAATTTGTATGAATCAATTTGTATGAATCAATTTGTATGAATAATGAAACAATTGAAATTTTTTTTTCACGATTGAGAAAATGTAAATTGTTAAAAACAAATACTTATATGTATGAATTTGTTGGTTATAAAGCTTTTTTTTTTTTTTTCTGAGCAGCAAAATTGTCTATCATAAATGAAAAGTCCAAAGATGATGAGAGATCATTTTCCTTAGAAATAAGTGCCAAGGAGCACAGGCGTACAATCCATATTCAAAGCATACTGATTGTACCTGTTTTGTAACATTTTCAATTCTTCGAGAAGTGGGAAATAAAATCCATTATAATGGTAGAGAGAACAAGTAAAAGCCAATTTTTGTTTACCTCACTCCTTCAACCTTCGGACCCCTTTCTTCCCAACAGGTTTGAGGCGCATTTACTTGTCTTCACTCCCTGGAGAAATGTCTTGTCTATTGTTCACTCTGAATACAAACATTTGACTAAATGGTATTAGTATTCGTTCACAAACATATGTTCACTTTTTTTTTTCAGTTTGCAACTATTCCGTGAAAACGGACCGATTATAACAAACAAAAAAAAAGTTTATAATTCTTCAAATGACTGTATGTAATGACTGTATGTATTTCTAACAAAGAAATTTTTTGAACCAAAAGGGTATTCTTTTTACGATTCTTTTCAAAAAATTGAAACATATATTTGTTTATAAGTTGAATTATAGAAACCGCGGAAAATGAGGGATTTCTTAAAAAATCCGTAACATTTAGAAAAGTGTTGCGATGAGGAATAAAAATGGCGGCCCTAAATTTTTAGTGGCCCTGGGCGGTTGCCCAGTTCGCCCACCCCTAAGCACGGCCCTGACTAGCACTACCTGTAACTGTATACTATCTGTAACCGAGACCAGCATTGTAAACTGAAAATTTTAGAGAATTTTCTACGAACAAGAAAAACCCAAAAGCGATTGAATAATCTAGCAATAATTACTATAGAAAAGACGGTATCTAAAACAATTAATTATAGAGATGCGATCAAGCAATTTGCAGCAATAAAGACTTGAAGAATAATTTTGTAATTATTTTTATTACATTACAAATTATATTCAATTTTTTTTTTAACTTTTCTGCTTTTTTAAAATTTGTAACTTTTTAAAAAATTATTATTTTTTTAAAATAAAAACTTCTTGCTACATATTTTTCCCAACATAATCGTTATAGACTATTTCTAATTGTAATACATTCATCACTTAGAGTCTCTGCAAAAATTTGAAAGGAGACGTTATTAAAACTTGCTTCAGGTGTCACGATGGATCGGCTCGGCCCTGCCAGCTGGGGACTACATAATGTTATTACATAATGTAAAATATCACTGTGCGTTTATACGTTAAATTTGAAAAGGCCTAGAAAATAATAAAAACAACTTTGCTTAAAATATCTAAGCTTGGTAATTAAAATCATTTTGGCTATTTAATAAAAAGCATAATTATTTAAGCTAAACTTGTCTTGTAATTTTCAATATTTAGATGATTATTTGAAAAAAAAAACTTAAATTTTATTTGTAGCTTTAAGAATGATCAATAGATGGCGCCACAATATATAAATTTATATATACACATTATATATGTATACGTATGTTACCGTCAATGTGTGAAGCATTGAGGGTAACCATATATGTATGACCTTTAGCATTCTTAGGCATTGTATAGAATGCCTACGAACATAGGCATAGCGTCTTATATTGAAATAAATTAAAACATTAATAGAATTTCAGTTAAAATCGGAAAATTGTAGAAAACTTTTAAGGAAGTTGGTTTTTTCCCGTTTTTTCAATCTGTGAAACTAAAGATTCCGACTATATCTTTAGCCTTAAAATAGTTTTTAACAATGATATGATCCATAACAAATATTCGATGCTATTATTTTTTTTCTCATTTTATTTATATTATATTTATTTTTCTCACTGTATAACTTATGAATACTGCTCAAAATCAATTCTATTGTTATACACTTTTAGAAAAAAACAGAACATATATTTAATATTTTAAGGACCGTCTGGCATTCAATGCGCGGAGGAGGGCCTTAACTGAATTCAGCTCGTGCCCCCCCCCCCCCCCCCCCCAAAAAAAAAAAAAAAAATGTGCGGTCGGGGGACCCCCGTCAGGAACGAAGTTCCTTACTTTATTTTTTTCAACTCTATTATATTAGTGAATTTTTGTCACGCCAAAATCTAAGCCCTCTTTTATTCAACCAACCAACCAACCAACCAACTCTCTCTCTCTCTCTCTCTAATTTGTAAATTTTATTTTTATTTTTTATCATTTTTTCAAAGCAAAAATGCAAAGTAAGGATTTAAATCAATAAATTTCATTTAATACAGAGGCTGTTCATACATTTTTTAGACGATGTATATTGTATTCACAAAACTAAATTACATAAAATTCTTGTGTTTTAAATGTTCTATTTGACATCCCTTATTCTGAACTATCTTTCGACACCGCAATTTCCAGGATAATAATGCCTTTTGAAGTGTCAGAAGAGGTATTCTGTCCCATTCCTCCTGAACAGCTTTCCAGAGTCCTGTAAGGGTTTTGGGACGACGTTTGGATAATGCAGATTTTAAATGTCCGAAAGCACAAAAATCTATAGGTGATACATCGGGAGATTTAGTAGGGATATCAGTGAAGGGTATGACCTTGATACCAGTTTTTTTGTTCTATTTCTTTTAGGAAATTTACAGTGGATTTTGATGTGTGACTGCTAGCTTTGTCCTGATGGAGTCTCACAGATTGATGGCACTGTGGGTAAAGCGATGGTATTTCATTCAGAAAAATTGGCGATAAAATATGTTCCTGATAGTATTTGGAGTTAATCTTGACATTTTTTTCGAAGGCGAAAAAAACATGTTTTGGAATTTCAATATGCTATAGCCATGAAGCTACAGAGCTTCATGGCTATAGCTTTCAAAAGCTGCCTTTTGGTATTAGAATAAAGAATATAAAATTTTATTGCTCTACTGAAATATTTTTCAGGTGCTTCAAAATAGATATTTTTGTGAAAAGAGATAAAATTCTTTTTTCTGTTTATTTTATGGTATATTAAATTAATAATATATATTTTTTGTAAATAAAATATTCAAAATATTTTTACAGGAAACTTAGGTATTTCTAAGTATTTCTAATTTTTAGATGTCATTACAGAACAACTGATTTTGTAGAATTTCGCAATTTTCATCATCTTAATTTTACAGTAGCATATTCTTATAATACACATTGGAATGAAAAAAACAATTTTTAATTAACGGACCTTAGTTAAAATAAACAAATCACACTTATTTAGAAAAATATTAATGTAATGTCTTTAAAGGCAAAGTGTTATTTTGAAATAAACATTCATATTTTTCAAAAGTCCATAGTAATCATACATGGTTTGCTTTACTTATTTCACTGACACATTGAATTGCTTTCTGTTTCAAATTTTGGCATTATCTTTTGAGAATGTATTTTTGACTCGCTAACTAGTTTAACAATCCTCTCAACTGCTTGTGTGTGACATGGGAAAATTATTGAAGTCAATACATTGACTCTCGTGATCAGATTCTTTTGTTTCCTTTATAAACTGCATTAGTTAGTCATCAGAAATATGCCTCTTCATAGGAAGTCCTGTTACTTTAACATCATTCCATTCAATCATATCAATATAATTCTTGGCATCAAAGTTTATACGTTGAAATAAAAACTTTTGGATGCCACCTTCATTTTCAGCCCTTGCTTTTAGAATCTGGGGTAATCCAAGCTCCCTCTTACATGACTGCGATCATCTGATATCATACAAAGGACGAGATTTTCAGAAGCAGATTTCTGGCACTGGAAAATGTATATAAGATAGCATAATAGCATTTTTCAATGGCAACAACCAGCATTTAAACATTACTGTAATTGGAATGGATGGAACTGCCGTGAACAGTGGATTGAATAATGGTGTGGTTCCTTTATTGGAAAAGGAATTAAGAAGGCCACTGCAGTGGTTGATATGTCTATTTCATGGAAATGAACTGCGCCTACGTCCTAATTTAGAGGAGAAATAGGTAAACAACTAGAAAACTGCTATGAAATTCCAGTAATTGAATTTTCACCTATTGAAAATGGCATTCCATTACTAGAAATTAAGGATGATTTAAGTGTGGACATAAAATATTTGTTAGAACTGTCTAATGCAATCTCTGTTGGAAGGTGCTCTTCTGATTTTTCTATGAGAAAACAAGGAAAACTTTGTTATTCATGATAGCTTACATTAGCAAACCGAATACTTCACTTGTATGGGAGAACAGAATGTACTGCAAAAAAAAAATCTCCGAATACTGACTGAGTACATTTTGTAAGTATATGCACCTGTTTCGTTTCACATAAAGCTGAAACTATCTTATATCCATGGATCGAAGCACTTGTAGAAACTTGTAAGCTATTCACGTTACCTCCATCAGACTCTGATGACTTCTGAATGAATGGTATTTCATTCAGAAAAATTGGCGATAAAATACGTTCCTGATAGTATTTGGAGTTAATCTTGACATTTTTTCCACTCTCTTTATTTTTAACTTGCCATTATAAGAAAAACCAGCAACAATCATGAATCCCTTAGAAAAACTTTCTTTCGATTCTTTGAACCATGTACAATTTTTTTCTCCCCGTTTATGATAATAAATGGCTCTTTTTTTGTTGCAATCATTTAAATACACCCATGATTCATCTATTGTGACAATTGTTTTCCATTTTTCTTTGGATAAGTGTTTCTCATATAGAATTCTGCAGCGTGTCCTGCGTTCAGCGATATGATTTGGAAGAAGACGATGCACATTGCGTTTTTTCGCTTTCTTAAGATTTAAATCAACGTTTATCATTTTGTTTACAGTGGACACCGAGCATTTTAATGATTTTGCAACTGTCCTTTGACAAGGGGGATTTTCTTTTAACATTAAACAACGTACCTTTGCAATAGTCGAAGATGTCCGTTTTTTCCTTGGATACTTGTTTGGAATTTTTGTTCCACTTGAGGCTCCGATTTGACTTTTTTTTCCTTTCTTGTTGATGATATTACCTATCGACGCTTTAGATATCACAAAACCATGACTCTCACATCGTTTTTGGATAACGGAGTATGCATATTTCTCTTCGGAAAGAGCATAAATGTAGCCTTCGAACCACTGCTTTGTTAAAAACGCCATTTTGAATAAAAACAAAACTTTCAAGCCGCAGACGATAATTTTGACTTTTAAAAACATAGTACAATTGCAATTATTTCTTTTGCACAGTGGCGTAGCTAGGGGGGTGCGGTGGGTGCGGTCCGCACCGGGCGGCACATATTTTGGGGCGGCATATTTTATTTAGTATTAGTTGTAAAAAACCACTTGTTCAATTCATAAGTTTTCCATTCGATCTCTACGAATTATGAATTACTAGTATATGATTTCGAATATTTTTCCTCATCGTCAAGTCAATGTAGGGTTGAAAATATTATCTCTAAAAATTTTGCTCGGATACAGACATCAATGGTGCCGACGTCGAGTAGAAGTTCTATGTACTGCTCCGTGCTCGATGTTTATTGAATGCTTGGTACCACCGTTATATGTGTACAATTTGTTTGTTTATCCAAAAGAAATAAAATTATTTATTTTTCTTTATAAATATAAAAATATAAAATAAAACATCTATATATATAAAACGCGTAGGTATGCGGCACAAAAATCGACGATATTTCTGCACTCCGAATGGCAACGGCTGCAACTACCAGATGTAAACATTAGCGGCCAACCGTACGTGTGTAGTGGCTCTACGATAGCACGTAATTTGGTACAGTTTAATTGCTGTATTTTACTCGTGAATAATTTTAATTTATTCACGAGATAATTTTAGTTTATCCATTTGTTCCATCGGTTTTTCTAAATGTATGTAAGAGGATAAACTTTTGAGAAAATGTGTTTAGACCTATCAAATCCAGTGTTTAGTCATGGACAGTTGTATGTAAGTTTATCTGAATCTGTTCTTTTGATTCTGTCACTGTAGTACCTCCTACTTGTGAAATACTCAACTATTCAAGAAGTGTGTATATCAAGACGTTTTCGGAATATCACAGTAAAATATTATTAATTGCATTATAATACCTTAATAGTAAGTAAGAGTTAATTTTCTATACTTTTTTAAGTACTTGCTGAATTTTTACTGCATTTTATAAGTGAAGAAATTTCCCCAACAATTTTTTATTTGATATGATTAAGTATAGATATCTGAATTGTGAACAACAGTACATACAGAGGGTGATGTAATCCACACTATATATTAGTACTTGCTGAAATTTTACTCTATTTTTTAAGTGTAAAAATTTTTCTTCAACAATTTCTTATTTGATGTAATGATAAAGTGTAGATATCTTAATTTTGAAAAATATTACATACAGAGAGGGATGTAATTTTTAATATCTTTGGTGTTGGATTTCTCAATCTTATCTTTAACTCTTCTGAAGTAATGGAAATTCACATTTTTTAATCACGATGGTTTAGAATCAGCCTTATAGAGAATTTTGTAATGATTATAAATTTTTTAGCTGAGATTCCACTACCACTTAACAACGTATATTTATGATGACAGGTTATGGTAACATTCCTTATATATGTTTATTTCATTTGAGTTGTTTTGAAAAAGAAAATATGAAACTAAAAGCGACCATGCTGGTCGCGCAGCGGCTAGTATTCTATAAATTAGGTATATGTTTTGTTTCATAGGTGGGGAAACTGCGACCTCCGCAAGTTTCTTGTGGTCATTATAAAAGTTGCATTTATAGGTATATCAACTTAAGCGGCCTCCTTTATTACTGCCTATTTAAATATGTCATCCAATGGTAAAAAAGTTCCCCACCTATAGTTTCTCTCAATTACAATTATTTATTTATGTTCATTAATTTTTAAAAACCACCAATTGATTGACTTAGAAAGGGTGGCAAATTGAAGACCGCCCCGGGCGGCAAAAGTTCTAGCTACGCCACTGCTTTTGCAGCAAACGATTTTTTATTACCGCTTACCAAAATCGTCTCAAAAATGCGCGAACAGCCTCTGTATTTTAGGAAAAATAGTCATTTATTAAAAATTAAATATAAAATAATGAATAACCAGTGCCCGAACACAAGAATACCAGGAAGTCACCCAATAAACCTGACAGCACTGCCGAGGCCGAATTCGAGAACTGTTACACTCCAGACCAAGCTGATAGCACCACGCTATCCCGATGATGCAAAAACCACTAAAAAAAGGAAAGAGAAGGAAAGCTCGCCTGGAGGGGGCATAACGCTTTTTCGTTACGTGACGATTTCTGCCAGTTCACTCTACTGTAAGCCGCGTCAAAGAACTTAGTTCCAAAAAAAAATTGTGCGGTCGAGGGACCCCCGTCAGGAACGAAGTTCCTTACGTTATTTTTCCAACTCTAAACGTGATTTATTATGTAGATTTCTATTGCGTATATTAGTGTATTTCTGTCACACCAAAATCGAAGCCCTCTTTTATTCAACCAACTCTCTCTCTCTCTCTCTCTCTCTCTCTCTCTCTCTCTCTCTCTATAATTTGTATATTTTATTTTTATTTTTTATCATTTTTCAAAGTAAAAATGTAAAGTAAGGATTTAAATCAATAAATTTCATTTAATAGTTTAGGAAAAATAGTGATTTATTAAAAATTAAATATAAAATAGTGAATTATAATTTATATATAAAAAATAAAAAATAAAATTGTTTCTTATTCTCATGCGAAAGATATATATATATCATACCTAGCAAGATTCAATGTTTCATTTTGCTGTACATTTTCTTTTTGATTCTGCCGGAATTGTTGTTGACACTGAGCGTTTGTTTTTGGTATTTTTTTTGCACTCTGAAGTTGATTTTGGATTTTTTTCTCTTTCGATACTCTTTTTGACACTGAGCATATAATTTCACTATTATTTCTCTGTAATGCATGTAAATAGTGAATAGTAAACACTCTAATCACATGTATATTTAATGAATGTAAACAGTAAATACTTGTATTAAGTTATATGATTTATTAACTTACTTTTCTAAGTTTGCATTATTTACACTTGCTGCAGTTTCTGTTTCTCGACTTTCCATTATAAAATTGCAATAATGACACAATATAAATTCCGTGTGAATTAAAATAATAACAAACAAACAAAAAAAAAAGTTTAAATAATATTTACACGTGTTTAGAATTTCCATTCACAGATGGCGCTGCGGCCATCCACATAACGCTTTTTCCTTACGTGACGATTTCTACCAGTTCACTCTACTGTAAGCCGCGTAAAAGAACTTGGTTCCAAAAAAAAAACGACGCACCAAGAAGGGGTAATGCAAATTGGACATAAATTGATATGCATACAGGTTTCGACGGAAAATGCAAAATTTTAAAGTTATCTCTACAGGGTTGCTTTGTGGGTGCCCCACTGAACTATGCGTCACGAGAGGCCGAATTTCTCAAAAAATTCGCACGTTAACTCGCTCGTAAAAGACGTGCCATTGTCGCATTGCACCTGTTTCGGGAACCCGGTTCTACTGAATACCTGCAATAAGGGATCCGTGACAGATAATGACCTTAGGTTTTTCACGAGAATTGCTTCAGGGAACTTTGAAGCTAAACATATAGCGGTGATTAGGTACTTATTTCCATTCTCAGATTCGGGTAAAGGTCCGCAAGCATCGATGTTTATTTTGACAAATGGCTCGCTAATTATAGGCGTTAATCGCATGGGGAATCTCTTAGTATCTTGAGCATTTCCTATGCGCTGACATGCGTCGCACGACCTCACGTATTCCTCCATTTCTTGGTAACATCGGGGCCAAAAAAACGATTTGGCTAGCCTTTTGTCGAACTCTTTATGGTTCCATTCTTTACGGCGGTTTTCTTTTGGGCGAGGGGAGCTCACCTTATCTTATTTCGTTCGGGTTGGTGTTGTTCGGGGGGGTTTTCAACTTTCTCTCCCGTTTTTACAGCCCCAAACATTTTACGTTGGTCGGGCGCGCGTCCCTCAAATTTCTTCGGCTGGTTGGGGGGCTTACCTGTTTTTCTGATAAGCTCAAACTGATCCGCGTCTTTGACCAAGGTTTCAGGGGACGTGTAATTCTCCCAATCCCTTATATTTTGCTCCCGGATTTCACTCCCCATCTTCCGTTTTAATTGGTCGACCAGAAAGAGATCTTTTAACGCCTCAAAAGTTGTAACACCAAGACCCTCTATCCAACCTTCAAAATACGTCTTTATTTCGAAAAGATAATCTTTCCATAGGGTTCCTGGCTTACGCTGGTGTCTAACAAACTTCTGGCGAAAAGCTTCAGGACTGAGCCTAAATCGCTCGAGAAGCACGCTCTTAACATGGGAATATTTTTGTGTGTCCTCGACTTTTTCCCGTAACACAATGGCCGCTACCGATAATGGTAACAGGCTAATTAAACTGCCTGACCATTCAGCTTCCGGTATTTTTAAATGCTGTGCCTGCCGTTCAAAAAGGCAAAGGTACTAGCTTATATCAGTTTCTTCCGGGTCAAATTTTTGCATTATGTGCCTTAATGAGTGTCCCGCAGGTCTCGGAGGACTAACAGACCTTGGGGGGTTTCCCTACTCAGTCTTAATTTGGCTAGCTCAAACTCTCGCTCTTGTTGAGCTAATCTATCCTCCCGTTCTTGTTGAGCTAATTCATCTTCCCGTTTTTGCCGGGCTAACCGTTCTTCCCGCTCTCGTTGCTCGTTTTCTATACGGGTCTCCATAATTTCAGCTAACAACCCTTCAGCCAATTTTACATTGTAATCTGCTGAACTTTTTTGATCATCTCAAACTTCAGCATTCCCAAATCTACCTCACAACTCATTTCTATAGCGAGGTTAACTAAGTCCTCTTTCTTTGCACGAACAAGAGAACCCATGTTTGACAGAATACAAAACTATTACAATACTACACAGAATTCTACACACTATTATCAACCCTGAGGTAGTAATTACTTTAAAACCTGAACACAAAATGCAACTACACAACACTATCAATTAACGTACACATGCAATGCATTAACAAAAATGAACTAAATTAATTTTAAAATTCCGCTTGCGATGTTACTATTTTAAGGTTCATAAAAGATAATTCACTTTGCTTTTAACACATAACAAAAATCCACAATGAAAATAGTTAAACACAATGTAGTTACACTATTTCTTTTGAGCACAGTTACATTCCTTAATTTCTGGGAACTAATTTAACACACAACTATTTCAATAAAAATTCTACTTTACACAATATCACTAGTTCTTATTTTACTTCACATTACAAAAAAATTCTTAACACCTTTTAAGTTCAGATCAAGCTATTAATTACGGTTATTAAATTCAACAATTTAACTCTCCTAATTCTGAGCAAACAACCAAAATATTATTCACTAAACTACTGTTGGATACCAGCACAAAAGAGAAACAGAATGGTACTCACAATTTGATGTGAAGACTGGCATCTAGTTGGCACTGCAGCAAGTTTATCAGATGGCACAAGAACGTCAAATGTTCTACTCTAATTCACAGGATACACACACCCGCGATAGCACTTTCACACAGTCTCAGTTCTGAAACACGCGCGAATGTCACTAAGGAAATTAACACTGCAGCAGTTTAGCAGATTCCACAAGAACGTCAGCCGCTCTACACTACTTCACAGGATACACACCCGCAATAGCACTTTCGCACAGTCACAGTTCTGAACACACGCGACTGTCACTAAGGAAAAACAAAATGTTCCTACTCTCGCTTCTTTTCGTCGGAACGCTGCCACCAATTTATGAATGAATATATACCTTCTGTAGCGAACTGAGGTTCGTAGTTTCAACCAGTAGATGAACTAACACACCAGGTATACATCACTCATTACATAAACAAAACAAATGCAATTTATTGAGCAATTTGATGATGATGAGATATGTACACTGCACAGATGTAAGATGAACTTCGTAAACTTAGGAAATCACACTCGATTTAATCGGCGTGGGGCGGAGTAAGAACACAGAAGTCCGCTAGGCTAGCAGAACTGGCTCTGCTTCAATGATGAAGAAACAGCACTTCGTCCTGATGGGAAAGGGGCTCCCCAATAATATCAACGGCGGTGACCACTGCACGCACCCGGTAGCGATGAAAATATTAAATTAAGGAGAAAGGACTCCTCACTGGAAAATAAGGTAGCAAAGGCTACTTCCACGAAGACTGGTCTCCGACAAATTAGCGGAGTATGTTTACTCCTGCAGGAACTAAATCGTCGCTGCAAACAGTCACAAGGGACTCTTGAACCTCTAAGGGCGGCAAACCCGGCTGCTCTTAAACTGGATCCGCTACGTGTCAGGAACAAAAAAGACGCAAGCCACGACTAAGGGGTCCATTCTCTTTTATAGGAGAGCCTCCACCGGATATTGCATCACTCTCCGGAAAGGTCGAACGATCTAGAACAAGTGAGTAACGGAAATGGGTTTCCTGGGGTGATAATGAAATATTTTCCCCGGGTCTAAAGCGGCCGCCTTTTTAGTTTGTCCTCAAAGCCACTTCAAAGAGTCTCAAAGGGCCGCTTCGGCAAAATGCGAAGGGCACGAGTCCTTTTGTTTAGGCACGCGACGCCTCCATGATGCTGCTTAACAACTGATAGTTCATGAATGAAAAGCACCTGGAGTCTCCTGTCATTTATAACTGACGTCAACCGGTGTCACCCGGCGGCGATGACTAAATCAAGAAAAATGACCGAGGTCTCCTAACGTTCTGTGGAACAAGTCTATCGGATGAACAAAGGGAAAAATGCCGTCAGCATTTTGCCACCTGAGTTGTCGGGATTCTTTTGATGAGTCTCAAGCCGAGATAGAAGAATTTATTTTGTTAACGGAGAGGTTGAAATGCAATACTCTACAATAGCAAGACCCCTTTGGTTGTCATCCACTGCTCCCTTACAACACAGCGGTACATTGACGATATTCTACGCTCCGTTGTGTTGCCCTTACATTGGCTTACATTTCAGCAAGATAATGCCCACCCGCACTCGGCGAAAGTTTCTACTGCTTGTCTTCCTGCTTGACCAACGCTACCTTGGCCCTTCGCCGGAAAGGTCACCGGATCTCTCCCCCATTGAGCACGTTTGGAGCCTTATGGGCAGGGCCCTACAACCAGCTCGGGATTTTGACGATCTAATGCACCAATTGCACAGAATTTGGCACGATATCCCGCAGAAGGACATCCGCCACCTCTATCAATCAGTGACAAGCCAAATAACTGCTTGTATAAGGGCCAGAGGTGGACCAACGCATTATTGACTTTTTTACTTTGTGAAGCTCTTGAATAAATCATCCAATTTTTCTCAAATTGTATCATTCGTTTTTCTGTACATGTACATCACATCTACCGATTTTCGTCCCATTCGGATAATTCCTTCTTGGTGCGTCGCTTGCTTTTTTTTTGTCTAAGAGTGTTTATAACAAAAGTATTTTTTTTAAATTGCGAGTTTTTTGTTCCCCTGTGACGTGACATGTGAAAACACGGTTCTAAAAATACGCACCTTTATTTGCGAAAACACAGTATACCCATATATATATATATACACACACCTAATTCTATTTTTGCACGAATTCAAAAAAAAATATTTCGTTCTCATTTTTGGGGAGTCATTTTGAGTTAATACGAGCGGTCCAGTCCAATTTCTCATATTTTTATTTTTTTTTTGGCCTAAATTCTAAGAAAACAAAATTTTATTTATGGCGTATTATTTTTGGTGATAGTGTATCCAGTTCTGTTTTGATTCAAGAATTCAGTTCGCAAACACGTTTTCTTCTTTTATGCTATCAAAAATGGAGAAAATAAAAGAAAATTATCCTGTTCTAAATGCAGATTTAATAAAAGAAGGTCTGGAACTAGCCAAAAAATCGGGTAATCATTTTGTCAAACATGACCCTAAAGAGAACGCACTGGGAAGTTTAAACGTAAATTGAAGTTGTTGACAGCCTCTTACAGAGAATTATATAACGGCCGCACCGAAACACGAACACAATGGTTAATAACTGAATTCGTTCGTTAAACCGATGAATCATCAGGATCAGAGGAGACTCGTGCTGATTTTGCTCAAGAGATCACAGAAAGAATTTCATTAATAGAGGAAGAAGATGATGGCCACAACATTGCTAGTGATACCAGTCGTACTCAAACGTATGCGCCGTTTATTATCAGAAAGTGAAAATGAATTAAAAAAAATTTATGTGTAAAACAGATTTTTTTTGTTCATGACGAATTTTTTTCATTTTCATTACATATTATTATATGTGTATTTTGTTGAAATAAAATAATAAGTTTAAAACGAATATTTTAATATGGATTTTTATAATTATTTTTACTGATTTTTAACATCCGGAACAAATCTTCTTTTCTTCCATAGATACAATGTCTTTCTTTACACGATTTTTTTTTACACGTATTCTTCAGGAACGTATCTATCATGTAAAAACACAATTAGGTATATATATATATATATAAACATTCGAATCTCGATCGATCGTTCTCCAAGTCATCGTTTTCCCGTGTGTGTTGTTTATTTCATTAAGTCCCGACGATCATATTGCTTTGTTATGTATGCTCTTGCATCTATCGTTTTCCCGCATTTATTGTTCAGTTTCATCGGTCCCTTGAAAAATCCACTGTATATATATACAGTGGCGCACCCAGGGAGGGCCCAGGGGGCCCTGGCCCCCCCAAAGAAGTAGAAATATTGATTTTGCATTATAAATATTTTTATTCGTTCATCTCGCCCCCCCCCATGCATTATAAATATTTTTATCCATTCATCTCGGCGCCCCCCCCCAAGAAAAAATCCTGGGTGCGCCACTGTATATATATATATATATATATATATATATATATATATATATATATACATATATAATTGTAGAAACACTTATCGGTGAATTTGAAATTTAAAATTTACTGCATGGGAGCTTCAAAATTCTACATTAGAGGAAAAGTTCAAAATTTTACTTTAAAGGGGGGGGATTTCCTTCCCTCTCTTCCCTAGCTCTCTGGGCACTTCGCGCTACGCAACCTGGTACATAGTGGTTACGACCCTCGAGGTCAATATGTTCTCATTTTAATTTCAAATAAAGCTTATTAAAGGCCCTTGTTAGATTCTCCAAAGGAATGTCCAAGTAGATGACGTCAAAGCAATCGCAATACCGACTGGTGATTTCAAACATTTCCTCCTCCGAAGCTTCTCCATGCTACAGACCGAAAGTTGTTTATATTTAACTGCGACTGTTACAAATTTCGTCTGCAATTAACATAGACATATGCGAAAATAACCTGTGCAAAATCGAGATGTTTACAATAAATTTATTGTATTTCGTTTTGTTTAGAAAAAAATAATTGCTTTATTTTAACCTGCGACTTAAAATATATACACCATGTTATCTATTTTAAAGTACCGTTATTGTATAAACATTGTAAATGTACATATATTTCTTTTATCTTTCAGTATATTTATCGATAGCGTATTAATATGATGGTTGAGATTGTGATTCAGTAAGAATATGTGACTCGTGTTAGGAAATATTTTAAAAAATGAATTTTCTTTTATAATGTGAGAACTGTACAGCAACTATCGTTACTTGTTTATTACTCTTAACTGCGCAAAATAAGTTTGTGGATACAAGGCACCATAGTTAGAAGGTACACTTTATTGCTTGTGAGTATTATTTTACAGTGTAAGAATGTCAGTTAAATTGTGAAATGCACTTTCCTACTTCAAGTGTTGTGTATGTTTTAATTTGCTCACTTGTTAAATGCTTTTTTAATCGTCTTAAATCCCTCCCTTTTTTTTTGTAATAAAATTTTCGTAATCACTCGATGTATTTTGTGTGCACTCATTCTAATTTTTTTCGATTTATTTATTTAAAGTGTCTATACCTGGAAATGAGACTCATTATTGAGACTACGATAGGGAAATGAAATCTAAATATTTTTCAACCTCTGCATGGGAGGAATTAAATTTTTTTCTTCATTGTTCCCAGTAAATGTCAGGATAGAAAAATTTATTATTCTACATTATCTATCGTATTTCAGTTTATATTTTTCAAAAGAGACTTTGCAAACCTGCTTCAAAATTTTATCTATAGTTCCCCCTTGTAAAGTATTTTTATGCCTTATAAATTTACTAATTGTGCATTGTTTTACATTACTTGCATTTTCTTCTACTGCTGGTGAAGTAATTTATATATACATTGGAATCTCGATGTATCATTTTTCAAGGGACTGACTGAACTGAACGATAAATGCGGGAAAACAATAGATGCGGGATCATAACAAAGTAATGATCATCGGGACTGGGTGAAATAAATGACTATTCAGGGAACAATAGATTGAGATTCCACTGCATATTATTTCTCATTCTTGTTAAGCTAGTATGTTCACTAATAGGGTAGGAATAATTTACTTTTTGTTCTCTTGGACAAATAGCAATGTTTTACCAATTTTCACATATATAATTTTGTGAAGATACTGTTCTGAGCATTTAGAAGTCATCAATAAGTATAAAATTTGTTTGATGGATTGTACAATATAGGGTAGATCTATTGGATTTAAATTTTTAGTTCAGATATGAAGACTTTAGTGTAACATAAGAATAATCTTCTCGAAGTAAAAGATGCTGTGAACAAAATTATTTTATAGAAGATTCTTTTCCACATAATGCAAAAATCCAATGGTGTGAATTTGGTTAGAACAATTTTAGAATGAATTTATTATGTGTGCAGTCTTGAAAACTCTTTTTTTCTTTTGTTTTCTAGGATTAGTAATACTGGTAATTTGAATGTGCATTGAGCAAATTTTGTTTGGGCTCAGTATACTTGTTATTCTTATACATGTTAAAAAATTTGCATTCATTGCTGCTATTTAATTATTACCTTATGACAAAAATGATTGCTAACAGTAATAATGCTAATCTATTAAAAATTAAAATTTTCAACTTGAATTTCGCTCATATGTTAGTATTAAAGATTTTTATAATATGAAATTAATTTAGGTTGGTTTTGAAAAAGTTGCATATTGAAATTTCTGTTTTAATTCAGCTTGTGAAACAAAAAAAAATTTGCTATTTATTTTTTTCCAATTTATTTCTGCTTCTCAGAAGGCTTATATTATATAGAGTCATATCTTTCATTTATCTAGAGGAGTTTTATGGTCTATCTAGAGAAATACCCACAAGTATTTCAGTTGGTAGAAGTAGATTAAGAAGTGGTTCTTTGGAAAATGCCTGAATGATTCTGTTATGTAAGTATAAAAAATATGAATTTTGTCATATGTTCTAAGATAACAGGACTAGTTAGTGATTAAATGACAATTTATCTTGGATTTTATCATTTCAGTATAGGAGCTATTGTTCAGTTATATTGCTCAATAACAAAATTAAATATTGCTCAATTACTTAAATATATTTATATAGCCCTTTGATAGATTTAAAATAGTATGTTAAGGTAAGTCTATAATCGAGGAAAAGGCTATACTACTTTTGGAAAAAATAGACTTCCAGATTGCTTTTTATTTTGGGACAGTAATTCTCGGACTATCGAGTGGAAACTTAAATCACAGCATGGACTAGTGTAGAAAGTACTTCATTTGAAGAAGACATTATAATCTAGATTAAATTTCAATGGTGAATTTTTCCCACCCTCCTTATAATCCATTAGATCTAACTGATTACTGTGTCTGTATTGACCTTGTCAAAAGGGCAATTAAGAGTGATACTAGCAAAGATGTTTCAAGATCTTTGTTCTTTGAAACATTTGAATCACAATATCCCAAGAAGGACTGGCTTCATGTGTTTACTGACAGCTCAAAATATCCAGACTTTATTATTGTTAGTACAGGGGGTACACTGTGATCTTTTTTTATTCTTTGTACCTGTTGGGAAGCATAAAATAGTCTTTGATGGAAAGATTAGGGCAATCCGTACTGCTCTAGACCAGGGGTTCCTAACCTGTGGGTCACAATCCCCCAGGGGATTGTAAAGTATTTTTTAGGGGTCTCACCAAGGTTTTAACCGATTAAAATAACTTTATAGGAATTTAACCAAAAAAAAATCTCTCAATATTTATTTACCACGAGACTGCAAAGCTGTGTTTTTTAAAGGTAAAAGTCTCGTATAAAGTACAAACCCAGTACAATAGAAATCTACCACATTTATTTGGAGGTTAATGAAAATCACAGTTACTTACTGTGTACATTACACAAATTCTGAATGGTTGCTTATCTTTCATCTGTCTGTGCTGTCACTTTTGATATTACAATCATAAATTTTACAATGAAATAAAGCAATTTTATTTAGGTAAGAATTTTTCTATTTTTATTGTTATATAATTCTGAATCAGTATGGTATGGAGTATTATTTTACTTAAGCTTCTGATCTGTTCTTACTCTTATACTTCTTTGACACAGGGATAAATGTGTAATAATGTTCTTCATTTCTTACAAATTTTTTACATGTTTCATTTTTGTTAAATTAAACATTAAGTTAGAATTTAAATTATGAAAAATGCATTTAAGTTATTTTTCTTTGTCTTTAAAGGCCTTTTTAATGAATATATCCAGGATGGGAATGGGGGAGGGGGTTGCAGGATGCATGGAAACCAGTAAAGGGGGTTGCAACTTGAAAAAGGTTGGGAAACACTGCTCTTCACCAACTTTTATGACATGAATAATTTCTCTAAAGTGGTCATCCTTAACGAATCTAGAGCAGCTCTTCAAGCTATTGGTTCCTGCTGTGTTCTCAAGTCATCTGATGTATATAGGTGTCAATTTCTGTTGGTCAAACTCCACAATAACAGTAGGGAGATAGCTCTGCATTAGATACCAGGCCACTGTGGCATCCAGGGCAATGAACTGGCTGATGCCCTGGCTGAAAAGGGTGCATCTGTCCTTCAAACATCCAATAATTATGTCTCTTACAACTTGCCAAAGGTACTTGTGAGCTAGACTTTTAGGAACTCCCTCTCACAAGAACTGTTGTCAAGATGTTCACAAAAGATGTGGTGGTACAAAATTTCTTAAGTCCCAGAGTGGCCGAGGCATTAAGTGATCATCTTGTTTCACCTAGTGATGGGCTATGATTGCCTATTGAAGCATCTCTACCTTATAAAAATTATTTCAGAAACTCTTTTGCAAGCTGTGTAATCGATGGGAGGACATGGACTTTACCTGTATACTGAGTTGCCCCTCTCTACCCCCAGCTCCAATATGGGAGAAATATTGGATAGCTAGGACACTTTAGGGTTCATTGACGTTTGATTTCTCTTTTGTTTGTTTGTTCTTGTTTTTATTTATATATAGTCTTGTAGCCCACAATTAGAAATAAGAAAATAAGTTAATGAGAAATGTTACTACTTTCATTAATTAATTATATTTATAAAATTTATACAAGGTAGAGATAATAATGAAATTGTTTTCTTAAACGGAAATATTTTTTGTGCTCTTGTATGTACCTTTGTATATCTGTATATATGCATTTATGTGATTCCAGTTGCAAATTTTGTACAAGCTACAAAGAATAATGTGATGGTTTGAAAGATGTCAGAGACAAGTCAGCAAAGCTCTGAAAATGAGTGAGTGTTTGTTTTATTGACCATTTGTTTGCTTTTATTTCTTACATTATAACTGGAATCTTATTTTTTTGTTGTTAATTATTTTTTATTACAAGACAAAAACCATTAGTATATTTAAATGTACTTTGATCTTTCATAGATCTTTATTAACACATAATAACAGAGGATTTCATCCTACCGGCACAGCAGAAAACAGCATAATTACTTTCAAACCGGTATTATCTTCAAGAACATTTTACAAAACATAAAGACAGCGGTATCATGCTGCCATCTACAGAACAAAACAATCATAACACAATAATCAAATGAATGAAAATACATGAACACATGCCAAACGGTATCGAAATCCTCAAAACAAACAAAAAATTTGGTAAAAATTTCTTGCAAAACAATTATACATTTGTATTTAGATTGTATATTAAATGAGTTACTCTAATATTATAATTCTTCATGGCCCTGACTATTTCAAAGTTAAAATATTTGCTTAATTACAGTGGTGCCTCGGTTTACGAACTTAATTCGTTTCGAGACTTGGTTTGCAAACTGAAACGTTCATACACTGAAGCAGTTTTTCCTATATAAATTAATGGTTGAAGAATTAATCCATTCATCCCCTAGAACATAGTTATTTTTCCTTTGTTTCTATGGGTTCAGTTATAAAGAAATGGTGAAAATGAAAATTAAAACAGACTTTATTATGAAGAACTAACACATGATAATTGTTCGGTACAGCATTTTACCTTTGTAGTGGATAATAGCTAGTGTAAATGGTTGATTGTTGAAAAGGAATGGAGGACTACAGATATTACTGCTTGGAAGGTAAGTCATCTTCCGTAATATAACTAGGCAATTCTAATTTTAGTGTTTTTTTCGCTTCGTCTACTTTCAATTTCACTAGCTGATTTTGATACAAGAAGTCGATCAAATGAAATTTGTCTTTTGCTTTTCCGAAGAACTCCACAGTAGTTGGACATCACATTGTCATTTAGAATATTAACTACTCTGTTGGTCACATATTTATTAGGGTGATGCTTTTCAATAAATGACTCCACTTCACTCCACTTGCTGCAAATTTCTTTTATCATGGTAATTTTATCCCTATCATTGTCTTTCTTTGATAAATACTCTTCCTGGATAGCGTTCACCTGTTGACTCTGCAGCTCAACAAGTTCATCTGTGGCAAATTATTCGCTGTGTTCTTCCACCAGCTCCTCCACATCTTTACAGGCAACCTTCAAGCCCATACATTTGCCCATGGACACTATCTCATCCACATCTCTGACTTCTGCCTCTTCATTATCAAAACCCATGAAGTCTCTCTCTGGCACACAAGTTTGCTGAATTTTCTTCCAGGCAGACTGTAAGGTATGATAAGAATCCCCATCCCTCCAGGTCTTATAATGTTGATGCAGTTGAGCATATGAGGATGCAGGAGGACGAAGTGCTCCTTCCAAAAATCTCTCAGGGTCAAATAGGTGCCATTTATAACTTGAAAACACCTTGGAAAGAGTGCCATGATATACAATTTTTTAAAATTAGAAATAACCTGCTAGTCCATAAGCTGCAGCAAAGGAGTTGTGTTGGATGGTAGAAATTTGACGTTAATGAAGTTATATTTGATGTCCAGGTCTTTTTCGAAATTTGGAGGATGGGCAGGAGCGTTATCTATGAAGAGAAGATTCTTCAAAAGCAAACCATTCTCCTCGAGATATTTCTTGACAGCTGGTGAGAAAACCTCAACAATCCACTCTATGAAAATAACTCTTGTTACCCAAGCCATAGCATTTGCTCTCCACATTAAAAGCAGTTTAGTCTTCATCACATTATTTTTCTTGAATGAACGAGGATTTTCAGAGTGGTAAACTAAAAGTGGCTTGATTTTACAATCACCACTTGCACACAATAAAATGTGTAAGTATGTCCTTCATAGACTTTTACTCAGGTGGTGCCTTCTCCTCTTTGGTGATGTAGGTTCTTCTTTGCATTTTTTTCCTAAACAATCCTGTTTCCTAACAGTTTTAAAACTTGATTCTGCATGTAGCCTTCACTCTCCACAAACTTTTTTGAATTCATCAACATATTCATTTGGAGCACTTTTATATGAACTAGCAGTCTCCGCAAGCCTAAAAAAACTATGAATTCCTCTTCGCTTGCGGAATTTCTCAAACCAGCGTCGACTGGCTTTAAAATCTTCATATTCAACACTATTTGTACTCGGTGGTTTAGCTACCAAATCACTGTGCAACTTTCTAGCCTTTTTGCATATTAAAGTTCCATTATTACCGTCACCAGAAAGCTCTTTTTCATGTATTCACACAAGCAATAATTTTTCTACCTTTTCTATAACTTGAGGTCTTTGCTTCATTAAAACAGTCACTCCTTTAGCCACATCAGCTGCTTTTATTGCCTCTATGTTCCTTCTTTTTCTCTATAGTTAGGTTAGGTTTCCTGCTAGCAATATCACTTGCTCTTGCCATTTTCTTGGGAGCACTGGTAGAGGCTAATTTAAACAAAATTATCTACAAAAATAATCTGAGAAATACATCAGCAACAAACGTTTGATCTGTGCTAGATAAATCCCATCTGAGCTTGACATGTGGACTGTTCGCGAACCTAAGCAAGTGTAATGAATGTTTGCATCGCATATCACCAGATGGCAGCATATCTTCTGTGTTTGTTCGTAAACTGAATCATTCATAAACCGAGGTACCACTGTATATGTTTTTTTCTGAAAAATACTCTTAAAGTATCCTGCTTGAGATATGTGTGTAGTAAATGGGAGTCTGAAAAAAAAGTCATTTTATGTGATCAGTTACACTGTTCAGGAGTAATGATATCAGTGTTTAAGCTGTAGATTGTTTTATATAATGTAATTCCGGGCTTTTTAAGGATGCACAGTATCTGTTATGATAAGTTATAATAGGATTATAAAATTTTTAAGATTACGAATATGTAACTGCTGCTAGACTAAAATTTTTTAACTCTATGAGGTTGTGAATTTTTTTTTCATCTTATCAATGATTTTTTACAAAAAATATATATATCAACCTTTCTCTTCTTTCAATTTTTTCGCTTCATTTCCCAATATATATATATATATATATGTTTTCATGAAAGACCGAAATAGGAGAATGTCAATACATACCAAATATGTTGGTGAAAGACCAAATATTAGATTATATTCTTATACATTCGGACCATCACCGGTGTATGTCGACAAGCACAGATATGCTTTGGTGGAGGTCAAAACGAGAAGCCGAGAAGACAGACAGTGTATTTAAATTTATGTAAACAATTTCAAATGAAACATAGTGCACATAAAGAAGGTATTGTTGGGAAACCAATGGTCAGTTCAGATTTAAACTCAAGATGTCAAGTCGATCTGATAACCTACAGTCACACAGGGATGGCGAATATAAGTTCATAACAGTGTATCAAGATCATTTAACAAAGTTTGTCCAATTTCGACCTTTGAAAACTAAGACAACTGAAGAAGTAGCGTATCACCTTCTTCATATATTCTTAATATTTGGTACCTCAGCTATATTGCATTCAGATAATGGTAGGGAATTCCGTAATCAAGTCATATCCAAACTATGCGCTATGTGAAAAGATGTTAAGATAGTTTATGGAAAGCCTCGTCATAGTCAAACACAAGGCTCAGTTGAAAGGGCTAATCAGGATATACAGGATATGTTAAATGCATGGATGAACGATAATGATACAAATAAATGGTCAGATGGTTTGCCCTTTGTTCAATTTACCAAGAAAACTACATTCCACGAAGGAATGCGCCAAGGTCCTTATGAAGCCCTGTTTGGCGCTAAACCAAAAAGAGGCATAGCATCGTCATCTTTCCCCGGCAAAAAAAATTGCAAATATTGAAACCAATTAACAGCTTTAAGAAATCGTTAATATTTTTGAAGAAAATTTGAGCACTGGCTATACTGAAACCATATTCCAAAGGAAAATATTGAAGAGGAGCTGCAACCATGTCTTCATGTCAAGCCCTGACTGAACAACACAAGTTTATTTCTATAAAACTAACAGCTGTGCGACCAACATGGTTGCTTTTAGTTATATATTTTCTTTTGCAAAACAATTCAACTGAAAGTAACATATGTAAGGAATGTTACCATTACCTGTCAACATAAATTTACGTTGTTAAGGGTTAGTGGGAGTTTAGCCAAAAATTTTATAATCATTGCTAAATTCACTATAAGGCTGATTCTAAAACATCATGATTAAAAAATGTGAATTTCCATTGCTTCAGAACAGAGTTAAAGATAAGACTGAGAAACCCAACATCAATGATTTTAAAAATTACATCCCTCTCAGTATGTACTATTTTTCAAAATGAAGATATCTACACTTTATCAATTATATCTACACTTTTTTAATAAATTGTTCGGAAAATTTCTTCACTTATAAAAAGGAGTAAAATTTCAGCAAGTACTAAAATATAGTGTAGATTCCATCACTCTCTGTATGTACTATTGTTCGCAATTCAGATATCTCCACTTAATCATATCAAATGAATAAATTAAAATTATTTCGTGAATAAAATAAAATTTATCAAGAGTAAAATACAGCAATTAAATTGTACCAAATTATGTGCTATCATCGAGCCACTACACACATGCGCGGGGACGGCCGCTAATGTTTGCATCCGATAGTTGTAGCCGTTGCCATTCGGAGTGTAGAAATATCATCGATTTTTGTATCGCTTACGTGTTTTATATATAGAGAAGAGGGGCTGCAAAAGAGAATCTTCTACTGCAAACATCGAAAATGTTGCGAACCTCAAAAAGAAAATTTCCACCTGCTCAAATTGTGATACTGTATGAATATAAGTCCCTGATGTCGACCGTGGTCGTACAGTTGTCTGAAAAATGTTGGCGGTTGTTGTTGGAATAGAGGACTCCTACTTTTATAAATTAGCAAACAAAAATGGTACCATCAAGCAGCTTTATACCCGTAGTCAGTTCATAATTTGTAAAGAAAAATTACTTTCCATAGATGAAAATTCTGAAGAAATATCGCTGAGAGAAGCAGCTGCAACTAATTCGAGAAGTGGAGGGCAAGGCTATACACACTGTCATTGCAAAAAGAGTATTCCATGACTAAATGCAATTGTAAAAACAAGGGACTCTTAACAACGTATTGAGTTGCTACAATAAATAAGATTGTATAACGTCAATCGCATAATTAAGTTTATTATTGGTGTTATTTTTTTTTCTCATTTAGAATGCACTGTTCATTTTAAGTTCAACAGTTTATTTACATGTGCTGTTACGTAAGCTTTTTCCTATTTTGACATATATCATAAAATATTTTAATAATAAAGTATGATTTAAAAGTGTAACAAAAATATTTTTGGTGAATGTCAACATTCACCGGTGTAAGTGAGAAATAAGGATATTTAGCAAATATTTCGGACATACACCAAGCAACTATGTGAATGTTGACATTCACCAGAGAATGTCGACATTCTCTAGATTTCGGTCTTTCATGATAACATATATATATATATATATACATATCTTCCTTAGTTCTTATTTTGCTATCTCTTGTTTAGATTCATGCTGAAAGATTTGTCATGTTGAGTAAAAGAGACTTAAAAATAAATATCAGTTTATTAAATAAATAGTATAAAATATAAACCAGGGTCAAAAGAACTCTCCCTAAATATATATATGACTGCTAAGTAAATAGTAATACATGAGAAGTAATGATGTCAGTGTTTAGGCTGTAGATGGTTTTATACAATATAATTCTTGTTTGTTAAGGACCTAAAGTATCTCAGCAGTATAGTTTTTTTTTTTGTCACAAGGTATAATTTGTTCTTCCTTAATGTTTAAAAGCTTTAATTCATCACATCATAAACCAGGATGATAAAATTGCATTAAAGAGACACCCGAAGGAGCAACTAATATGGTAGATGATCAACTAAGTATTTTAATTTATGGTCGAAGATTAAAAATTTTATCTGAGAAATAAATGGTCTCCAGTCACATAAAAGGGAATTTAAATGAATAAAAGGTCTTCCCAGTCCTCAAAGTAGCCACCCCAGTCCTCAAAGTAGATTAAGCTAAATTATACACCATTAATTTTATCCTAATGTTTTATGAACCTAAATAAGATTCCTAAGATTACTTCAATAGAGATCAGTGATAATTACTAACATTTTAATTGACTTATTTTAGAGGAGTCTTAAAATGTGATGGTGTCTCTCTCTCTTAACTCCAGAAAGTAACATAGTTTTAAAATAATTTTTTTCCCAATCTTTGCCTGGATGAATGGCTAGGGCGTTGGTATTCGGTACCGAAGTCTGTGGATTCAAATCCCACTCTTGGCATGGACGTTTGTAGCAATTTGGAATCGGCTTTTAGCAGTAGGTCTTGGTCTAATTAGTTCTCATGTAGCAAAAGTTGACCATAGTGCTCCAAACCAATCTTTGCCATAGATCTAGTTAATTGGTTTGGCAAAAAGTGGTCGAAAATTTTAAAGGATTTGAGATGCAGAAAATATTGAAAACTGTTCTTAAAGGTGTAAATTAAGTCATATCAAATGGAAATAAAATCTTTGTTACATTATATATAATGAATTTTCTTGGAATTTTTTTTTTTTTTAGAATGCATTATAATAAATTAAAATAAAACTAACACAGCAAATTTTAAAATACAAAATTATAACAGGGTAAATAGGGTAGTTCCAAGAGAGAGAAAGTTTACTCATGAAATATTACTGATGAGGGGAAAAAATTCAGTCTTATTATATAGGCCTTGCCTTATGATGTGTAAAGCTGTTCTTGGTAAGAAATTTATTGTTTCTATGACATTATCCTAATTTTTTAAAGCATTGTATATCTATAGCTCTGTGTAAAAGGCTGTAAAAGTGAGCCATGTCATTAAATTCAGTATAGGGTAAGTATGCTATGTATTCAGACTTCCATATTTTGAACCCACCAAAAACTTGAAAATCCCCAAGACAATTCTATTAAGAATTATGATAATTTTTCTACTGTCTTTATCATTCATACAAATAACACCATAAGCATGTAGCCTTTTTTTGCAAGTTTTATATACTTAAAATTTGAATTTTCTATCAGAGTAGCTAAGATTTCAGTATTTTAGATGTTTACCCATTAAATTTTAATTGATATGTATTAATAATAAACTGTAGTTTGGTCTGTATTCAAATATGTTTCCTTTATAGTGGAAAATGCCATAGACCCCGTGGTTCACGCAAGAGACAAGTTCATAATGAAGTAGAGAGGAGACGCAAAGATAAAATCAATGGATGGATTTCTAAAATTGCTGAACTTCTTCCAAGAAAAGATTTACATAGACCAGTATGTGTTTGATCTGAAATATTGTTATGGTATCACTTTGAACATTAGTGTACAGTTTTTTTAACCCCAGTTGTAAAAATAAAAGTCATTTACAATGTTTTACATTTTTATGATTGATAAATATTTTATCTGAATACTATCTCTATATCA
Source organism: Dolomedes plantarius (assembly GCA_907164885.2). Lineage (NCBI taxonomy): Eukaryota > Metazoa > Arthropoda > Arachnida > Araneae > Dolomedidae > Dolomedes > Dolomedes plantarius. Next base: position 32,714,127 of record OU015503.1, on the reverse strand, counting down.
TTGGATTATTACACAAATAGCAATATTAGTAAAAAAATTACTGAAAAATCTGTCTCCATTGCTCAGTGATGAAGCTGTTCCTCCACATTTTGTCAAAATAAGACTCATCTAATTTTTGTCATATTGATAATATGTTCAAAGTTAGAATGCCCCCTTAAACTTAAATGTCTTAAGCTGAACTGTTTATGAAAAGTAATTTTAAACTTGCACATCTTTCAACAAGAGAGATTTTATTGTACTTTCCTTTAAGTTATTTTGCCCTAAACCACTTAACACTTAATGTACAGGTCCGTGACATACATGGGCGACTTTTACTCACAGGATTGTGCAGCTCTGTGAACAATATAGGCTGTGCACTTTTATGTTCATTCAAATATTACAGCTCTGTTTGTGTCATGTTTAGTACTAAATTGTTTTTGTCCAAATATCTTAAGTCTGTTTATGTCATGTTCAATGTTAGGTTACTTTTATTCTAGGAATTAAGGTCTGTGTACGTCATTGGAATCTTTATCATTTTGTCTGCTTATAATGCAATAATAAAATATGGCATGCTATAAAATCATGGCAGCAATGTGCCGAATGTTTATTTATACTGTGATAATTTAAATTAAAACTCTAAGAAGATCTTGTTTTTTTTAAACATAAATGAGTCTAAATAAACATGTTATAATTATCTGCAAGATTTTTTTGGCCCCAAATTAATACAATAATCATGCATTAAGGGATTAAATTTAATTAACTGAAAAATTAATGCACTTTTTCAAGAAAGGAAATGTATGCAAAAGTATTATTTTAGGTTGCATGCCATTTATGTATAATCTTAGTTTTGTATCAGAAGTAATAATTGTGGAAATAAGTTATGTAAACAAATGTAGGCAGTAAATATTCTATTAACTATCCAGGGAAAATAGAAAGTAAAAAATTGTTCAGTATTGGATAATAAGGAATTTTGGTATTTAAAAAATTAAAACTTCTAATAGTTATGAGAAATTTGATCCAAGAGAATTTGATGTTGATAATTGATCAGAAGGATGATGGTGTTTACAATGATGGTGATGAAGTACCACCTATTTGAATAATTTCCAAGAAAAGAGCTGCTGAAAGAAAGGCATCTTCAGCATATTTAACAACACTGAAAGACCAAAGTCTCACTTTCATTATAGGATCTTTAAAGTAGCATATCTACTAGATGCACTGAATACTTCTCATTTCCATTGTGAAATAACTATATTTTTACTGGTGACAGAATGTACTACCTTTATCATAGGCGTAGTGTTGGGGGGGACGCGTGCCCCCCCAACTTAACTTGAAATAAATTTAAATGCTAATAGAAATTGAGTTAAAATTGGAAAATTGTAGAAAACTTTTAAGAAAGTTGGTTTTTTCCGCTTTTTCAAGGTGTGAAACTGAATATTCCGATTATCCTTTAGCCTTAACATAGTTTTTAACAATGATATGGTCCATAACAAAAATTCGATGCTGCTATATTTTTTTCTCATTTTATTTATATTATATTTATTTTTCTCATTGTATAACTTTTGAATACTACTCAAACATCAATTCCATTGTTATTCAATTTTTAAAAAATCATATTTCATATTTTAAGGACCGCCAGGCAGTCAATGCACGGAGGAGTGCCCTAACTGAATTCATTTCGGTCCCCCCCTCAAAAGTTAGAAGCACGCTACACCTATGACCTTTATTGACCAACTTGCTGTAAAAAGTCTTAGACTTCGCTCAAATTGATAACATTTATGACTAAATTCAAATGCTTTACTCAGGCAATCTGCATATAATTTTTTATAAAAATTAAAGAAATCAGTTTTTAAAAGCTATAACACTGCTTTAAAACATCTTTTTCTCTTATAAACTGTTTGAAAATTTCATTTCCTTTTCTCATACTATGCTGCTTTAAAAGAGTACTATTTCATTTGTTCAATCACTATAAATGGTGTTCCAATATCCTGAGAATTTAGCTCCCAGATTGTCATCAATGCATGATGGAGTATTTATAAAATTGTAGAGATAGAGAGACAGAGAGTCTTGATATTTACTGACTAATATTGTGTTTTTGTATATGTGTAATTGCACTTATGCTTCGGGCATACTGTTCAAATATATCATTTTTAATTATTAAGTTGCTCCTAATTTTCATGTTTTTTTTTTATTTCATTCAAAAATTCTGTGTGTATGCACTACATTACTTTTCTTTTTAAGAATTGTATTATAAACATTCTTTTTTATTTTGCTGTGTTTTCATATTATACTATTGACTTTTGGGCTTCATGTTTGGACATTGGTTATCAAGTTTCAGTTTGAATTGAGAGATTTATATTTTAACTTTTTCCAACAATTCTATGATTGCTGAGATTAAATTTTGTAATATATGTTAATAGTTTTCAGTGTGAATTCATTACATGGTTTTATACTCATGTATAATGCTAAATATATACTGAATAGAAACTTTCATTTTGACTTTTTTCAACTCTTCTTAATTAGTTCCTGTCCATAATTGCTAAGATTTGCTTTTGTTTTTCAGAGCAAAATCAACATTTTAGAACAAACAGTAGATTATATCAAACTGTTAGTGTCTGAACGAAATAAGCTGCTTTCAGAAAGTTGTTCTGAAGTTCAAGGTAATTTTTTTAATAATTTTTTTCACCTTTTTTATTGTTTGAAATGTTTGAACTTTTGACTAAATATTGTTGAACTTTTTTTGACTAAATATATTTGAACTTTTCACTAAAAAGATTTAATATATTTTGGAGTAGAGAGTTTTACATCTCTACTATTGTGTAATTATTTATTGCATAAAGTAAGTACCTTTCTGGCATAATAATTACATTCATATAATGTTAAGAATATTGAGAATATTTAAGTAAGCTTTTGTAAAAGTCAAAGTTTTAAATTCAGATCTTAGAATAAATGCATTCAAATTTTTATTATTAGAATTTTCTTTTTTAAATTGAAAGAAGTCTGAAGTTTTTACATATATTTTCATCATTTGTTTTTCACTTTTGTTCATAAAGATACTATTGCATCAATTGTTGAAAGTTTGTATTATGATAATCTAAGTTGTTTTTTAATTAAGAATGAAGAATTTTATGGACAATATAATTACCTTATATATCATTATTTGTAATAGAATATTATCTTATATTATGATGCTAAGTTTAATTTTGGTCTTGAAACAGTAAAGAGAGAAGGTATTTCTGAAAACTGACTGGGAAAATAAGCCCTAAAATACCATTATTGAAACTGATTTTATTTAAACTTTTCCCTTTTATTTCAGCTGGAGAAATAAAGAAACTTAAAAGAGATCTTGAAGTCCTGTCTGAACAAAATGCACTCTATGTGAAGTTATTAGAGCAATCCAATATCAGTTTAGGAGCCTTGCCAAAAAAGGCTTTAAAGTATAGTAATAAGTTTGTACGTCAGAATGGTGTGTTGACTGCCAAAAATGCTGAATCAAATGTTACTACATCTGAAGAAAGTGCTGTTCAAGTAAGTAATATGTGTCGCAACATTCCTGCTTCAAATACTGTGAATTCTAGCATCCCATGTGAAAGTTCAAAGACTTCAAATAATGGGACTGGCAAAAGTTGTAAGGCTATTACTAAAACTACTTCTAGTGTATCAAAGCCTGTTAAAATTGTGTCAGCTGTCACAACTAGTTCAGTCACCCAGTCATGTGCACCAGTTAATAGTCTTCAAAGCAATAGTTCAGTAAATGCTGCTTTAGTATCACAAACAATCCAGCAGTCAGGTAGCATATCTCAGGAAAATGTCATTCCTATCATCAACTGGAATGACCCCACCAGAAACTCTGCTCCAGTCCATGCTGGTGGAGTTACAACTGTTTTGTCCCAGTTTCCCGTAATGTCTACCACACTTGGTTCTTCCTTTTCCAATGTTTATAATAAGAATGTCCCCACTTTAATCATACCTACTGGTGGTAATATTCTTCAGCACTTTCCAACTGAGAAGCCATCCAATACCATATCTATTATATGCCCAAGCACTTTACCAATACTTGTGCCTCAGCAAGTTCTAAGTGTGCCATCTGTGGCAAGAAATGTAGGTTTACCTCCTACAATAATTTGTCCAGGACCTGTAGATAACAGTTCATCTCAAACAGAGAAATCTACCCTGGGTAGTGCATTATTGACTATTAATCCGAGTTCAGTGGTTCCTATTTCATCCAGTTTTTCAGCTAATACTCGGATCATTTTACCATCTCAACCTACATTATTAGGGAACGCTTGTGGTAATGTTAATTTAACACCTAACATTATTTCTCCATTACTGACTGCTGTAACACAGAGTGATGATTTAATTGTGCCTTTAGTTCAGAAACTGCCTGTTTCTTCCCCTAGCAAAAGAATTCAAGCTTCATCAAGTGATACTTCTTGTGAAAATGATGTAGCAAAAGCTGATAATAGTGTGGCTAAAACTATAGAAAATACCTTAGACTCAAGTAAGGATATGCCTGTCATGACATCTGTACCACTAAGTACATGCATTGACACTAAAACATCCCCTAAAATTTCTGTACATATATCTAAAAATCCAACTAGTCGAGCCATGAGAAATCTATGTTCCAATTCCCCCCCTTCATTACAAGTGCTTTCAGCAAATAAAATAATATCCTTTGCAAACCAAACTCAAAATTCAAAGAAAATGAATTCAAAGAATAAGCCAAACGACAAAACAAAGTCGTTTGATGTGAATAAAAGTAAACCAAATGAATCTGCGGATAGTCTTTTTGTGCAAATGGATCTGGCTGTTGATCCTGAAACATCACAACTGGAAAAGAAAAAATTGTTAGAAACCTGTAAAAAAAATATAACTCCATCACCAGTTATTGAGCCTGTTCAAACATCAGATGTTTCTGCAGCTAAGTCTAATTTTTCTCTTACTGTTTTAATGGGAGATTGTTTAACAGATAGAAATTCTTCCCAAAACAGTAAAGATTCTGAACTAAATCAGAAATCTCCTGCACATGAGGATCTATCTACTGTGCAAGCCACTGGCTCATCACCTAATGATGTTGCATATGCTAACAGTACTGTAGAAAGTATACAATTTTCTAATATTTCTGAATCTGAAACTATTTCTAGTGCATCAAAAGAAAATTCCTTTGCTTCTGTTCAAATTCTTTCTAATGCCTGCAATTCTGGAAATGACACGGAAGTTGAAAAGCAGGCCATTTCTAATTCTGAAACACTTGTGTCAAATAATCAGGGTTTTTCTAATAACTCTATGTCAGAAACTTTAAATGGTTTATCTGTTTCTATAAGCTCATCTGATATGGACTCTAATGCTCTTTGTAATTTTAACAACTTAGCTGTTTCAAGTGCCGTGATCAGCACAGCATCACGTAATTTAGACTCACAAATTGTTTCAAAAGATAATCAGGAATCTGTCAATTTCTCATCCAAAGATAATTTGCAGCCTGTAAAAACTTTGAATGATCAAGGCCAGTCTAATATGTGTTCAGAAATAGTTAATTCTGTAAATAATACATTTAGTGAAAATGTGCCATTTACTATGAATGAATCATCTATTAATCAAACATTATTACCATCACTATTTTCAAACAATCAAATAAGTCTTGGTTCTCAAGTTCTAGTGTGTCACACTGGGCATGAAAATGCAGCTGGAATAATCTTGCCGCATGGTGTTCAAGTGACTAGTGAATCAACAAACCAGACTTTAAATCCATGTTTATTGCATGATTCAAGTACTGATTTCCAAACTTTTTCTGTTCTGAACAAAGACTTGCCAAATTCGATGACTTCTATGTCAGCATTAAATGATCATGCCAAAAAAATGTCTGAAACCATTTCAAATTTTTCTGTTAATTCTGGCATAAGTAATATATCTGTTAACGACTGTAATAAAATCAGTGATATCAATAGCAAAACGGAGTCTCCTCCTGAAAATGATTGTAACAAACAGTTTATTGCATCCAAAAAGAAAAACAAATCAACCTATAAAGAATCTAGAGTTAATTCAAATGACAAGAGCCTTTCAAGTTCTGATGCCTCGTCTGATGTATCTAACAATACTGCTATAAATAAAATCCAGGCTGTTGATGCTACAGCGTCATTTTCAAAGAGTGATTCATCTAACTGCAGTAGACAAGATTCCAATTTTATTTTTACATCAGACATTTTAGCTAGAGCTACTGAATCCATATTTGCAAATGATATGCTAGAAAGTCCCCAAATGCCCAAAAGAAATGAAGGTTGTTTTTCAGACGACACTTCTAATCTGAATGTACCTGTCACAACCACAGAAAAGGGCAGTGATAACAACTACAAAATGCAATATAATGGAGTTAAAGAAGATCATAGTACTTCTGAATCTGCTACAGAAAAAAATCAAAAAAATATATCAGGGACTGACATACAGCTTTCAAATGTCGCAAGTACTGCACATAGTATCCAAACTGATGTCAGAAGTGTGCAAGAAATAACCTCAAAGCAAGGCAAATTATGCAAGGTAAGGAAATCAAAACCTGGTGGAGAAACAGAACCACCATGTAAAAAACTAAAAGAAATGTCGCCAAGCTCTGATAAAACCAGTGGGCATGTTTTCAGTATATCTCACAGTGATAAAGAAAGTGAGAAAAGTATTGCAAATGTTCATTCTAATATGTCCTTTTTGGAAAAGCAGGTACCATCACCTTCTCAAACTTCAGTTGATGATCAAACTGGTGTAATAACATCTATGGGGAATTTTGCTAATCATATTCATCTATCTGACAGCAGCTGTAAAACACCTTCTTCAGTTGATGCCATATTCTCATTAACTCCTATGTTAGGTGATATATTAAAAGATGTATCTCACAATGTAAACTTAGATTCAAGAAATGCAAACTTTGGCAATGAAAATCAGGCTGTTTTTCCCTCAGAAAAGAACTTTATTTCTTTCAACTATCCAAATAATTCAAATGAAGATTATTTGAATCTTCCTAGAATGTATTTCCCAATATTACCTGAAATTTCTACTGCTCCTGTTGTTCATGTTACTAATGTTTCTTTTGCTCATAGTGTGTCTTTATGTTCTACCCAGAGCGATTCGCAGAAAACAACTGAAACACATTCATCAACTGAATCCCAAATAAAATCAAATAAGAAAAAGGATATCCTGCCTCTTTTTCATAGTAATCATAATGTTCTTAATCTTGATTTAACCCCAGCAAACAGTATGGCAAAACAATCTGAATGTGTTATGAAAGCTAATGATTCTGAAACTCAGTTTAATGTCACATCTGGCAAAGTTACCAATGCTATACAATATGAAGGACAACATTCTGATGGTCAGTCCCAAAGCCTAAGCTCGGTACATTCTACAAATTTGGTTGTTTCGCAGTCGAACAATCAATATAATACACGAGATCATTTCACTACCCCAGTATCTCATACTATTCCTTTTTATCCCACAATTTCAAGTTCATCAAGTATTCAAAATTTTTCATGTACTACTACGCCTGCATCTCATGTTACTTATAACAACATATGTAGTATTGGAACAGTGAATTCAAACAATTCATACAGCTCTCAATCCATTCCAACCAAATCAGATAACCTGAGTCATTCTTTATGTTCTCTTCTGAAAGAAAATTCTAGTATTGTTGAAAATAGAGGAGGAACTAGTGAGCCATCTTCACAAAGTACTTCATCCTCTAATATAGCTCAGTCAAAGTATTCTGCATTATCCCTAATTTCTGATCAGACTCCTTATTCTGAATCAGTCTCAACAACTACGTGTCATCAACATTTTGTCCAAAGCTCTACAGTGTACACAACTAGTGGGTCTGATGGACAGTATGTATCTACAGTGCCCTCTTGTAGTAGAAATCCTAAAACTTCTCTCTCATATTCAGCTGAAAGCCTTCTACAAACATCTTGTGCTAGTTCTGATAAAAATAAAAATAATAAAAATAACAGATTTCAGTTACGTACATCTGAAAAGAAAATTGATCGAAATAGCATTACAAACATGCACAATATTAATGACACCAATATTTTCTTGCCTGTTACAAGCTGTGACATCAATATCCAGAATACTCCTTTGATTCCTTTGCCACCTGTTACATCATTTCATAATTTTCCATCAACCTATACAGTATGTGACACTGTGCCATCAACAACCATTTTCAATTCTGTTACAAGAACTCCTGACATTCCTCTATCTCTTTCAAGTGATAACTTTTTGAATCATATGAATTTAAACGTAGAATCACAAATGTTAAGCAACAGGCATGAAGTATCTGCCACAGTTCCTAAAGCTCATTCAAATATCACTTTGCCCTTTGAGAATCATAATGCGCTGTACAACAACTGTAATTTTTTACCTCATGTCAAGCCTGCTCTTGAAAGTTCCAGGTCATCTGAAGCTTCTGCATGCTTTCAACCATCATCGTACAGTAACAACTACTCTCAGCAATCACAAAAGCCAAACTGTTGTCATTTCTCACACCGTGCTTCAAATTCAGACATTTCCTCTGATATAAACTTGCCTGCTTCTGTAACTGTTACATCTTTTCACAATGAAAAGAATAACTTTCAGAACAGGTCAGGTCTTCAAACATCATTTTCTCAAAGTAACTCAAACTTCATGGGTAACTTTTTTTATAATACCCCCGCCAGTTGTCATGATGGTAACGAGAGAAATGATATGAATATTAAACCGTCCACAATTCGACCATCTCAGGAAGTGTTTGTGCCTGATGGAGTCAGACAAAGTATCCATGATCAAAATGCTGTTAACATTTTCAATAGTCGAAAAACAGTTCCCTCTAACAGAACCAAATCTAAAAAACCTAAAAGCATCTCTTCAAATGAAAACATCAATGTGATACCTACATGTATTTCTACCTACAGCTCCTCTCAAGATAATTCTTGTAATAAGGCCAACATATCATATGTTCCAAATGGTTATTTCAAATCCACTTCTCACCCTGTCCTCCCTGGCCAAATTCAGTGTTCACAAAATAAAATGAGTGAAACTGTACCATCTGCTGTGATACCCACAAATCCATCGTTCAACCCTGTGTTGCACCAACAAAGTGACAGTTTCCTGAACCTCAATTTCCAGCATACAAATTTCACCATGAGTCCTTTGCCTCGTCCTCCAACACAACCTCTGTCTTGCTCATGCCTTACCACTCCAATTATAAGCCATACATTTTCATCCACAACACCTCATCCAGTACCCAATTTTAATTTAAGCAACATATTGCCAGATATGGGATGCTCCAGTAACCAGGTATCATTCTCCCCTGCAAAATTTCCCATGAACCATTCTTTATCATCCTCATCTACACAATGTCAGACTAATTCTACTATAACCAACTCTGCACACATAGTTTCCCATCAATCTTGTGCTCCGTCTTTATATCCTCCTCATCCACCTATGGTACGTGGTTCTTTGAATCCAATCCTTGGTCCCAATTCACAGACTTTAATCGACAGCCAAGTTTCTCTCGTGGGCACTGCAGGATCAGTTATGCCCCAAAATACCACTTTCACTGCTACACAAAATCCCACTTTTCGCAATGTAATTCATTCTATAACATTTCCTCGCAATGATCGCTAGATTTTAGTTTGTTTGGAATTTATGAATTTATTGCTAATATGTTGCTGTATTTAGAAAAAAGTTACATTTATGATGATTATTAATATGAGAATTAAAACTTTTTACAGATTTTTAAATTTCTGTATGAATGGATTCTTCTGATCAATGTTTTCGAACTGATTTACTTCGGACCTTCGTTTTTGTATCCATGTAGTTATTTATTGTCAAGTGTTTGATTTTAGAACCCCTAATTTTGCTGTTAATTATTTAGATGTGTAGGTTTTACACAGAATATGCCATAGATAAAGTACATTTTCCCTGAAGTTAACAACCCTGATGAATTTTAATAAATGAACTGAATTTCAAGATCTGGTTAGAAAAATGTTATGGTAAGGCCCTGTTAAAATGCCTCTTATAATTGTATACTGTTTATAAGGAAGTTTAGAATGAATATATTATATTTGTCTAAAAGATCATCTTTGGTTTTAATGTTATATTTCAAACTTTAGTTATACTAGATATAAATTATTTCTCTTGATTTAATTGTAATTTTTATTAATAACAATACAATGAACCCACTATCAATTTGTGCAGTAAGTCCACAACACATTTAAAAATTGTTTTATTTGTTAATTTTTTTTTAGTAATTGTTATCTCTTCATCTTTATGAAAGCATTAACTATTCCTATTGTTTTAAATTTTTATTGAACGGTATTTTTGGCTGGATTCAGTGTTCCACTTTAAAATGGTAGTTCATATCCTAATAATTGCATATATGTTTGAAATATGACTAGAGGAAATTCTTGAAAACTTCTTTCATGTAATGTTGTATACTGTTTTTGTCTTGTGTTTAAAAATACAGCAACATATTAAGAATATTTTTGATGGTATCACTTTTCTTCCATATTCTCCATTTTATGAATTAATGCTTATGCCAGTTTTTATGAATTAATGCTTAAAAACAGTCAGATCTTTTTACAATTGCTATAGGTTGAAATATTTATAAGCATTATACGCCTCCCAAACTTGAAATCCAAATATAACTACAATAAAATTTGACCTTCATAATTTAACAATTTTTATTTTCCTAACATTTGAATTATTCTATAGCAAAATCAATTATAATGAATAACTTTCATGAATATGTGATGGTTATTTGCAAGGTGCAAAAGCTTATATTAGTGAAGTGAAGCTTATATCTGAGATATAAATTGCTCTTTCAATTTTACACATTTTAAAAGGATTTCTAAAACCTCTGACACAACCTTAATAAAACTACTTAGATTTGATTGTCCTTTAAATTTTTGTGATAATTTTTATTTTAAGTAGTTATTTGATGCTCTAGAACAGCAGTTCTCAACCTTTTTAGCCCCATGAACCTTCTCCCCCATCCCAACCCTAATAAAAGAAAATTAAAATTAACACTTTGAGACCCTCCCTCTAGACCAAAACTTAATAGATACACTACACTACTTACGAACGAGTTACGTTCCAGGTGGCCATTCTTATCTTGAATTGTTCGTAAGTCGTTATTTAACATAATTTTAAATTTTTCCTACTCTCACATCTATTTAAGTATGATAGACTGTAAAGTCAATAAAATATTGTATGATTTTTCATCCCAAAATGTAATACACTATACATTTTTTATTTTATAAGTTACTTTATTTATACGAATAATACATAAAACCTAAAAAAATTATAATGATAATACGTATAATACATGTACTGGTGTTCTATCCAGATACCCAGAAGTTATTTCCATTTGTACTGTCAGCTTCCCCCTTTTCTTTCTTATAATTCTTGACTGCATAGGCACAGCAATTTTAACAAAATCCATAATACGAACCTTGTTCTAATAGATTGTACCAATGGTTGAACAATTTGTGCTCTATGTGAGTACCACTTTCACCATTTTTTTCACCACTATCTAAGCTCTTTATAATCGCCACCTTAGTTTCCATTGAGATGGCTCACCCCTTTTTACCTCTGCCACTATCTTCACTTGCCTTACGCTAACCATTAACCACGATAGACAAAGGATGGGCTAAATATTTCACGATGAAATCACGCAAATAACTTAGCACTAGAGGGACAGCTGTTACTGCCGGCATAGATACAAAGGACAGAATTTCTGGGCTTGGCATATGCTATGCAGTGACGTAGTGAGCATAACTTGCACCAGAATTAGTTAAAAACATAGACCGTTTGACATTCCTCTGCGAGTGGTACCCTGGGCATGATAGACCCCCTTCCCCCCCCTGCTATGCCACTGATGCTACTGTTCTGACTGGCATGGGTTGCATCAGAAATTCGTACCAAACAAACTAAATTTGAACTTAATGAATGGCATAGCGAGGCACTCCGAACAAAATTTGAGTTGCAACCTGGTCTGTTCGTAATATGAAATTTGAAACCAGAAAATAAATAACTACTTAAAATTACTAGAATAAGCCGGTCAATTGCCTCTTAGCTTATATCTTATTCTAGTAATTTTAAGTGGTTATTTATTTTATTGTTTCAAATTGCATCTACAGAATCTTGCATTTATGCTGTTTTAGCACTATTTGCAGATTTCTGTTATTTATTCATTAGTTTCATTTATTTGTTTATAGTAATTTGATCACATATTTAGGTTCGTAATTTGAATGTTCATAAGTTGGGAGGTGTCTGTACCAGTAATAATAAATAACTGCACAAGCAACTTGTTCAAACTATTAAGCTGCCTTTATAGTGACCTTTCACAACCTTTCCCCATACATGTCACCATGACTCCCTTGTGTGTCGCGGCCCCCAGGTTGAGAAATGCCAGTTTAGAAGTTAAGTGAGCCATCTGCATCATGAACAAAGATAAACTGACAATTTCATGATAATTTCTCGTAATCCTTGTTTTATTCATTTTGAATATCTTGATATGCTGTATGATGAGAATTAATGAACAAAATTTAGTGAACTTGTTCATTTTTTACAAAATGCACTTATAAGTATATTAAAAAATATGTAAATTATTATTTAACGTTTGAGTTCAGTGAAATTTTGCTTTTTCTATTAATTATATGATATTTACTATCATAAAAAGAAAACTTTTTGCTAGTCATACTGACAGTTATTGCTTTATGTTAAAATATGTGATTTTACAGTTTCCCTTTAGTTTGTTGTTAGTGCTAATATTTTGTTGCCAATGAAATAAGAAATTACCAAGTGTACTGTAATTTTTTTGTTCTGTGTGCACCTCTATCTTTGTAGCTATTGTACATACAAAGTTATATTTGTAAAAAAATAGTTTGCGGTAAAAAAAAACCGAGTCTTAAAAAAATATATATTTTATTTGTGATCGCTCTGCAGTTTTTATTTTGCAGTGCATAATGCAAAGTGTAACATATCTTGACTAAATTTTGACCATTTTGTACATACTGTAATGTAAATACTATTTTTATATGAATTGTATATTTTTGCTTGGACACGAATACAGTGGTTCTTACTTTCCTAAAATAAGGTCATTCTTAAAATACATAAGTTTGTTAATCACATTTATACTTTAAGAGAATTTTTAGTTTGCTTTAATAACAGCACTGATGTTTAATGTTAGAAAATTACAAAAATTATTTTTTTTACAAAAAAAAAGTACATATGCTTTTCAAAAGTGATTATGTATGAAATTTCATTGTGTAACTAAGCTTTTAAATTATTTTTTTTAATCTGTGAAAATTTTGTTTCAGTTTGTTCTTTAAGGCACAATTTCATTATTAATAAAGTTAAGTTGTGCTACAATTATTATTTAATAATAGTTATTCTGTTTGAAGTTAATGAACTATAACTCATGTATAGTGTATATGTTGACTTGAAAATAAATTAGAATTAAAAAACTTAGGATTATGGTTGCAATTTTTTTCTCTATAATTTTAATATGCATTATTTGTAGCCTGTGGTAATAAAAGCCAAAGCATTGTCATCTATTGTGCCTACTTTCTATATAAAACAGGAGTGTCAAGTTCTCCTGTAATGATAAACCTTGTATACTTTATATGTGAAATCATGTATATATCTGTGGTCAAAGATTCTTGTAAATAAACATTTGTGTAAAATTTAATGCTTGAAAATCAAAATTATAAACACTTAACATCGTTCTTTCGCCGGGCTTTGGTTTAAGATTCTCCCATTTTTGAGGAAAAATAATTAAAAACAAATATACACAATATAATCATTGTTTATTAATAACACAGATCTGCAGCTAAAAAGCTATTTGATTATTTTCAACTAATTTCCATGTATTAGTGAACTTGTATTGGAAATGGATACAAGTTGTTATAAATAGTTATTTATTTTCAAAAATACATACTTGTTTCACCAAACAATACATACTTGTTTGGTGTGCCGAATGCAAAAAAAAATTTGAAAAATTCCTAGACGTCAGAATTTAACACAAAATGCAAAATTCTCTTGAAATTTAGCAAATTTTTCTCAGTTTTTGGTATTTTTTTTATCTTAGGGTTTTTAACTAAATTTAAAGTCAAAATTTCTATTAATTAATTTAAATCGGTACATTTAAGATATGCAATGCCAAAAAAACATAACTTTCAAAGAAAAAAACTTCTAGAGTGAGCTTATGGAAACCAGAATTAACATGTTGCAAGCTGACCGCGCAGGCTCTGATTAATACTTGGAGATCAAGGCGCCTCATAAAATGTGTAAACGGTGTGTTGAGGACCTCCGAAATTGGTTCAAGGGTAAGAAAAATGCTTTCCGTTATGGGATTCCTATGGTATGGCGAGAGCAAAAGAACCACAGTGAAGACACTTACTTTTGTTCATGCGATGTGAAAGGGTATAATTCCAAATGGAAGCATTCCATTTTATAAACCAACCCCACTCAGCAATTCGTCCCATCCCCTACGGCACAGATATACCAGTACCCAAGCCCCCTGTTACCTTGGAAGAGATACCTAGCTCCGATGAAGGTGAAGTCATACCTGAACCAGATGACGAATCAAGGTCTGAATTTGGAGATGATACAAGACTAAATTTTTTTCCCCAGGAGGTGATGAGTGATTTGGTAAGAGACTTGAATCTTCCCAAAGATGCCGCTGAGTTACTCGGTTCAAGACTCAAAAGCATTATTTTGTTGTTGCCAGGAGTGTGTTATTCATGGTTCAGACATCGTGAAAAGGAGTTATTTCCTTACTTTGCCCAGGAAGACAAGTTGGTTTATTGCATCGATGTCGAAGGTTTGCTGGTCAATTCAAAATCTAATATCATTCAACGCAATGACGTCTTTTCATAGATTATTCAAAAAGAAGTGTCGAGGCAGTTTTGCTCCACAACGACAGTTTTTACGCTTCCATCCATGTAGGTCATTCCGTACACTTGAAGGAAACCTACGAGAACTTGGAATTGGTTCTTCGTAAACTTAAATATGAAGACCATTGTTGGCAAGTGTGTGGAGATTTAAAGGTCTTATGCATGCTGCTCGGGCAACAAGCTGGATATATCAAATACC
Source organism: Dolomedes plantarius (assembly GCA_907164885.2). NCBI lineage: Eukaryota > Metazoa > Arthropoda > Arachnida > Araneae > Dolomedidae > Dolomedes > Dolomedes plantarius. The sequence continues at coordinate 32,699,043 of OU015503.1, read as the reverse complement.
CTTGTTTTCTGTGTCTATGAACAGTCGAGACCGACAAAATTACTGGGCCAAGAAGAGTTGACAGCCGAGGGTGTTCCTAGTCGGTCGAAATAATGTCCTCCAAGAAACTTTGGTACCTCCATATAAAGTTCTTCTACCACCTCTCCATATAAAATTGGGGTTGATTAAGTAATTCGTGAAATGACTTCCAAGAGATGGAGAATTCTTCAAATATTTGTCACCAAGTTTCCAGGTCTCTCAGAAGCAAAATTGAAGGAAGGTGTGTTCGTTGGACCAGACATTAGAAGGCTTATAGCTGATCAAGAGTTTGTCAATACCATGACGGATTCTTAAAAAGAAGGGTGGATTGCATTTAAAGAGGTCATAGAGAAATTTTTAGGCAATAAGAAAGATCCTGACTACAAAAAGATCGTCGGATGAATGCTGAAAGCATTTCAAGCTTTAGGTTGCCTGATGAGTTTGAAAGTGCATTTCCTCCAATCCCACATTGACTACTTTCCTGAAAATTGGGGAGCTGTGAGTGAAGAATAAGGTGAACGTTTCCACTAGGACCTTAAGGAGATGCAAAGAAGATATCGGTGAAAATGGAGCATTACAATGATGTCGGACTACAGTTGGATGCTTCAGAGAGACATTCCAGATGCTACTCACAAGCGTAAATGTACCAAGAGGAGTCTCACAGGGAAGAAGAAACTGTTTTAGTGAGCTCATTTCAGTTCAAAAATGATTTTCAAGTAAAATTTGTAATTAAAAATTAATTTTCTAAATCTGTTTTAATTTGTTTTGAAGTATTGCCGTATTTAACATAGTTACCTGAATTGTCAGGAAACGTGATGTCCTATGACAAAGTGGAGGTCATTTTCAGATTCAGCGTACAGAAAAACGTAAGGAATATGTGGAATAACCAAAACAGCTCTTAAATTTTTTTAAAATTCAGACCTGTGTAATTCGAGTCAGTAATGTATGTATATTGATTATCATTTAAAATACACACAAAATAAATTTTATAACTTCACTTTTCTTGCTTTTATTTTCGCAAACTTATCGGTAAAGCATTATTGTTTAGGCTTGAAATAATCAGAGCTCCCAGATCTGGGTTTTTCAGTGACCGTATAGGTTTCTGGTCCCCCCCCCCCCCCCCCAAAAAAAAAAAAAAAAAAAAAAAAAAACTCAAAATCTGGGTTTTTTCCTTTTAAGTTAAAAATACAGTCAGCCCTTGAATAACACTGTTGATTGGTTTCGCACTATTCAAAACCGTGCAATTTGCGATTTAGGGCCTGTTCACATAGAATTCGTCAGCGTCAGCGTTGTTCGTATTGAAATATATTTAACCAATTACAAACCTCCAAACGATCAGCCACGAAGCTGTTAAGGTCTGTGATTGGTTTAAAATACGTCAATACGAGTAACGCTGACGCTTCTATAACGGATCTATTGACGGATTCTATGTGAACAGGCCCTTAGGCTGCTGTGTACTAAGGGTCTGTTCACACTGCAGTCCGTTAACGTTAGCGTAAAAGTATTGAAATATATTTAACCAATGACAAACCTCCAAACGATTAGCAACGAAATTTTTAACGCCTATGATTGGTTTATTCCTGTCTCAGCGCCAATTTTCCTTTTACCCTTACGCTAACGGACTGCTATGTGAACATGCGTTAACCCTATTGGATTCGCTCACCTCAATGTTAACCTATGGAGAAAATGTGTCCAAGGATTGCCGACTTTTAATGTACTCCGTAATAGATAAGGAAATTTTACACCTTGGGGCATTTTTCGTTTTTTCAAAAAATGCAAATATTTTAAAATTTAAATAATTCGGGGGAAAATATCTGATACAGTGTGTTTTACATGCTCATCAATTCCTTTGGTGGATGAAATTTATAAAATGAATCCTGTTGGAAGTGCAGAACAGTTCAGGCTATCTGAAAATACCATTTTTATTTGATTATCAGCATGTATGTAGCTTTAAATAGCAGACACATTTTCTCCGTAGGTTAACATTGAGGTGAGCGAATCCAATAGGGTTAGTACACAGCACCCTTAAGCTTCATAGAAAAATGGACCTTTGGTTCCGAAAGTTTACTTTTAAAGAAAACTATTGCGAAAAAACAGATTAGTGTTGTTAAAAAATAATACTGTTTCTTCAATCATACGAAAGATTTTATCGATTCTTTTATTTTTTTTTAAATTATATGGAGTCTAAAATATAGTTTCAATCTATATATCAGAGACAAATTACTAGGCCATTTGAAATGTAATACGTAAAACAAAATTGCATAAAACACCATAATAACTGCGTCAACTGTGTTAATAGGAAATTTCCCAAATTTATCGGTGTTTTTCGAAGGTTGTCGCATTTTATTTGAGTTTCCGTGTCATTTTAGTACACCGTGTTATTTAAGGGATGACTGCATAGCAAAAAATTAATATTTATTTATCATTATAAGGTATAATTATGTAAATGTAATTTAATTATGTAAATTGATTGTAAAATGATACAAGTAGAGATCATTTCGATTAAATCGTAATATATCTCTCTCTTATGAAACCGTCCCAGAATTTTGATATTTGTTACGTAACATCAAAAATGGATTCAATAATCTTAAATATGGATTCTTATCACACTCATGATTCATTTGGTTATTTTATATCACTCTTCTGAGTGCGAAGAGAGAGTTTTTTTCATAAGTTGAAAGAGTAACAACCAAACACACACATCCTCTTAAAACTGAGCCAAATGGCTAAGGAGCTGGCATTCGGTGCCAAAGTTTATGGGTTCCACCAGTGGCGCACCCAGGGGGGGGGGGAAGTGGCCCTGCCCCCCCCCCCAAAGAAATAGAAATTGCATTATGAATATTGGTTTTGCATTATAAATATTTTTATCCGTTCATCTCGCCCCCCCCATGCATTAGAAATACTTTTATCTGTTCATCTCGCCCCCCCCCATGCATTAGAAATACTTTTATCTGTTCATCTCGCCCCCCCCATGCATTAGAAATACTTTTATCTGTTCATCTCGCCCCCCCCATGCATTAGAAATACTTTTATCTGTTCATCTCGCCCCCCCCATGCATTAGAAATACTTTTATCTGTTCATCTCGCCCCCCCCCATGCATTAGAAATACTTTTATCTGTTCATCTCGCCCCCCCCCCCCCAAGAAAAAATCCTGGGTGCGTCACTGGGTTCCACACTTGGCATAGATGTTTCTAGCCCTTCGGAATCGGCTTTAAGCAGTAGGTCCCGGTCTAATTAGCTCTCGTGGAGCACCCCCCCCCCCCTCAAAATAAAAGGGAAAAAAACCGTAGCTCTTTAAACCAGAAGTCCCCAAACTTGTTTGTCCTGTAGACCCCGTGCTGATTTTTTTCTGTTTTGGGTAGACCCCCTGCTATCCTAATACCGATTTTTTACAAATTCATCAACTTTAAAAGTATTTTTGAAGCTGACACAGAGCTACTCACTTTGAGAGGGTTTACTGTAGAGTGAAAAATTTTAAAATTAAATATACAGTGGAATCTCGATCTATCGTTTTCGAAGGGACTGACTGAACTAAACGATGGATGCGGGAAAACGATAGATGCAGGAACATACAAAAAAGTATTAACATTCTTTTAAGTTTGATATCCCTAAAATATATTTATTCACATACATAAATGCATACATACCTGTAGTGTAACTGAAGATTAAAATTACAAAGTTGTACTGAAATCCAAGATAATAGTAATAAAAAAAGAAATACACGTAGGTGCACAGGAATTTTGATTCAAATAAAAGTATTTAATCTTCGTTTTATTTTTCGTGGTTTTCTCTCCACAAGTAAACAATATTTTTTCTGTGTTGTAAATTGCATTCCTTTCGGTATCGGTTATTGTGTGAGAGTATAAAGAAGCGTCAGCCGTGAATCGTTTGTAACTAGAACCATTCCATTGCACTGTATGGGGTCCGGCATAAGACCACCAGAAAGTTCTGCTTCTGGATGAAACCCTCACCGGCCACTGTAGAGTGCAGCAATTAGAAAGTTTTCACACCCTAGACCAAACACCAGGGCGCCTCCATCCCAAGGCCAAGAGAAAAGCCAGAGGACAGCAGGAACCGCTCAGGTCGGCTGACTGTGAGCCATAGCCAATAAGAACAGAAATGTTGAATAGTCGGAGAATTTGGAATGAGTTTCCGAAAATAGGATACTTCAGGGGCTAAAGAATTAAGGAACACCAACGAAGAACAAATAATGGGAGTGGTACGACTCTGCGAAACCAGGCTGAACCGGAGAGAACAAAAATACGATACCGTGCATCTCAAATGTTCTGCTCATTGTTTAATTAGAGCGTCATTCTAGCTCAATCCAGGTTCAGTTATTATGAAAAAACGATCGATCCGATAAATTAATGTAAAGCTGCGATTTTCTGAACGAATATTGCGGGAAAACGATGGATCGAGGAACGATCCATGCGGTCTGTTTTTGCTTGTTCTCTGTGGAATTTATTCGGGACTGGATGAAATAAACGATGCATACGGGAAAACGATCGATCGAGATTCCACTGTATATATATATATATATATATATATATATATATATATATATATATATATATATACATACATACATGTGTGTGTGTGTGTGTGTTAAGTTTTATAGTTATACATTTATTAATTAAAACGACACAAAATGCAAATCTAGTAACCTTTTTTTACAAAGAATAAATACACAACAAAATCAATGCTTTTAATGGGAGGGATGAGCCTGATGCTTTGATAGCAAAATTTCAATATTCGGCTTCAATTTAGTCAGGTTTAACCTTAAATCTTCTCGGCGAGTGATTTCTGTTTTTTTTTTTTCCCGTGGTTTTTTTCCCGTTTCCACAAGGTATGAAGATGGAAAAGCTATCAAAAACTTTCTCGTGATAGTTCATAATGCAGGATATGTAACAGGTATGTCTCTTTGAAGCCAGAATTATTGATATCCCTTTCTAAACTGCACCTTAAGTTCTTCGTTGATGATTATACCGATCAGATCTTCTTGTAACATGACATCCGTTTCTTCAATGTCACCGTATGGATTGATAATTCACTGTGGTATTTCCATAGTCAATACATCTTCAAACCTAATATCAAAGTTTGTGTGAAGGACATTTAAATGTTGAACGTAGGCTGAAAGGTCATCATCCTGGATGTTTGTCTGTGCCAAATTGGGAAACTGGCAAGTTCAATATAACGGCTACCTGCTGGCTCTCGCTGTAACCGTTACAGTTCAAAAGTACATGATGTCGCAACACAAGTTACACGTACTGCGGCCGAAATGTTAATAGGTTTCTTACACAATTTTATGAAATACTAGCTGAAGTACCCGACGATGCCCGGGATTTTAAGAATGTTTGTTGTTAACCAAAATCAATTTAAAAATTAACACAGTATAAATAACATAAAAAATATATGTGAAATGTTATACACGTCTCAGAATTTCAGCCTTTCATCATTTTAATACTAAAATCTGAAAAGTAAAAATGTCAAATTCTCTAATGTTTGTTAACCAAAATTAATTTAAAACTAAGCACAGTATAAATAACATAGGAAAAAAACCTTGTGAAATCTATAAATATATAAATTTATAATAAACTCCTCAGAATTCAGCTAGAATTAGCCTTTCATCATTGGGGTAAAAAAAAGCTGCAATTACAGGTTCAGCAGAAATTTCCAATAGAACAATGATATGACTGCAGTGTTGCCTCTTAAAAAAATGAAGTGTTTGATTGAGGGCTGCAAACCATTCAACTCCTCTCCACATTTAACTCCTATAAACATCCTCTACATATTAAATTCCTTTTCTCTCCATAATAAACTCCTCAGAATTTTGGTATATTCAGCCTTTCATCATAGTACCACTAAAATCTGAAACATCCTCTCCAGAAATATAAATTTATTAATTTCAATAATTAAACACACACAAATATATAAATTACGCAAAAGTTTTTTAACCAACATTTGAATAATTCGTAAATGAAAAAGCATATGAAAATAAAGATAAGAACTTCCGGAATCGAAATTAATTACCCTTAATTTTTAATTAATAAAAAACCAACATAATATGAATAAAAACGATAGTTGCTTAAAACCATATGAAAATAAAGCTATTATAAAGATGATAATAATAAAAAAAGCATAAGAAAATAATGCTCGCGCATGAAGTTAACGTTACGATATAAAGATAGTAATAATAATATAAACCACGTGCATAAAATATTTAGCTTTTCAAGCGAAATAAATTGATTTTTAGAAAAAAACTACTTTTAATCGAGAAATTAAAATACATTGCACAAAATTTTAATTTTACCAACTTTCCACCCTACAATTTACACCCTACTTCTTTTAAATAGGATGTAAATATAAAGTTTTAACAGCCAATTGAATGCCAGTTAAAAATAATGTGTGCGCATGAAGTTAACGTTACGATATAGAGATAGTAATAAAAATCTCTATATATAAAACAGTTCCGTAACTGACTCATTCATTCATTCATTCATTCACTGACTGACTGACATACAACGCACAGACCAAACCGGTGGACCTAAAGGGCTGAAATTTTGCATGGCGATTCTTCTAATAGTGTAGGGGTGCACTAAGAAAGATTTTTGAAAAATTCTTCTTAGATTTTTTTAAATTAAATTTTTAATCTGTTTTTGTAACTTTTTTCAAGTTTGCATTTAAAATAATAATTTGAGGGTTGTAAAATTTATATCACGAAAAAGATCATAAAAATTCCTTTAAAATGAAATTCTTTTCGCATCTTTACCTCCATTTTCTAATTTTTGGTGAATTTTTAAAGATTAATTTTTACAATTTAATTTATTAAACGCTGATCATGTGATTTCTTTATCTGGTACTTTAAATAAATTTATCGTCACATAACAACGAAATAGACACAAAAAAATTAAAATAGTGGCGCCATCTACTGTACGCTTGTGAATCGAGAGTTGTTGGTTATTTATTAATTAAAAATATTGGAAAGTTCTTGTGGATCTGTAAATATACATGTGGTAACAGTTTTAAAATTTATAAATTATCAACCTACACAGGTGATAATTTATCCGGCGTTGCCCAGGATTTTAAGAATGTTTGTTAACCAAAATCAATTTAAAAACTAAACACAGTATAAATATCATAGAATAAAAAGCATGTGAAATGTTATACACATGAATAAAAAGAAAACCCAACATAAAAAACCATAAATTTACAATAATTTCTTCAGAATTCAGCTAGATTTAGCGTTTCATCATTGGAGCAAAAAAACCCTGAAAAGTAAAGCATAAAATATATACATTTATTTATAATAAACCACTAAAAGCTGAAAAGGAAAAATGTCAAATTGTCTTTAGGAAAGTAAAGCTGAAAAGTAAAAATGTCAAATTGTCGAATGTTTGTTAACCAAAATCAATTTAAAAACTAAATACAGTATAAATAACATAGAAAAGATTTAGCCTTTATCATTGGAGCAAAAATTCCTGAAAAGTAAAACATAAAATACATAAATTTATAATAAACCTACCAAAATCCATTAAAAAAATAAACACAGTATAAATAACATAGAAAAAAAAGTATACGAAATGTTATACACATTAATAATATGAAAAATAAAATAAAATAAAATAATAATTTTTAAAAATAATAAAATAAAATAAAAATAATTTTAAAAAATAATAAATAAAAATAATAATAATAATAATTTAAAAAATAATAAAATAAAAGCTGAAAATACAGGTTTAGCAAAATCTATACGATCAGGATTCGAACCCGCTTCGTGTAGTGTAGTAAATGAACGCTCTTACCGAATGCGCCACAATAACATGCTGGTGTATTGTGTAAATAGGAGAATATTTGTACTAAAATTACTGGAAAGTTGCTATGGGTTGGTGAATATACATGTATTTATGGAGTAAGAGGAGTTTTAAGTTAGAAATAAGTTAGCAGGATAGAAGCTTAGTCTTTAACTCTTCAATAGACACAAAGACATAAGCGAGGGGGGTTGCAGTAGCGATTAAAAATGATCTTGTGACACTTAGCGTGGTTGATTCGAATTTTCCATCGCGTGTGATAGTGTCAATATGCCGTTGGATCCAATTTATTTTAGAGTATAAAATCTGACTTGAAAGATTATTATTTTCATTTATTATTCTGGCTTAATATGTAACTTGAAACTTTTTGATTTTATTTATTTTTATCTTTTCGCTCGCTGTTCGCTTCAGCTAACCCTAACGTGGACGCCATATTCAGAGGGGTGATTCCACAAAGTGTAACATATTACATTTAGTTTCAAAATTTTTGGTTTTTTATTAATTAAAAATCAACGGTAATTAATTTCGATTTTTGAAGTTCTTCAGACCCTCGGCTGTTTTTAAAGACGCCTGTATGTAAAATTTCACGATCGTTGCTCCTAAACTGTGGATTTCTATACAATTACAGAGATACAAACATTCATTTTTATATATTAGATACACATAATTAGGAAATGTATCTATATATTATAAGAAAGTACTCATATTACGTAAATACCTCCATAGGTACTATCTGTGTTAGGCGGATTATTACATTTACGGGTAGCCAAAATTTTGGTGGCGGCCTGTCTAACTCGTGGACCCCCATTTACATCTCATGCACCCCCAAATTTTCTTTTTCACTGGCATGGACCCCTTGCAGGCATAAGCGTAGCGTGCTTCTAACTTTTTTTTTTGGGGGGGGGGGGGGGCACAAATTAGGGATTGGATATCGAAAGCAAAATATTGATATGAGTATCGATAATATCGACTATTAATATCGATATCAATAATATAACGGCACAAAAATATCGATATTTCAAAATATCGACGATATTTCAAAATATTGACGATATTTCAAAATATTGACGATATTTCAAAATATAGACGATATTTCAAAACATAAACGATATTTCAAAATATCGATAGCACTTTTTCTTTTCACTATGCAGTCAATCGTATTCGGAGGAATGATTGTATAGTAAAATAATATATATATATATATATATATATATATATATATATATATATATATATATATATATATATATATATATATATATATATATGATAATATTATTAACAACCTATAATTGCCTGTTCTGAACTTTCTCTCTGTTCTGGTAACCCCTTTTTCGACTCCTTGGCGAAAACGCCTCGCCTTTCCACACACTAACTTCCTCCGCCAATTCTGGCAACCTCTGAGCTATTTGTATTTTGGCGCTTTTACGAGGAGACGCGAGCTGGCTCCGAGGTGATTAAGATGTGTTAATCTTTACGTCAAATAAACTTCAATTATTCGATATGATTTGGAATCTTTTTTGTTACGGCCTCGATTGCAGTATTTTCAAGCGATGTCCATTCCGGACATCTCACGAGCTCGACAGGATTTCAACCTTTTTAAAAAAGCAACGAATAGCGACTGCAACAGAGCAAGTGAAGATGCCATTGTTCGACACTTCTAGTTTCGATTCCCGCCTGACTTCGCCATTGTTCGTCACTGAATACGCCATCTTTAAAATTGAACAGTGATAAAACATTCCTCATCCAACACCATGAAAGTGCTACAGAAGTCGACTACATCAAATCAAGTGATGATGCCCTTGTTCCAGTTCTTTCCAGTTTGGAATTCGAGTTTTCTTTTCCGCCTGACCTCTCCATTGTTCGTCACGGACTACGACATCTTAGTGTAAAGCACCAGTACTGCAGCATCCGATTCAATTCCAGGGCTCCAGGAGGTGCTTCAAGTTTTTGTGTGTCCGCGATAATCATTTAAAAATTTCATTTTCAAGAAAATAATATTGATTCCTCGTGTGTACGCCGAACGCTGCACGTGGAATCGTTGAAGCTTTAATAAGCTATATTTCAACACGAAGATCACCGTATCCCCGTTTTGCATCTGAAACAGGGATTCTTACTTTTTTAGTTATACTTCCATTTTTGTAACATGCCCAGAACAGCATTTCATTTCCATAGGAGGAATAATGTTTGATATGTTGAATAACTACATATTAAATAATTATACGAGCAACAAAGACCAGTAATTTGAAATCCAATTCTTGGTTACTGTATATTATATCTGAATAAAAGAAAATAAAGATCATGTTTATTCCCGCGAAAGCTTGAAACCCCCATTATTTAAGGTGATTGAGGTCTTGCACCGATATAGATGTTTAGCCTGGAAATACACACACACACACACACACACACACACGCACGCATATATATATATATATATATATATATATATATATATATATATATATATATATATATATATATATATATATTTATATATATATATATATATATATATATATATATATTTATATATATATATATATATATATATATATATATATATATACATATACAGATGGAGTACAAAATAATACGAACACCTGTGAAAAAGTATGACGTATTTCACACTTGCAGTACACCCGCACCACCTGCAACAGAAGTCTACCACCTAGTGAGCGTGTAGAGGAAGGTATCAGTCTCTCAACAGCAGTCACCTACGTTGCATGCTTCTATCGAACTGTCTGTGATAAGTTGAAATGTCAGACCTGTCAGAGTTCCAAAGAGGAATGATAGTTGGAGCGCGTATAAGTGGAGCATCGGTTACGGAAACAGCAAACCTTTTGGGATTTGCAAGGAGTACGGTATCAGCCGTTATGACAGCGTACACGAAAGAGGGTAAGACGACGTCTTCAAAGCACAACAGTGGCCGAAAGTCCAAGCTTGCTGATAGGGATAGACGGGTCTTGAAGCGCATAGTAGCCCGAAAGCACAAGCAGTCGTTATCCGAGATAACATCCGAAATGAACAGTCATCTCCAGGACCCCGTTTCAACAAAAACTGTCAAAAGGGAACTTCATGCTGCGAACATTTATGGCAGAGTGGCAATTCGTAAACCCTTGGTGACAGCAACTAATGCTTTCAATGCCAATGGTGCAGAGATCACAAAGGCTGGTCCCCATAGCAGTGGCAACTGGTAATATGGTCAGATGAATCGTCATTCACCCTATTTCAGACGACCGGACGCGTTTATGTCTGGAGAACGCCCAAAGAAGCGTTTCATCCTGCATGCCTCTTGCCGACTGTGAAGCATGGGGGTGGCTCCATTATGGTATGGGGGGGGGCGATATCTTGGCGCGGTCTTGGGCCACTTGTTATTCTGCATGGGAGGATCAAATCCAATCACTATCTAAGCGTTCTAGGGAATCATGTCCATCCTTTTGTCCAGACTGTTTTCCCTGGAGAGCGACCGCTTTTTCAAGACGACAATTCCCCTATCCACACTGCTAGGTGTGTTCAAGAATGGTTCGAAGAGCATGACGATGCAGTTGAACATCTCGCCTGACCCCTCAGTCTCCGGACTTCAATATTATTGAACTTTTATGGCAATATTTGGAGTCCAAACTTCGTTCCCGATTTCCACCTCCATCCGGACTTTCGGAATTAGAGACCGCTCTGCAGGAGGAATGGCTTAATATTCCTTTAAATATTGTCCATGACCTTTATGCATCTATCCCACGTCGCATTAAATCTGTACTTCAGTCACAGGGTGGTCCAACCCCCTATTAATAAAGATTTTCCATTATTTCACAGGTGTTTGTATTATTTTGTCCACCATCTGTATATACTGCTCAAAACAATTAGGGGAGCACATGGTTTTAACGAAATTACGCAAATACTTACACCGATAAGTAACATAAAATAAATCATCCATAATTTAAAGCCTAGCAGGAAACAGAAGTAAACTTCATATGCAAATCAAAGTTCATGACGTCAAAAACCAGAAAAGGAACATAAGGGCGGAAATCGGGATGTTGCAGAAAGGTCTGTTTCACTGCCTTAACTGTGAAATTCGATTGCTCAGTTTTTCTTTTTGAGAAAAGGTGACTTGAAAATGTCTCAACAACGTGATTTACCGGAATCCATGGCATGGTGTATTATAGGCAGACTTGAATCCGGGCGAACACAACGTAGTGTCGCGGACGCTGTTCGAGTCGCCAGAAGTGTCATTACAAGGCTGTGGAATCAATTCCAAGAAACGGGGAATGTTAGACGTCGACCAGGGCAAGGTCGGCCACGCGCCACTACAGCAACTGATGACCGGTATATACTGTTAACAGCTCGTCGAAATAGAACAGACAATGCTACTCAGCTGCAAAGACAGTTGTTCTTGACAACAGGACGAAGGGTGTCCAGCCAAACAGTACGTAATAGTCTTCATCAGGGAGGTCTCTATGCACGTAAGCCAATGGTCTTCATTCCGTTGACCTCACGCCACCGTGCGGCCCGAAGAAGATGGGCTGCTGAACATCGAGATTGGGAGCAACATGATTGGAGTTAAGTGCTGTTTACAGACGAGTCCCAATTCAGTCTGGAGTGTGACACCCGACGTGTTTTGGTATGGAGGGAAAGGGGCACTCGAAATAACCCCACATTCGTTCGTGAAAGGTCATAATACAGACGAGCTGGTTTTATGGTATGGGGTGGAATCAGTATAGGTGGACGTACGGACCTGCATATCATTCGGAATGGTACTTTGACGGCCCGAAGGTATGCAGACGAGATACTGAGACCTCGTGTTATTCCTTACTCTCCAGCCATTGGAGATTCCTTTGTTTTCCAGCATCATAATGCCAGACCGCATACAGCTCGCCTTGTGGAGAACATGTTTGAAGCTGAAACAAAACAGCGCATGGAATGGCCAGCGTGCTCTCCTGACCTGAATCCAATCGAGCATGTTTGGGACATGCTCGGACGACGAATTGCTGTGAGACCAAGGCCCCCTTTTACTCTCCGAGACTTGGAGATTGCACTTCTTGAGGAGTTTAACAGTATTCCCCAAAGTCTTATCGATAACATCATCGCATCCATGGAAAACAGGTGTGCAGCAGTCATAGCTGTTCGAGGAGACCACACGCCATATTAAAAATCTTACATCATTTCTAAACAATACTTTTTTATCGTTTACATGTAACCAAATTGTTGCCCTAAATCATCTTTTCATGTTTTTTCCATATTTTCAAAGAATTAAAGCTCAATTATAAATTTTTTACGTCTTTTTTTCTGTATTGTGCATTGATACGCGTGTACTATCCATTTTATGTCAATACGTGGCTGTCTCGCACGGTTTTCTTAACTTCGTTGCTTCTTGCTGCCCTAATTTTTTCTAGCAGTATATATATATATATATATATATATATATATATATATATATATATGTTGAATTAAAAAATGTAATTACTCACCTCTCCATTTCCAGAATAATTAGGCACTCGGACACACAAAAAAAGAATATTTGAAAGTCGAGGAATTCTAGATTTTAATGAAATTTGACTCACATTAACGCATCTTACATGATGCACTTATATCACTTCAATCGAATAAGAAAAAAAAGTTTCGTTTACTGATCACGTGATCTCAGCATTTTTACTAAGAGATCGTCATGGCAGACGACTTGTCGCCCGCATTTTCGCAACTGTCTCTTTTCGAGTCATCATCTTGCCAGGGCCGCGCGATCGAAGGAGCCTCTGTAACCGGTAGGACTGCGACTTGCGATACTGGTCTGGTAACCGTTCCCGCTGCTGTCTTGATATCCACCACCCTGGTGATGTTGTCTTGGCCTGGAATTAGGTTTTCTATTCTCCCAAGGGTCCACTGGAGCGGAGAATTGTTCTTTTCAATGATGGTGACTAGATCTCCTACATTTTAATTTCTGACTTTATTGGCTCCCTTAGGACGGATGTTGAGCTTATGGAGGTACTCTTCTGTCCACCTTCTCCAAAACGTTTCTTTCATCTGGAGTAGCAGCCTATATCTCGAAGAAATACTTAAAGAAGAATGATTGTTAGAATTTTCCGGTATTTCTAGAAGAGGTGAACAGATTACAAAATGGCCTGGAGTAATGGCCTCCAGATCACTGAGGTCGTTAGACAGTTGAACTAAAGGACGGGAATTAATACACGCTTGTACTTGGCACAGAAGAGTTGGTAACTCTTCAAAAGTAACTGCAGTTCTTTTTGTAATTTTAATGAGGTGTTTCTTGGTAATTTTTATAGATGCTTCCCATAATCCGCCGAAATTTGGGGCATAAGGGGGGATAAAGGGCCATGAAATTCTTCTTTGGGAAGAAAAGTCTTGCACCGCTGCCTCCTTGGGCAGGTTGATTAAGTGCTTCAAGTAGGAGTTGGCTCCTACGAAATTTTTGCCATTATCTGAGAAAATGTCTAATGGGCAGCCTCGGCGACCTATGAATCGTCGTAGCACAGCTAAAAATGCATCTGTGGATAGACTGGATACCGTTTCTAAATGCACTGATTTAGTTGCCAAGCAGATAAATAAACAAATATAAGATTTGAATGTGCTAGACTTTCGTTTATGCTGACATTTGGTAAGAATAGGGCCGGCGAAATCAATGCCGACTTTGGAGAAGGGGCGACTGGGTGTTATTCTTTCTACTGGTAAATCACCCATTTTTTATATTGACGTTTTAGCTGCTAAACGGCAGCATAATATGCAACGGTTTAATTCCTTTCTGACCGTTGATCTCCCATGAGGTATCCAAAATTTTTGTCGAATAAGTACCAAAACTAAATTGGGACCGGCATGTCCACTGTTGTGGTGATAATGTCTTATGAGTAAAGCTGTAATAAGTTCTGATTTGGGCATAAGCATTGGATGCTTCTGGTTTAATCCTAGTGTTGGATGTTGTCGGAGGCGTCCGCCAACACGAAGCATATTATTTTTATCAAGAAAAATATTTAATGGTACTAACTTATTTGATGGGTTTAAAGTTTTATTATGACTTAGTAAGTTCATTTCATTTGAGAAATGTGACCTTTGAATTATTTTTACGATAAACGTTTCTGATTCCTCTAATTCCAGAGCTGTTTAAGGGCCACAGCGTTTTGATTTATTTTTAGAATTGTAGGAAAATCTCAATATCCATGCAAATGTTCTCAATAGTTTTAGGTATGAAGAAAATCTTTGAAAATGAGTTTCCAATTGATTTGTATTAATGACTGGTGAATCATCTTGATCAGATTACACATTATCTTCAACATTAGTAGTCTGCGGGACATTAGGTAGAAAATCTTCACTTTCATATAGCCATTTTGGCCCTTCCCACCACTCAGACTTGTTTTTTAGTGAAAGAGGAAATAATCCTCGAGTGGCACATTCGGCCGGATTAATCTTGCCTGGAATGTGTCTCCAGGATTCTAGAGTTGTTAAAGCTCGGATTTTATTCACACGATGAGTAACAAATTGATTTCCCTTTGTTGGGGGTTGACAATCCAACCTAAGGCTATGGAGGAATCACTCCAATAAAATGTTTCATGTATAGCAAATTTAACAGAGTTTTTAATTGCCATTGTCAATTCAGATAACAAATTTGCCCTATACAGCTCTAATCTCGGTAAAGTTAGTTCTCTTACCGGTGCTACTCTAGTCTTTGATGCCACGAGTGAAATGACTATGTGGTTGGAAATGACTCGTAAATACGCTACCGCGGCATAAGTCTTTGCTGAGGCGTCACAAAAGCCGCGCAGTTCGACTTTTATTACCTTATTATTTAAACCCATATATCTGGGAATACACTTATCTCGAAAATGACGAATTTCTGATTGAAATTTGTTCCAAGTTTCAAGAACCTCAGAGGGAAGTGTTTCGTCCCATGTTACACTTAATTTCCATAAGTTTTGTAATAACAATTTAAGAATTATGGTGGCTGGAGCTATAAGACCCAATGGGTCATAAACTTGAGCTATTTCTGAGAGCAACTGTCGCTTTGTTTGAACTTGACTCTTAGTTACAGTTCTAACCTGAATAGTGTCTTCCCGCAAGTTCCAGAATATTCCTAATACTCTTTGAGTTAACTCTTCCTCGAAAAAATGAGCTGAACTCTTGGCTTTGTCCCTATCTGGAAATTCTGAAAGGTTCTCTGGATGACTGCAAGCCCACTTTCTAAGTGGAAAACCACCTGCCAGCAATAAATCTCGTAATTCATGTATTATATCTTTAGCTGCCTCGATAGAATCTGCCCCAGCTAATAAATCATCCATGTAAAAATGTTCGCGCGCTACCTGTGCAGCTAATGGGTAATTGCCTTGTTCATCTTCACATAATTTCTGGAGTGTTCGCAGAGCTAAATATGGTGCACAAGTGGTGCCATAGGTGATAGTATTCAATTTATAAATAATTAATGGTTCACTAGGAGAATCTCTCCAAAATATTCTCTGATTCTGGCGATCTTCTTCTGAAATTAAAATTTGCCTGTACATTTTGGCAATATCGGCCGTAAAGGCTATAGGATATGATCTAAATTTCAAAAGATTATCAAAAATGTTTGTTTGGAGTTTAGATCCAATACACAAGACATCATTTAATGATTTGTTATTACTAGTTTTAAACGAGGCATCAAAAACTACACGAAGCTTTGTAGTCGAACTGTTTTCATTAATGACTGCATGGTGCGGTAGATAATAATTTGGAGTATGATTAAGTTCCTCGGAATTAATTTCTGTCATATTATCAAGATCTTTATACTCCTGCATGAATTCAGAATATGTAGACTTGGCCATAATTTTGGATTTCTAATTAATTTGTTTTCCATTGCATAGAATCGGGATAATGCCCCTGACTTGCTTTCACCTATAGTTTTATCTTCCTTAAAAGGAAGTTTAACTATATATCTGCCTTCACTATTTCGTTTAACTGAATTTTTAAACATTTCTTCAGCCCTGTCACTCAAAACAGGTTTTGCTTCAAGGTTGGGAATTGACTCTATTTCCCAAAATTCCTCTAGAGCTCTTGTCAGATTTTCGGAATCATTAATAGATATTGGCGACTGCTTGGTCTCTGTTGGACCTACTACCGCCGCATGAGTGTAAATGTTTTTTGCCAGTGAACAGGAGTGAGTAGGTAGGTCAATATCACCGCTTAAAAGATGGCCAATTTTTGTTGGGAAAGCCGTGGGTGTACCAGGCAGTCCTGCTATTGGACTACCATTGAAGAGATTGGAGACCTGTTCGGCTCCCAGTAAGATTTCAATGGGACCACAAACATAGAATGTGGGGTCCGCAAGAATTAGGTTTTTGGTATGGGGCCACTCGTGCCACTGCAAATGGAAATTCGGGAAAGGTAAGGTAACCTTATCAACTACAAATGCATTTACTGAAAATAATTCATTAGAATAATGCGATGTATATTCGAATTCGGTTTGGCTTAATAAGGTTTCTGCTACTACACAATTAATCCCTATTAAACTATGTGATGTGCTGCGTAAGGGTAGATTTAAACGCTCAGCACATTTTTTAGTAATTAAAGAATTTTTACTAGCATTTTCAACCAAAGCCTTACACTGAATAAATTTTCCTGTACTGTCCTTTACTCGAATCAATGCTGTTTGCAATAATACATTACTAGAAACAGGTTGCGCACTATTTGAAACCGAACTTTCTGGCCCAATGCGATTCACCCTTTCTGAACTTTGGCTATTTGCATAAACATGAAGTCGAGTATGATGTTTTTCGGAACAATTTTTGCAACCAAAATCAATACGACAGGTATCAAGTTTGTGGTTTGACCGTAAACAATTCTGGCACAAGTGATTATTTTCTACAATCTTCCATCTATGGGTTACTGATTTCGAATTAAAAACTGGACATTGGAATAATGGATGATTCTTAGTACATAAAATACAACCGTTTTTTTTGTTTTATGATAGCACTATTCGTAATATGTTGATTCTTAACAGCGCTAACTTCAAATGGCTTCTTCATGATATTAAATTTTGATTCCGACCTATTGCCCTTTGCATCCTCGATACTGCGCGCTTCACGCTCAACGAATTTCCTAAAAGAATTCAAATCTGGGATGTTATCATTATCCATCATTAATTCCCACCTCTGCTTTAGCGGTTCATCTAATTTTCCTACCATAAATTTAATTAACATTAAATCACTTAGAGCGTTCGATTCCAAGCCCAATGTTTTGAAATTTCTGACAGCTTCATTACACGTGTCTAGTAACTCTAATAATGTTTTGGAATTATTGGCCTTGGCGATTTTTATCGAAAATATTTTGTTTATTTGACTTAATGCAAGCTGCCTTTTATTTTCATAACGTTCGCATAACAATTCCCAGCACTGATCTAAATGTTCTTCTTTTAGAGCAAATCCGCGAATTAATTTAGCAGCATTTCCCCTAATTGACGAGTGTAAATACTGCAGTTTTTCAATGTTCGATAACTGTTCATTTTTTAAAATTGTGGAAACGAACAATTCCTTAAACGAAATCCAACTTTCGTTTTCGACATAAAATTTTGGCAAATCGAATTTCGGCAACTTCACCCAAGAATTCTTAGCATTTGCATCTATTTTTGACTCTGTCGGAATTTCCGCATTTGAAAACGCAACTTCCATTTTATCTTCTAACTCAACTAACAAATCTAAAATTATCCCCTTGTATCTCAAATACACATCCATGTAATCCTCATTTTCCTTAACCGAAAGTCCTTTAAATGAATCTGATAGACTAGTTTCATACGATTTTATATTATTTTTCAATATTTTTACTCTTGATTGCTGTTCCTTCTCACATTCCTCGACTTTATGTTTAAATAAATCTATCTCTTTACAAAGTTGTTCAAAGAACAAAACTTGTTTCGATAACTTACGCGACATTTTGCCGATTATAAACAAACAAGTTCTAGAATATAAGATTTAAGAATGATGCATAAGAATAATGAATAACGCATAATAGTAATGACTACGAATATAAACGTATATAAACGTAATAGAAGGAGCATGTTCTACACGATAATATCTGTGATACTTATCCCATTTTGATTTAATACATAAAAAAAGGAAATTTTAACAAGGGTGCTCCAAGTTTCTAATCTCATTCCCAAGAGTATCGCAAACGTAAAAAGATTGGGAATCCCGGCCCATAATGCAATAAAAACGAGACGAATAATAAACATGTACTTTTTATTTTACAAAGCTCAATAGATACTATGGCAGTAGTTCTGCTCGGTAGAAATGCAAAATTGTAAAATTTTCATCAAATGACCATTTCACACATTTTGACAAATCACGATGAACGTTCTGCAGATGCCGTGTATCCATGATTCGCAAGAAAAGTGCTTTAGTTCCTTTTCACATGTGTGATCGTGCATGATTATTGTTGAAACATGATGGTGAAGATATGATATTACACAGAGTATCATGTGAAGGGAGTACCAAGTCCCCTTCTTAAAGGTTCCTGGAATGAAAGAAGAAATAATTGTAAATGTACTGGAGAATGCTTTTTAAATATTAGTTGATATTAAAGTGCAGTGAAGCATCCTTTATACGTTGTTGGGACAGGAGTTAAAAAGTATACCCTGGAAATGAAATTTAAGTTGGGACAAAGAAAAATCTCATAAAGATATCTGCCTACGTTAAAATGGCTGGTTTGGGGCAAAATTTCGAATTTTTAAAAAAAATTATTATTATTATTATTATTATTGCTCTCTTTCAAAGGCCAATCTTTTAGGATTCTAAAACTGCTTTACTTTTAATTCGTGATCATTGGATGAGAACTTGCGGCCAATTTAATAAACCGGAAGCTATATTAAAAGACCGGAAGTAGCAACTTGAATTGTTTTTTCTAGAAAGCTAATTTTTTATTTACTTTTGTAAACGAGAAAGCTAATAATTTAAAGAGTTTTCGATATATTTTAACGAAATTTTGCAATAGGGTTTTACATATTACTAACTATGTTTTGAACTAAAAGCTAAGCTATATTTGTTAATTTAATCATTCTAAAGATATCTGTACTTATAGAAAGATTATTTTAAAAAATCAATGTTTTTTTCATTTTTTTTGGGGCATATTTCAGTGATTTTGGGGAATATTGTAAAACTGTTAGTTCAGAACACAAGTGTCACAGTAGTATAAAGGAAGTTAAAATATATTTGGTTGAATTGAGTCTCTGGCGTAAGCACTTAATTGTACTAAAAATTTATAGAAAATTCCCTATATTTTAAAATGTTATAAAATTTTTACCAAAATTTTATTTGTTTTCATCCCTTTATATCGCATTTGAACTAAAAATATATGTATTTAATCCGTACTGTATATTTTTGAAAAAAAATGCTCCGAATGTAGGTAGAAACCCTAAAATGATTTATGTCTAAAGTATTTCAATACTTTTACGTTAACGTTAACGGACTGCAATGTGAACAGGCCCTTATGGCTCTGTTCACATTGCAGTCTATTAGCGTCAGCGTAAAAGTATTGAAATATATTTAATCAATGACAAACCTCCAAACGATTAGCAACGAAATTTTTAACGCTTATGATTGGTTTATTTCCGTCTCAGCACCATTTTTCCTTTCACGCTTACGATAACGGACTGCAATGTCAACAGGCCTTAAGCCGTAAGTCCGGTCATTTGAACCCTCGTGTCACAAAAGTTATGACCATAGTTCTACCAACTAACCAAATATATTTATAATACGAAGAACTAGGATATAAAGAGGAGTTCAGTCTTACGGAATAATTATTAAGAATGTTTTAATTCAGTTATTAGTTTAATACTTATTTCGGGAAATGAGTTATAAGTTCACTTACCATACTTAGTGTAGAGGAGTTGTCCAGATAACCTGACGTGTTTACTTTTTTGTTAAGTCTGAAAGAGATAATTTCAAAACAATTTGAAAAAGTAACATAAAAGCACAGAACCACTAATGTAGAGTAAGGGCCTGTTCACATAGGAGTCCGTTGCTTAGCGTTAAGGAAAAGATGACGTTGAGACGAAAATAAACCAATCATAGGCGTTAAAAATTTCATTGCTAATCGTTTGGAGGCCTATGATTGGTTTATTTTCGTCTCAACGTCATCTTTTCCTTAACGCTACGCAACGGACTTCTATATGAACAGGCCCTTACAGTTAAATATGGGGAACGAAACTTGCAAATTTGCAGTTTTAAATTTTCCTTGCATATCTGATTTAACCTTAATCACTTCAGAGTTCATAAAAATTTCTATCCTCTGTTTTTTCTTTCTTTTTTTGGGTGAATTAACATGGTTTGGTTAATTTGTGCTAAAACACAGCATTTCAGTAAAACTTATCAATGAATTAATCATTTATGTATTTAAGAATGTTGTAGGACCGATGTTCTCATAAACTATTCTGCTGACAAAGCAAAACAAAATATAACTGTCCAGACTGATATACTACTCAGAACACTATGCCTCAAATATGAGCATAACTGGATAATTTATTGGGGCTTGACTAATTTTAAAATTATGATTAAATTATATTGAATACATGCTGATAAGAAAAGTCAGTTATGCAAAGAAATTGCATCTGCAACGAATCCTGCGGCCGTGGTTTCGCGTTGCTAATTAGTTCCTCCACATGGCATAACCAACAAGTACGCTGGAAATGAAAAAAAGGGCTCGGAAAAGAGTTGCATATTGTCAGTAGCAGCCCCAGCCTCAGCAATGGAGAAGACATCTACATATTTTACAAAGATAATTATCTTAAGGCTGCTGTATACTACTAGATTCGCTCACCTCAATGTTAACCTGTAGCGATCGCAAGTCTGTAGCCGAATCCCACTGCAGAAGACATTTAAAAATGGTTGTATTTCACGTTTTGAAGAAGTTGCCCGGCAATTACGATGACCCAGTACAAGAATAGCAGTAAAAAGAATTTATCTGTAATCGTTGTTAAGTTTTTTGCTTCGCAATTTTTGGTACCCATGTTATTATTTAATTTGTACAAGTCGTACAAATGTTAAAGTCGTTTCAATGTTAAATTTATGTAATAAATATTTTACACTCGTAACCTGACAAACACACCTAAGTTGTGGACACAAATGGATACCGGCCCGCAAAATGGATGCCTGATTTCTAGATGGAAGTAAATTTCTATACTAACTGCCTTGATGTTTTTGTACGCTGATTCTGCATCAAGTAACATTTTGTTGCTACTTTTTATTCATAACCACATTTCGTAGTTTGTTCGAATTTTATACTGTTTCCCTCATTCTCTGTATTTTAATCATGACAGGAACACAAAATCCTGAAATAAATCGTATTGCATTTAGAGCTCCGCCATTCTGGAAAACTAACGTAGACCCGTCGGACGGGTTTGTAACCAGTTGCGTCGTGTGCGTGGCTCCATTCAATTACATAGGTTACGACTCATCACGGACTGGTTTGTGATTTGAGTCAGTTATCAGTTTCTTTTGAGTTGCCCCGTGTGCAGACGGCCTAAAGAATTCTACGGACGCGAGTACCTCTGCCCCTCCCAAGACACACTGCAGTTGCAAATTTTAGAATATTGACATTTCGTGACTTTTTTCTTGGACACCTGCATCGTATTGGCGTTGCATCTTCTCCTGCCTCCTTTGTTCTGCTGGGGAACTTATGGATTTTAACCACCTTTTAACGTGGTCTTCTCTTCAAGACAAGCTCTTTTCAGTCGCAATTTTTTTATAATAGAGCTCACACCTCTAATAGGCGGCTCGTGGGGAATTATGGTTCCCGGACTTTTCCCTTAACGTAGGGAAAAAACATTTAGGGGTTACTAAGAAATTTGCATCTTTTTACAGAAATGTACCTCAATCCACACAACTGCAACCATACTTACATTCTGTACTTATGAATCATGTAAAGTGAAAACAATATAAGAGGTATAACGATGGTTGACAACGTGATGAGAGCTACTTCGGCTCCTTTTGGACCTGAAATAAAACGCACATGTCAGAAAACAGATGAAATGTATTTCTGGCCGTCAAATGAAGTTACAGACTATATATATTTTTGTTTGCGAATGAAAAAGCTCAAGAATTAACCCTTTTAGTTCTGACCTTAATGCTTAGTAATTACAATTTGAATGCACATACTCTAGGAGTCAGTGAACATTATGGAATTTAGATGTGCTTATGGTTGACCGAGACGAAAAGTTCTGAACAGTTATCCTCATTTAAGTCAGTAAAATATCCATAATTATTGGGGGGGGGGGGGTTATCAAAAATATAAGTAAACTAACTGACCACTTGGTGGCATTTGTGTCGTTTCTTCTGTTTGATACATCTGGTTCTTTTGCGATGAAATTCAAGTGTTTTTTGAAATATTGTCATGTTAATAAAAATAGTATTGACACATCCCTCCATATTCAGTTTTACGGTAAAAATCGTTGTGGTCAACAAAAGAATCTCTTTTTTTTATAACAGGGTGTTTATGTTTTTTTAATAAACTGTAATATAACATCAACACGCAATTTTTTTTTTAAATAGGGGGCATACGAGACAAAAAAAGATTGTTGCCACTCCGTCATTGAACAAGCGAGAAAAGAATATAATTCATGGCCAATATGCACATCAGATTGATACATCAACTTGATAAGGTCAAAAAAAGGGTGAAAATTATTGAAAAAAAAAAAAAAGAAAATTATGATATTATCGACTATAACATGTAGCAGAAAAAAATCTGGGGTCGGCATCATGAAAAATACTGAACTCTGAAGATTGGAGGCATTAAATTTTTTACAGTTGATAAAGAACGCCCCTATATTAAATATTTTACAGAACATGACGGAGAAAATATTAAACAAGTTTTGCTCTAAAGATTATCAGTTAGGAAACGTAGTCATTTTATTTATTTTGAAGCTCACTTACAAAAAAAGCCCTAACCTTCAATGAAAATATGAAACAAGGTCTATGTTTACTACAGGACAAAAAATCGTACTCCATTAAAGTTCATCAACTTTTATATAAATAATTAAATACACTTTTAATGTGTGAAAAAGAATTTGTATAGATATGACTAAGGGCCTGTTCACATAGAATCCGTCACCGTCAGCTTAAACATTTTTAACCAATCATATAGCAATCATTGACCCATTTAACCAATCAGCGCCAACGGAATCTTCTTTAACGCTGATGCTGACGGATTCTATGTGAACAGGCCTTTAGACTGGTACACTGTAAAAAGGTAATATTTTTTGTTCCATTAAAGAAAATTTTAATTTGTGAAGTTAGTAAATTTATTTTTATTTACCTCTTTATTTTAACACAGTAACTTCATTAATTTATTTTTATTTACCTCTTTATTTTAACACAGTAACCTCATTTGATTATAAATATTAAATAATATATTTGATGATGGAAACATACTACGAAAATTCAATAGCCAATTTTGAGGATGGTAATTTAAACAATATTAGCCATGGAACTTTTGTTCGAAAAGTGTCACTACAGTTGGAAAGCTTAAAATTTGGTTATATCAAGGGTTTTAAATTATGAGTATTCTATCGAGTGATGAAATAATATTAGTACAGTGTTTCTTTCACTTCATAGAAAAATAAGAATTTTAAAATTTAAATTAATATAACTTCGTTATCCTAAAATTTTGGAAACTTCAAATTCTTCTCCCGCATAATCCACAGTTTTTAATTTGTACCCCTTTTTCACAAATTTGATCTTTAAATAGATCTTTATTTTAAAGTGACAGGTCTGTTAGCTTTAATTCAAATACTGCTGTACAATCACCTTTGAATCTGATAAATACAGATATGAGCTATGTTAAAATAAAATCAAGGATTTTTTATGTATAACTAGTTTGCCCGTCCATGTCAATTAGTCTAGAGGTTAAATTTTATCTTTTACCGTATTAAATTTTTTTTGTCAATTTATTTCGTTGTTATACATGTGACGCAAAATTAATTTAAAGTATCACAAAAAGAAGAGAAATCTCGTGATCAGCATTTAATAAATTGAATTCTAAAAATTGATCAGCATTTAATAAATTAAATTCTAAAAATTAATCTTTAAAAATTCACCAAAAATCAGAAAATGGAATTAAAGGTTCGAAGATTTCATTTTAAAGGAATTTTTATGATCTTTCTCGTGATATAAATTTTATAACCCTCAGATTATTATTTTAAATGCAAACTTTAAAAAAGTTACTAAAACAGCTTAAAAATTACTGAACTGTTTTATATATATAGACTAGTTGTTTCCCCGGCGTTGCCCGGGTATTTGGGACATCTTGGTTTATCTCGGTCATTTTGGACCTTCTGTTTTTCGCCCCTTCTCACCACTCGTGTCGATGGGGCTGAACTTGGACTTAAACGGCAACGGGAGTGCCACCATTCAATCTCAGCGACCCCGAAAACTATGGATTCGACACTAATCTCGGTTCTTTTAAATGTCACCCCCTTCCCACTTCCTTCCCTAGGGTTCTACTAAACTTGGGCTTAAATGTCATCGGGACTGTCTGAAATCAGCTCAGTGAGCCCGAAAACTATGGATTCAACACTGCTCTCGGTCATTTTGGACACTGTATTTTCCCCTTCTCTCTGCCTTCCTCAGGCTGAACTTGCACTTAAACGGCATCGGGAGTGTCATTATTCCTCTCGGCGACCCCGAAAACGATGGATTTGACACTAATATCAGCCATTTTCCATTATTTTTACATGTCACCCTCTTTCCACCCCGATCCCTAGGGGTGCTAGGGGTGTCTTTTCCCAAAAGTATTTTTTTCACAGATTAGAAGTTATATGTGTACCAAGTTTGGTTAAAATTGTTCCAAGTGTCCCATAGTTATGCTGGAACACACATCAGGGCCGCCCAGAGGGGCCAACTGCCGGAGGGGCCCCCAAAAAATTTTAAAAATTAATTTATTAGATTTCCTCCGAAATAAAATTCTGAAACTTGTACCGAACTTCAAAATTCAAAATAATTTCTTGAAAAAAGGCCCCCCCCCAAAAAAAAAAAATTTAAAAAAAATTGTTCGATTAATCAGATTTCTCTTACTACAAAATAGTCTTCTGAAAAATAGTCTTGGGGCCCCCAACAGAAGTTTGCCCCAGGCCCCGTAAAGTCTCTGGGCGGCCCTGACACACATACATACATACATACATACACTGCTGGCTATTAAAATTGCAACACCATGAAGGAGGGATGATACAAAAGTCAAATTCGCATGAAAGGAACAAGATGCTAGGATATGCGAATGATTTGCATTTAAGCGTAATCGAAAGACGCAGGAGTGAGAAACGGCATCTCAAACTCTGTATAAAACGAAAGTTACGCAGAGGGTTTCTCATTCAGAAATAGCGTTTGAATGTTGGTTGCTTGTCAGAAGATCGTGTTATACCTAGTATTAGAAGGATAAACGGCTACCAGAACGTGTCGGAATTCTATAGCGGCCGAATCATGGCCTATCAAGAGTACGGTTTATCGTTTCCGCGTTATCGCATTGGTCGGAATGCAACGACTGTCATGCGAATATGGAATCGAAAGGCTTAGGAGGCCATACATAGGAGCGCCATGCAGGATCTCAATGGCCTCCCGCCACTGACACCCGAGAAGACAGACATGTTGTCAGATCGGCCTTGCAGGATCGTACAGTCACATCATGGACCTTCAGTCAGGGAATGGGCTTGTTTGCAGCACTACAAGTATCCGTAAGGTCATTGCGATGACGTCTGGAGCAGCACGGACAGTCTGCACGGTGACCATTATTGCGGCTTCCCTTGACACTGCAGCATAGAGACGCGCGACGACAATGGTGCGAACAATGACAAACTAGATACAGGAGTAGCACTACGTCATCTTTTCAGACGATTCCCGGTTCTGCGGGCAGCATCATGATGGACGTATCCGTGTCTGGCGGCACGGATGAGAACGCGCGCGGTCTCCTTGCATTCGATATCGTCATACGGGCCCCGCACCTGGTGTAATGATATGGGCAGCCATCGGGTACACGACACGAACACTTCTTGATCGCGTCGTCGGTAATCTGAACAGCCAGCGTTACATTTCTCAGATCTTAAGGCAGATGGCTGTGCCCTATCTTCGAGGCATCAGAGACGTCATCTTTCAACAAGATAACGCAAGACGGACCACAAGATAACGCATGTTGCTCGTCGTGTCCTGACCTACCTCGACACAGAGGTTGTTCGACTGTTGCCCTGGCCAGCACGTTCTCCAGATCTCTCACTGATTGAAAACATCTGGTCATGGGTTGCTGAGAGACTGGGCCACCACCGCTCTCCAGCCACTGCGATCGATGAAGTGTGTCATAGACTTGAAGTAGCATGGAATGACTTCAAGTCTACCCGTCAAGGCCCGTATTTGTCATCCAAGCCCAGTTCGACTCGATGCCTAACTAGGTTAGAGCCGTTTTAGCTGCCAGAGATGGCAGCTGTGTGTACTAATTTCGAACCCTGTATGTCCCCAAATTTCCTACTAATTTAATCACGTTTTCTTCGTACTATGCTGTATACGTACAATAAGTAAAGTTTTGTTGTTTGCTCTCCGTCCTGGTTTTGAAATTTTAATGGCCAGCAGTGTACACACACACACACACACACACACACACATATATATATATATATATATATATATATATATATATATATATTTGACATTTAATTATAGAAAAAATAGAAAATCGCACTTACTTTCCTTTGAGTTCACGTTCACTTTTTTATCGCAGTTTGCCCCTGCGTAACCATCATTACACCTATAATAAATAAAATCGTAAAATAAGGAACAAGAACAAAATTTTAAAAAACTATGTGTTTGAAAACCTAAGAATGAAGCTTTCTTAAGACTGCTGTGAACTAAGCCTGTTGGATTTGCTGACCTCACTGTTAACTTGTGGCGAAAATGTGTCTACTATTTACAGCTACATAAATACTAATAATCCAATAAAAATAATATGTATTGATAGCCTCAACTTTCTGCACCTTGCAACAGGATTCATTTTATAAATTTCGTCTGCCAAAGGAATCGATGAGCGTTTATAACGCACTGTTCCAGATTTCCCCCCCCCCCGAATAATTTAAATTTTAAAATGTTATTTGCATTATTTTTTTAAACGAAAAATGCCCCAAGGTGTAAAATTTCTTTCTCTATTACGGAGAACAATTTAAATAAATCTTTCAATCCAAGTTGGCAATCCTTGGACACATTTTTTCCATAGCTTAACATGGAGGTAAGCGAATTCAAATGGGTTAGTACACAGCAGCCTTAATTACTACTCTTTCTAAGAAACGTTCAGAGTACGGCAGAATGGACACCCCCCTATTTCAAAGGGTCATAGAAACGAATTACACAGTTTACTGTAAAAAGCTTTATATTTTCGATAAGTACTTATAATCTAGTTTTTTTCTACTAGGTTTTGAAAATAACATCCAGGCCGAAGCCGTTCTCCAATGTAGTTTTCCATCACTCCGTGGGTCATCTCTGGGAGAATGGCGGCAACTCCCTCACGAATAGTGGACTCTCAAACCCGTTGCACATATTCAGGTGTTCTAACGTACCTAGGATGACCACTTGGATTCCTTGGTGATGCAGACACACTCGCTCTCACGTTTAAAATACATCGCAGGATTGCTTTTCGATGTGGAACGGCATTAGTTGCATAACGCCTCCTAAATACACTCTGTGTCTCGGTTACGGTTATAGAATCGTTCGTTTTTAAAGCACGCCTCGGTATCGAAATCGCGATGCTCACCGGACCAACTAATGGTGTCTAGTGACAACTAGAAAATCTCCCCGAACTGTTATCACCTCCCACACTACACTTCTTTACCAGTAATATTAAGAAATGTGAGGGTACATTCTACTACACCCTATATCTATCACAGCCAAAATATCTGGAAATGTATTAATTTTTTGTTAAATAGCTGCTGCCAAATGTTGTTGTTTATTCATTATATAGATGATTTTTT
This sequence comes from Dolomedes plantarius, assembly GCA_907164885.2. Classification (NCBI taxonomy): domain Eukaryota; kingdom Metazoa; phylum Arthropoda; class Arachnida; order Araneae; family Dolomedidae; genus Dolomedes; species Dolomedes plantarius. The sequence continues at coordinate 32,670,260 of OU015503.1, read as the reverse complement.
CCAGAGTAGCCTATTAAAAATTATGTCAATAAAATAATACACCCTAAGAACCTTATTAGAAATTTTAAGTCGGTAAACAGGCCCTATATAGTTTGTGATCATGCGAAAATTTTATGGAACGAATAGCACGTTATCTTAGAGTCGATAATAACGCTTCTTGGTAAGAACTGAGAAAAGTGTCACGATGACGTCATTTTTCAGACTGATATTTTTCATGCACTAAGTCTAACAACAATAAACTAAAGTAAACAACAATAGTTTACCCTGCAATTCAGCAATATTTTCCCAAATTTTATAGACAAAGATTTTTTTCCTGCCTATTATTGCAGACAAATTTCGACTAAAATTTTTTGGAGTAATACTGTGGAAACACCATCGGCAGTGATTGCTTAACTACATACGTTCTGCATCTCCACCTCCCTTTTGAACCACTTTTGATCAACGAAAAATTGCAAATCTCCAAACATAGTTCTTAAAGCTGCAGTGTACTAACCCAATTAGATTCGCTCACCTCAGTGTTAACCTATGTAGAAAATGTGTCTACTATTGACAGCTACATAAATGCTGATAATCCAAAACAAATGGTATTTTCAAATAACCTGAACTTTTCTGCACCATACAACAGGATTCATTTTATAAATGTCGTCCACCAAAGGATTTAGGAGCATTAAAAACACACTAGACAGGATATTTTCCCCCAAATAATTGGAAACTAAAAATATTATTTGCATTTTTTTTAAAGTGAAAAATGCCCCCAGTCGTAAATTTTCTTTCTCTATTACAGTTAAAAAAATATTTACAGTTAAAAAAATCTTTCAATCCAAATCTAATCCTTGGACACATTTTTTTCATAGGTTAACATTGAGGTTAACGAATCCAGTAGGGTTAGTACACAACAGCCATAACACATTGTTGACCTGCAATTTTATCTAAATACACTCATGGACAAAAAAATTAGCGCACCAAGAAATAATTGCGGGATCGTAACGAAACTTGCAATGAAGGTACATGTCGGGGAGATATGCAAATGATTAGAAATGCAGCGTGATTGCGCATTACGTATAACCGGTAGAGGGCGTTGAACATCGTACTCTGTGGAGTATAAAACAGGTAACCAAAGCTTTTTTGAGTGTGCTGAATCATTTACAAAGGAAGAGCTGAGATAGACATGCCATTACGCCATGTTCGAAGACAATATAAGCAGTTGTCGCAGTTTGAGAGGGGGAGAATCGTCGGGATGATGGAAGCTGGGTGGTCAGCTAGGCGAGTAGCTCGTCAATTAGGCCGCTCTGATTGTGTTGTGAGGAGTGAGGAGGCGTTGGGACCAGTGGACCCGAGAGATGTCATGTACACAAAGACCAGGCTCAGGACGCCCTCGACAGACCAGTCGTCGAGAAGACCGCCACATCGTAAGAAATGCACGCGTACAGCCAACTGCTTCATCGGCCGCCATCCAGGCACAGGTAGCACCTTCACTAGGGGTCTCTGTGTCTTCTCGAACCATACGAAGGCGCCTGGCTGAAGGACAGTTGGTATCGCGGCGCCCATTACGTGTGCTGCCCTTGACGCCCACCCATCGACGCCTCCGTTTGGAGTTTTGCCGCGCACGAGGAAACTGAACTGCAGCGGAATGGAACCAGGTCGTCTTTAGCGACGAATCCAGATTCAATCTCGGCAGTGATGACAATCGTGTTCGTGTGTGGAGAGCCCGTGGTGAACGCTTCAATCCTGCCTTTGTTGTACAGCGACACATCGCTCCCACAGCTGGTGTGATGGTATGGGGTGCCATTGCCTACAATACACGGTCACCCCTAGTATTGTTCCGTGGCACCATGACAGCCCAGCAGTATGTTCATGAAATCCTGCAACCACATGTGTTGCCACTCATGCAACGGCTCCCAGGAGCCATTTTTCAACAAGACAATGCTCGGCCTCATACGGCAAGGGTGTCACAAGACTGTCTCCGCACTGTTACTACCCTTCCTTGGCCTGCCCGATCCCCAGATTTGTCTCCAATCGAGCATATCTGGGATCATTTGGGACGACGAGTTGGGCATCCCACGAGTTTGAACGAACTAGAGGCAAGGTTACAGCAAATATGGAACGAAATGTCTCAAGACATCATACAGAACTTGTATGACTCAATGGCCGATCGTATCGCATCGTGCATTCGCGCTAGAGGGGGTCCAACGGAGTATTAACTCCTCCGTTCTTTTGCCTTTTCCTCTGAAATAAATTATCCTTTTTCTGTGATTTTCTTATCATTTACTTATATCAAAGTAGTCATTACGTATGTAAAATTTCGTTCCATTTTGACGACTCCTTCTTGGTGCGCTAATTTTTTTGTCCATGAGTGTATATGCGCAAGTCACCGGCAAACACTGAAATTTTGGAATAAGGTACGGAATTTTTATTTTGTGAAATCTGTTTTCTTTATAGAGAGGGGGAGGGGAGGGGTTGTCTGAGATTCATAGTTTGAATTATACAATGTGAGAATTTGCCTGGAATTCACTCAGGTTGAAGTAAAGGTAGTTTTCGAGTAAATTAATGTTCAGTTGATCAAAAATTTCTCCTATATGACTTTCCTTTATTGTAAGCTGTATTCAACATTTGTGTGTAAAAACACGACATTACTCTGGACCAGTCAATATGTTAGGGCTGCTGTGTACTAACCCTATTGGATTCGCTTTCCTCAATGTTAACCTATGGAGAAAAAGCGTCCAAGGATTGCCGACTTGGATTTTAAGATTTTTTAAAATTGTATTCCGAAATAGAGAAAGAATTTTTTAAGCAAATAATATTTAAAAATTTAAATTATTCGGAGGAAAAAATTGGCATAATGTGTTTTAAACGCTCCTAAATTCCTTTGGTGGACGAAATTTATAAAATAAATCCTGTTGTAAGGTACAGAAAAGTACAGGCTATCTGAAAATACCATTTTTATTGGATTATCAGCAGTTATGTAGCTGTCAATAGTAGACACATTTTCTCCATAGATTAACGTTTAGCTGAGAGTATCCAATAGAGTGAGTACACAACATCCTTAATAGATGATACAAGTAAGTGTCTCATTTAATTTCCTAATTGATATTACGTGCCTTCCAGTTCTGATGAAGATATGACGAGTGTAAATTTAAAAAATAGAAACTGAATGTCAAAATTTTAGCAAAAAAAGTTGAATACTTACTTGCAACTGTAATGGAATCCATCCACTTCGCATTTTCCGTTACCACACGAAATTGCACTGCAAAACTCTAAACAACAAATGTAACTTATTAATAGTATTAATGAGTGTAACGAATGGTTGTTTTAATAAATAATCTATATAAGAATAAATATAATATGTGTTAAAGGAACTTACTTGTTTATGTTTGTAATAAAAATATTTAAAGCTTTAAATTAAATATGTACATACTTCAATTAACTGTAAATATTCGCTGACTTAATAGAAAATAATTAAAATGGCAAAATACCGGTCCATCCTTTAAAGCACTGTTTTGTTATAAATTCTCAGCATAATTGCACATTTTTACCTTTAAATAAAATAACTACCATGTTTTTCAGACCATAAGACGCACCTCAAATTTTGGAGGGATTTTTAGAAAAGAATATTTTGTATTTTGTTAGGTATATAAGGATATTTTCAATTTCTGACTTAATAAAGATTAAAAAAATATATAATGGTTAATATATATATATATATATATATATATATATATATATATATATTATATATATAGACACACACATATATATGTGTGTGTGTGGGGGGGTCGTCCGAAAAGTACGGTATTTACCTTAGTTGACAGAAAATCACTGTTAACTTCTTTAAAAATAATCAAAATGTCAAAATACAGACCCTATTCATTAACACGCTATTTTTCTCTAAGGTCTTCACTTAATCTGCAACTTTAAGCTTGAAATCAAATATTTACATACTTCAGTTAACTTCAAATTGCAGTTAATGATGGTTTAAAATTAAATGAATAACAACATTATTAAAGCACCGTCAATATCTTAGAATATTATCAAAATGGCAAAATACCTACTATGTCCTTTAACACACTTTTTCGATCAAAAGTGTTTGCTTAATCCACACCTTTTAGCTTTAAATCACAATATTTACATAATTCAGTTAATTTGAAATCATTGATAAAATTGATTTAGTCTTTTATACTGCCATTATGAACAAAACACAGCTCCCGTTTTAGACAACGAATGTCATTTAAAAATAACTGTTGAAAGTGATTACACAATCGGGGTTTGTTAGTCAGTGTTAGAGTGAAAATATTTATAAAGCATTTAAAAGTCGAATTCTTTTCTAATGCTTCCTAGTTTTTATTGGACATCACAAATGACGGAGACCGACTTTGTCCGGTGCCACCACAATATAAAACGAGCAAACTCAGGGGTGAGATCTGTGTGTGTGTGCGGGGGGGGGGGGGGTTAATATTTTCCTCTCATCCCTACAATCACTACCCAGTGGGACTTTCCGGCCCACATATTTCCCATCTTTAAGGCCTGTTCACACTGCATCCACAGCGTTTCGTTATGCCATTACGTTGGCTACGAGATTGTGAACAAGACCTGTGATTGGTCTGACATATCACGTGGTCAATGAATTGGGATCCCTGACTGGTTGAAATTTTAAACGCTGACGCTAAATAACTCTCTGGGTTCAGTGGAAACAGGCCATTATACCCAGCTTAGACCCGAGACCATTCAGTGCCGATTGTCGGGACTCGAACCGAACTCCCTCAGTACCGAATTCCGAAGAGGTAGCCACTAGGATGCTCTGAGCTCAATGTATAGAAATAAACTTACCGTCAAAGAGTTACAGAAAGCCAATCAATAAAAGTATCAGATCTTACCGACACATCCCGTAGCTTTAGGATCATCCGTTGAGTTAAGAAGTCGATAACCTTTCTGACACAAGCACTCGTAATCGCCGTACGTATTCATGCACATTGTTGTGTTGGGGCAAGCTCCTTCTAGCTGACATTCGTTAATATCTATGCAGAAAAAGGAAGAAAAAAACCAATTAAAATCGATGGATAAGTTTGTTCGTTCATCACATGAGGCGGTAAAAGGCAAAGTGGTGTAAGTCACATTTTCAACTTTTTTCATTTGAGAGCAAAAATGTAATCTCCATATTCAATTTATAGTGGAATTGCAAATTATTTGCAATAGTATAATAATTATTAGGAATTATAATTTGTTCAATTTGTGGTGGAATTTTTTGTACTTTTTGATATAAAACTGTTTTGACTTACACCACTTGGCTTACTGACTTACACCACTTTGCCTTTCACCGCCTCACATTATAGAGAAATAATTACAAGATATAAAGAACTTTTTATACTCCATGCTTTTAAATTTTCTGTTGAATCATATAAACTTGACAATTCTATGTATTAATAAATACTTTAAAAATTTTTTTTTGATGAATTATCCCATCAACTTGAAAGAAAATGAAGTTAATTGGAAGTTAAGTTGCATTTAACTTTTCGTTCCCGTTCCGGCCGAAGGATGGCTGCACCAATCTACAAAACAAAATTAACTGAAAATAACTGAAAATTAATTTAATTCTGCTTAAAGGTGGCTAAAAGTATTAAAAAATGCATTGTCATCGTGTTCTGAGCTATTCTAAAAGTTTCAAATGTCTAGTTAGTCGGGAAGTTAGTTAAAAATCGATTGCAAGATTTGTACTTGACAAACACATACACAAACATACAAACACACAAGAAAGCAAGTTAATAAAAACATGGTAAAAATGAAGAGATTTGTAAAACAGGTAAAACGTGCATTCATGATCCCCAAAAATGAAAAAGTTAATGCATTTATATATGTTATTTGCACTTTTTCCAAAGTAGAGAATGAAGTATATGTTTCAAAATATAAATACAAAAAAATAATTTTTAAAAGTTCATAAGGTTCAATAAGATGGAATAATTGTCTTAAAACAGCCTATTATTTTAATTTAAAACCAGCCATCACTTGTATTTACCGCTCTTAATAAGTTAAGAAGAATTTAAGTTAATTTCAATACGGCAGAAACCAAGGGCTTGTGAAATAATTAGTGATGGGTCGGTGCAAACGTTGATTATATTGGGGTATGTATATCTGGAGCGAAAAGGAACTCGACATCCTTCTACAAACATCAGGGAATGGGATTATTACTACCTTGATGCACCATGTTAAATGAACGTAGTTTGTCTCAACATATATTTCCCGGAGGCTCGGTGACAGACAAATGATATCGGGATGAAATCTTACGTCCTTTGCATAAAACTTTTCAGAAACGCATTTGGTTGTTGGTTTTTATGGATGACAATGCTCGTTTACTCAGAGCTGTGCTGGTTGACCTTGTATGCGACGGCATCAAAGAAGTGGAATACCACGCTTCCAACTTTTAAATCCTATAGAAAATCTTTATGACGCCTTGGAAAGAATTATCGAAACGGGTCAATATTTTTTAGTAATTGATAAGGTTTTAAAAACTGCTGTAAATGGAGAATTTTAATCTTAATAAATTGTTCCAAACTTTAGAATTTTTTTTTCTAAATTTTATAATAAGGTCTCCAAATTAATAATGGATAAATCGCTGCGATTTAAAAGCTTTTTATATTATACTTTTATTTATAACTATTTCTTTAAGGGTTTTTTTTAGTTTGTATTGTATTATAAATAAGTCCCCAGGGTTCGTGCACATGAAACTTCGGTAGCGGGAATTTATACATACACCAGTACATTATTCAAGACAGGTTTCTCTCTTTCCTTCTTTTAAAAGAAATAATTGAATGAATCACCATAACAACACAAAGGAAACTGCACATTGATGCCTCAGAATTCTGACATTTAAACGTTTGCTATTTAATACTTGATGGAAATTTTCACTTACCTTGGCATTTGTGAATGACAGTCCTCCGGTCAGTCACAGGATAGAAGATTCCGTAAGAAGTAAACCCTTTGCCGCATGTGCACGCAAAATTGTTGCTTTCCTTTTCCAATTTATTGCATACGGTTTCCTGTCCTCCACAGTTCTGGAGTTTCAGCCCCTCGCCGCATGGGTCCGTTTGAGTCAGAAGATCTAAATTTGAAAAGTGAGGTCAAAATTCAAACAAACAGATATAGTTCAATTTTTCTGCAGTATCTGTTATTTACTTAAATGCCTCAGATATGATTTTTAAAAGGAATTGTGTAATTTCAGCTTTCCTCGATAAATAGCCGCTTTTCCCCGAAGATGGATAGCTCTTCAATTAATAAATTATTTCATAAGTTCAAGACAAAAACGATAAAAAAACCAATGACATAATAAATATCTCCAGCTGAGTTCTATTTTCTGCGATCTGTAAGATTTTTCAGATCCATATTAAAAGGAAAGGCGAGTGATTTCAGTCAGTTATTTCTTGTTCCCAAGCATCCACTCATTAAGGCTGCTATGTACTAACCCCATTGGATTCGCTCACCATCAAGTTAGTCAATGTTAACCTATGGAGAAAATTTGTCCACGGATTGCCGACTTGGATTCAAAGATTTTTTTTTAAAAATATACTCAGTCATAGAGAAAGAAATTTTACATTTGTGTACATTTTTAGTTTTTTTTTTAAATGCAATTAATAATTTTAAATTTAAATTATTCGGGGAAAAATCTGGTATAGTGTGTTTTAAACGCTCATAAATTCCTTTGGTGGACGAAATTTATAAAATGAATCCTGTAGCGCTTTGCAGAAAAGTTCAGGCTATCTGACAATACTAATTTTATTTGATTATCAGCATTTATGTACCTGTAAATAGTTGACAAAGATATATTTTAAATAAAAAATTTGGGGGCAGTGCTTAACCCCCCTATAGAGAGAGAGCCATTGCAATCCTTCAAAATGTCAATACTCAGGGGGTGGAATTCTTGAACTTTCAACTGGACTCCTCCCACCACAAGAGTCTGCAAGAAGAGGAAAAGGGAAATACTATTTTTTTCTTAGTACATAGCAGCCTTAAGTGGTGACTTGCAAACAAAACTTTTCTATGTTGTGTTGATCACGTAAAATAAATATCTGAAATTTTTTTCCAGCACGGAATAATTTTCAGCCATGATTGAATCTCTTAAGAACAACAACAACTAAAGATCTCTTATGTGTAAAATATAATCCTATTTAGTTGAAGATATACACTGTTTTCCAAAATTATCTCTACATACATAAAAACAGTGATATTTCATGTAGTACCCAATCAATAGCATTTATTTTTCAGGGAAATGAGCGTAGGTCAAACTTAATTTATAACTAGCCAATCCAATTTGATCAAACTGTTTCTGATAGGCAAATAATGGCGTAACGTCACTATAAAGGCAAGACAAGGATTTTACACGAAGTACGTTTCCCAGCAAACTTGTGATATTAAGGTTTTGATTTCGGTGTGTATCGACTGAAAACAAGTTTTGTATGGCTTTGAAGTATCATTTGGACGTATCTTCGAAGTGGCGGCCGTTTAGAGGCCGGGCAGATGGAAATGGCAAAATGACTGAATGTTTCTAGACAGACGGCTTCTATCCTCTAGAAACAATTTAAACACTCTGGAACTGTTACTAGAATGTCAGGACTAGCCCGTGAAAGAGTAACAACTGCATATGAATATCGCTGTCTGTCTGTAACTGCACGCCGCAACAGAGAGTCGATTGGTTGGCAGCTGGGTTTAGAGCTTGTAGCTACCACTGAAACTTCAGTATCGCGACAAACTGTTTACAGAAATCTTAACGAGAAAGACCTTTATGTTAGAAGGCATATGGTTTGTGTTTCTCTCGCCTCACAACAGAAGAGGTACCACCTAAATTGGTGCAGAGGACATCAAAGGGGCAGAGCCTGACTAAGGCAGGGGCATACGGGGCAGTTGCCCCGGGCCCCCACATCAGAGGGGGGCCCCCAAATCGAATAGAAAGTTTAGTATTAAGTATTAAGTTCTTCATTACTGAAGTAGTGAAGCAGAGGGGGGGCCCCAAAGAAGTTTTTGCCCCGGGCCCCAATTAGGCTAAGTCGGGCCCTGCAAAGGGGGAGCCAACAACAATGGGACTGCGTTCTCTTTATTGATGAGTCGAGGTTTAGTACTCAGATTCTTAACGTGTTTACACGTGGAGAGAGACAGGAACTCGAAACTTCCCACCAACGTTAGGGAACACGGCCGTTACAACGGTTCAGGTCAGATGATAGAATGAGGCATAATGATCAATGGACAGACTAGACTCCCTTGCACGTGTTGGAGAGAGAATCTGTGTCAGGCCAGAAATATAGAAATGAAGTCTTAGACCACTAAAGTAAGGCTCTTTAGAGGTGAGTGGGAACCTGACTTTCGTTTATAATAATTAGCGTCCACATCGAGCAACCTGGTTGAGGAATTTCTTATAAGCGAAGGTATTGGCAGAATAAACTGGCCAGCAAAATCTCATCATCTGAACTTGATTGGGAACTTATGGGACGTCCTCGGTAGAGATCTTACACGGCGAAATCTCCTACTAGAGATCACAATGGCTTGAAGAGCGCATTGATGGAGGAATGGAATATACTGCCGCAAACTTTAACTAAATTGATGAGAGCTTGAAATAACGTTGTGATATGTGTATACGAGTTGGGGAGATCACATCCTCTATTGACGACAAAAATTTGCACTTGTTTCCGAGTTTTTTTTTCGCTAAAATCTCACTGTCACTTTTTTTCAATTTTAATTGTTTCACTAACGTATGCACTTATATTCTATTTTTCAGTTAATATTTATGTTTGTTTTTATATGTTATGGTGCTATATATCATCCCAGTAAATTTCGTTCAATTATATAGGACAGTTTTTGAGAAATCTGGGTTTTTGTGCATGTAAAGATAAGTTTCGACAGCAATCTATAACCTCTCTCTCACATATAATCAACTCATTTATAAGTAGAAACAGAAATTCAAATCAAGATGACAAACCAAATGGGGAGTATGACTTAAATGAGTGTATGACTTTATTTTTTATCAACAGTGCTAGCATAAACAATTATGATGTATTGTTTCTCAGGAAAAATACCCGATGGAAATATTCAGCTAACAATGGAAGCCAATATCCAAGGTGCGCCCATAAAATAACCGGACAAATTAAAAGATCAAACGATAAACTAAAAAAGTGAAATAATAATCGCCTGGCTAGAAAGAGTGGCATCTCAACTCTTGTTAAAGCCAGTTTAAACTGGTTATTTAGTCATTTGCCTAGAAAAAAACCGTAGTAGTTTTCATTTACTGAGAAGGTATTGTACAAAACATTTGCTTCGGAATGGAACAACGTTTTAACATTAAATTTTGTTACAAATTAGGTACATCTGCTACCGAAACTTCAGAGAGGATTCAAACAGTATATAGTGATGCATCGTTATCAAGAAAACAAGTGTATGAGTGGTACAACGGCTTTAAAAATGTGGGCGAGAAAGCATTGAAGATGAACCAAAGAGAGGGCGCCCTTCAACTTCAAATAATGAGGAAAATGTGGAGAAAATTCGTTCTTTGGTAATAGCTGATAGACGTGTAACAACTCGGCAACTTTCAGACATCCTTGGGGTAAGCAAAGAAAGCTGTAGATTAATTTTAATTGAAAATCTGAGAATGAAAAAGTTTGTGCTCGATTTGTGCCTCGGATTTTGACAGAAGAGCAAAAAGAAGACAGAAAAGCTTGCTGGAAAGATTTTCTGACTACTGCGCAACAGGACAACACTTTCTTGAAGTGTATTTATTATAGCAGGAGATGAGACCTGGTGTCTACAATACGACCCAGAAACAAAAAGACAATGTGCACAGTGGAAAGGACCGTCTTTCCCCCGCAAAAAAAAGCACGGATGTCAAAATCAAAGACTAAGGTGATGCTGATTGCATTTTTTTATTATTAAAAATGATTTATTCACCACGAATTTGTTCCTGAAAATCAAGCAATTAATCAGTACTTTTACAAGGAGGTGCTTTTTCGATTAAGAAACAGGATAAGGCGAGCTAGGAAGGAACTGTGTGATTCTGGACAATGGTTTCTTTTACAAGATAATGCGAGGCCCCATACAGCAATTTCTGTACAGCAATATCTTGCTAAGCATTCAATTACAGTGATAAATCACCCTCCCCCATATTCTCCCGACTTATAGCCAGATGGCTTTTTTCCTTTTTCCGAAGGTAAGATGGCCATGAAAGGACAGAGATTTGAAAACGTCTCGGATATTAAATCAAATGTTACGCGTATTTTGCGAACGGTTAGTTCCAACGCCTATAAAGAGTGTTTCGATGACTTGAAGAAACGTTGGAAAAATTGTATAGACTCCTTTGGCGATTATTTTGAAGGAGATAAATTTATTTGAAGGTGAGTAATATTTTTCATATTTATAAAAAAAATGTCCGGTTACTTTATGGGCGCACCTTGTATGTTTGATATCTCTTTTTCCATAGAAATATTCTATTAGCAGATTCACTGATACAGCAATAATAACTATGTGCTGGAAATATTTTTTTAATAATAACCAACTGACGATTTTTATTATTTTCGATTTTGCATCAGTATTTTGCCTAAAATCTGGTCACAGTTTTAAAGTCATTATTTTCATTTATTCAAATACAAACGAATTTCGGTTTGGGGCAATATAAACGATTTTAAATACCTGGTGTCACGTCCTTCTTCCTAAGTACAAGTTCTGGTGGAATGAAACAAGTGTCAGGTCCGTTGCTTATGCAAGTTCTCGAATCGCCGATTAACTTGACTTGATCTCTTGGATCTGATACGAACTTGATTTCGACGTCGCAGTTCAAGCTGTCGGTTGAGCTACTGAAAATTATATTATTACGTAACAGTTGTCTTTGAGACTGCTGTACAATGAACACGTGTGATCCTTTACAGAAACTACAGGTATAGCACATACATAAGTCTTGAATTAGTAATTCCTTATATCAAAAGTCAGTCATTTAGAGAGTTGTTGTTAATTCTAATGTTGTTATTTCTAATGCCCCTTGGTCGGAAGTATTCGAGACCAGATCTATATAGGCTAGCGGACTGAAGGGTGCGGATCTGGTTTATAATGGCACCACAAGGGTCAGATATTTAGCAAGGTGCCCCCTCAATTCGGACCGAGCATCTCCAGGGGCAACATCTTAGGGAATCGTACCCTCTCTGATATCAAAGGACTTTCCAGTCTACGGATTTAACGTGCTCCTATCTGCCCTAGACACGGAGATATTTAATGGCGCTTGTCGGGATTCGATCCGAGCACTCCTGGTGCAAAAAGCCGACGCGCTACCACTAGGCTTCCTCGGGCCCCTCATGTAATGAGATCATATTTTGAATTAAAGGAATTAAACATCAATACATAGCAGTTTAATATGGATGTAGAAATGTGCAAGCTGTGTTAAAAAATATGCGTGCGAAATTCGACAGAGTAAAATACAAATTGGTTTTTATTTATACGAAGTCACTACCTTTTATTTGAAAACTTCGCAATGAAGTAAATTTTCATTGATGCAAATTAACATAAATTTGAAAAAGTTCTGTCTGTTAAAAAAGAAGGTTAAAATTTTTTTTAACTATATTACTTTTTAAAGTATAATGGAAATTATTCAATTTTTTTTAGCTAAATTGCTTGATTCCTTTCATTTAAGTGTTAATGAGGGAATAGCTACTAATACTACTGTTAAAATATAATTAAAAACATACTAGTAAGTACGTACGCACGCACACGCACGCACGCACACAAACACACACACGCACATTGTTGTGAAGGATTTTCAATTGGGACATTTGACTCCTTCCAACAGTATGGGACATCACCATTTTTTCCGTCAACACATTTATGGGTCGTTAAACGGCCATATTGGAAGGGGCCTGTCGCGCACCTGCTCCGAAGGGGTAGGGCCATCATCTTCTAGGAATCAACGCATCTCAAATTTTTTTAGGAATTGAGAAAGCAAAATTCTATGAAGATACAAGGGCCCTCCAATTTTCGCGGAAATAAAAATACCACGTGAGTCAACCTTGGGGATACCGTATCATCCTGCCCACGAATAAAATGCACGGAACAGCAATAAATTTACGGGGAAGACCAGCCTAGGGAGGGGCAAATGCGAAAAGGGGAAAAATTAACGCTGGTTTTTTTTTCGAGGGAATCGGCGACGAGACTTGACGGAGAAGGACGAGATTCGATGTTCGCGAGCTGTGGCAAAACCTCTGACTGCTGCGCAATGACCAGAAGAGGGTTGATGCGCTCCCGATAAAGCCCCATCAAGATTTTCATTTTCTACTGCCCGCGACGTGCCTGCTACCTCCACCTCTAGATGTTCCACATCATTACCTGTGCTTATGTGTTGCTGCCTTCTCAACGATCCCCACGTTGGTCATTTCTCCTCTTTAAAATAATGCTAGACAAAAGGAACTGGTATTTTATCAAATTTGGTAAATTGATTTTATTTCGCTAGATCCGTAATGGTGCTCTCGCAGGAAGCGGATACAACATGGCTCTGTATGTATTATATGTTATACACATAATACATATAGCCAAGAATTCAATTTTATCATGAAAACTAATCTCTGTATAATATTATAGATAAATGTTCTTATTTTATTTATAAAAGCTATCGACTGGTTAGTTATCATTAGAGTTCATCTCCTAATTTTGCACACAACGCAATGGGGTATCTCTGGTACCCCTCATAACTAACACACACACACACACACACACACATATATATATATATATATATATATATATATATATACACAGGGTAATTTTTTTAAAACTGACACCACTCAGACCCATCTGTAGCGCGATGTATCAACTGGAATTCCACCAAAGTTGATAGAGGGACTAAGGACGACATGGGAAAGAATTTCCGTGAAAGAAAAAAAATTAGCTCCAACAGTCACCGGATAGGGGAAGATATGGCGTTGTTGTTGTCGGAACAACCGATAATTTGCATAAAAGGCAAGTAAATCATCAAAATACAAATTCATGACTACGTAGTCGACAGCAGCGCCAGTATTTTGGGCTATAAAGGGCGGAATTTGTTGCGCCTTCGCTTTACAGAAGAAGCGGTCATCAGTCGCTTTTTTCCACTTGCATGGCCACATCGCTCCCCGGACCTAACCCATGTGACATTTTTCTGTGGGGTTATTTAAAGTCTAAGGTGTATCTTGGTGGAGTCTCGAACTTGGAGACCCAAAAAGACAACATTTCCCGGTCTTTGATGAACATTCCTGGTGACATCTTACGCTTGGCCGTTGAGAACATAGTGTTCAGTATGCAATGTGTCGTCCACCAGGACTGTGGTCACATTGAAAGAGGGAGAAGTGAAATTGCTGCATAAAGCGGTGTTGCAGTGAAATTTCTTTGTTATTCATTTGTCTGCTTACAGCTTTTTCGGTATTCATCCCTTATCTTTATAGCCCCAAATACTGGCGCTGCTGTCAACTACATAGTCGTGAATTTGTGTTTTGATGTTTTACTTGACTTTTATACAAATTCTCGTTTGCGCCGACAACAACAGTGCCATATCTTCCCCTATCGGTGACTTTTGGAACTTTTTTTTCATGGAAACTCTTTCCCATGTCGTCCTTAGACCCTCTATGAATTATGGTGGAAATCCGACTGATAGATCGCGCTACAGATGGCTCTGAGTAGTGTCAGTTAAAAAAAAATAACCCTATATATATATATATATATATATATACAGTGCGTCAAATAAGTTTTAAGACTCGTCCCAGAGCGCAGGTTGTAAAGGCGCTGTTAGTGTAAATCCGCATGCGTCATAACGTCCATCGTCTACTGGCACACTGCTAACAAGTTGTGCGCATTTCGTTAAGTAGTTGAGAGAAGTCGAGCGTTTATTGCAGAAGTGAATTTTTTTCATGTTGATTTTTTGAGATGGAGCAAAGAGCTGAAATTAAATTTAACGCAAAACTTGGTAAAATTGCTTCGGAAACATACCAACTCATGAAACAAGTTTACGGTGACTGTTGTTTAAGTAGATCAAATGTTTTTGTGTGGCACAAACGTTTTTTGGACGGAAGAGATACGGTAGAAGATGATCAGCGTAGTGGAAGACCAATTTCATCTAGGAGACCTGAAGTTATTGAGAAAGTACGAAATTTCGTAACAAACGATCGCTGTGCATCACTGAGAATGATGGAAGGCTCTTTAAATATCATCAAAGATACAATTCGAACCATCCAGCATGAAGGTTTGGTGCAAAACAAAAGTGTGTGCTAACTTTGTTCCACACACTTTAACCCCTGAACAAAAAGCAATGAGAAGTGCAGATCGCGGAGACATTATTTCAGCTGCTGAAAATGATCCAAACTTCTTGAAGTCCATTGTTACAGGTGATGAAACCTGGTGTTTCCAATATGATTCTGAAACAAAGCGAAAATGTGCGGAATGGAAGTCACCAAATTCACCGCAAGCAAAAAAACAAGAAAAGTTCCATCCAAAATCAAAACAATGCTCATTACATTCTTCGATAGTAAAGGTATTATCCACAAAGAATTTGTTCCAACTGGACAAACAATTACAAGTCAACACTACTTAGCTGTTTTATAGCGTTTGATGGCCAGAATTCGTCGCATTCGTCCAGACCAGTGGTCGGCAAACTCATTTTTCAACAGAGCCAAATGTCAAAAGTACAACGACTGAAATATCTTTTGAGAGCCAAATTTTTAAAACTAAAACTGTATAGGTAGGAGCATTGTTATTAATTTAATTAGGATACTCCAAAGCTGGCCTTTGCTAAAAAGTCCTCAATCTGAATAAGGTACGTTCGCTGAAGTCGACCCCTTCCAACTCTTCCACCCACACTCGTATTGTATACTTATTTCGTCTAGCTCCTTTCGTTCATTCTCTCTGTATGTCCAAACCATCTCAACATACCTTTCTCAATCCTCGACACTACATCTTCTATCACTCCACAGCGCTCCCTAACATTAACTTAATAAACTGTACTTAAAGTTTTTTTAAGTCTTAGTTAAACTATACGTACGTTGAATAAAACTTGATATCATACTTAATATCGATATTATTTATTGATAAAATTAAATTGTAAAGCATCCATAAAATTAAATCAGGACAATGACAGACAAATACTAATATGAACAATGGCTTCGCATCTCCTTGGAAAGTTTGGGTAAGTCAAGTTTGTATGTTGTTTTTTATTTTAGGCACGATTCGAGGTTCTCATCAATATGATGACTTCTCAATTTACTCTTGATAAGGTTCATTCTTGAAAATGATTGTTCGTATGAATATGTAGACTCGAATAAGAAAGCAAACACTAGTTTTTCCAGCTGATTATATGAGTCAGCAATACTATTCTAAATGTTAAAAATCATATCTTCCTTCTCCAGATTTTTCAAAGCAGACCACTTGTGCTGTGACACATTTGTTTATCTCCAATATTTCTATATCAGCACAAAGACGTTCAAATTTCGAACTCCACATTTCTTTGTTTTTCAAATCCAGTAACTGCATTTCAAAGTTTCTAATGTCAGTATTAAAGGGTCTGGTTTGGTCTTGGAGTGCTACGTCATTTTTTGCTACACGAGGGCTAATTAGACCGGGACATACTGCCGATTCCGAACGGCTACAAACATCCATGCCGATTGTGGGACTCGAACTCACAGACTCTGGTACCGAAGGCCAGCATCCTAGCCACTCGGCCATCTCCCGGTTCAATATTAAAGGGAGGAAAATTTAATTATGTTACAGTAGCATTAAGAGGTTTTTTAACAGAAGCTAACGTCGCTTTGCTGTTTCTGACTTCCTGAAACCTGTCCAGAAAAGCTTCTCTAATATTTAAAAGTGTTGTTTTGAAATAGAAAATGTCAGTATCAGAATTATTTTCTTGGCAATGTTTCAACAGGCTTGGAAAGTGAATCTAAGTTTCTCTATCAAAATCTTGAGTAAAAAGAGATAATTTGTTTTTGAATGAAATAATTTCTAACATCGAAAACAATGTGCATCCTTTCCCCTCTGGTTTACGAATAAGCTGATTTAGATGAGGCGTAACGTCTCCCATGAAATAAAATTTCTGGATCCACTGATCGTTTGTTAGTTCTGGATAGTAAACACCCTTCTCAAGGAGAAAAGCTTTAATTTCTGTTTTTTAAGAAAGCGAAACTTTTCAAAACGTTTCCTCTTGAAAACAAACGTACCTTGCTATGCAGAAAATCTGCGTACTCACTCTCCATTTCAACTAAAAATTCTTTAAATTGGCGATGATTAAGAGCTTCAGCTATATTGGAGTTGATAATCTTAATCACCAATTTCATAACTTTGCAAATTTCTTCTGAAAATGTCTGCGCACAAAGCGCATCTAGATAAATGATGCAATGGTAATGGACTCGTTGTAAGTACCTCGTGATTTTTCTCTCAAAATAGCAACAAACCGATTTCTTACGCCGGTCATACTTTTCGCCCCATCTGTTGAAATTGAGACAATTTTATCGAGTAGAATATAAATTTTTTCAATGCACTCAATTACAGCATTTGCTATATCCTCTCCACGTGTTTGACCTTTGAGTGACAATAATTATAAATGTTCTTCTTTAGAACCTGTAGATGAAATAAATCGTACAAAAAGTGAAACTAGCGCTGTATCATTTATGTCACAAGACTCATCAGCTGCTATTGATAAAGCTAAAACCAATTTAAGATCTTCGACTTGCTGGTTGGTTATATTCAAAGACCATTTTGACAAGTCTATTGTTTTCTACCGGGAGACGCTCTCGGAAGTAATACATTGTAAAACACGATGCAAAGATACGACTTGACGATACGCGTTGACATTTAATCTTTCTGGAAATGTTTTGACATTAAGTCGCTTCAGAGCTCTCGCCTAAAGATAAAGACACATAAGCACCAAGTATGTAAAAATATAAATAAGAAAACCAGTCATCATGAAGTTTCAATCGCATTGTACGTGCGCGCCCGCACGTGGTATTTTGTGGAAGAGCCACACTCAAGGGGCCAAAGAGCCACATGTGGCTCGCGAGCCACGATTTGCCGACCACTGGTCCAGACTATAGGACTGAAAGCAGTTGGTGTTTGTTACACGACAATGCACCCAGTCACACCTCCCTTATTGTTCGTCGATTTTTTCAAAAAATAATGTCTGTGTTGAACCATCCACCGTATTCACCTGATTTAGCAACCTGTGACTACTCCTTATTCCCAAAACTTAAAATGAAGTTAAAAGGGTGTTATTTTGAGGATATTTCGACCATACAAGAAGCTTCGACGCGTGCTTTGCAGGCCATTCCACAAAGTGATTTACAACAGGCGTTCGATTCATTAATAAATCGCTGTAAAAAGTGCATTGAAGCCTGAGGGTTCTATTTTGAATAAAACACCAAAACAGGTATTATTTTCTTGTTTCCATTTTTTTTTACAGACCCAGTCTTAAAACTTATTTGACGCACTGTGTATATATATATATACACTCTTCAAAAGGCTGGAAAAAGACTACATCTGTTGGCCCGAAACTAGTGGTCAATCCTACAAATTATCACGGATTTTATAAGCTGTTATTTTCAACGTATATTCCGAATTAGAAAATCTCCCACCTATAAGTAAAATTGAAAATCGAATTGCGAGTTACAAAAATTATATTTGAGAAATAGGATTTGCAGATACATCACTTTTGTCTCACTTATTATTATTTTTCATTTATATCAGAAATGTTTTAGGTAAACCGAAGAACTTCATAAGAAGTTGAGGAGTATTTGATTCTATTTCCGATAGTTTTGCTAATGCAATTTGAATACTTTTTTTTCTGCCATTGATTCCCGATTATATCGTGATGATTTTGTCAAAGAAATGAAATATATATTTACCTGCAATCCAAGATGTCGGCAAATATGTAGTTTTTTCCATAGATGAGACGCATCTGCAATAGGAATATCACTTTAAATTTTTTGTACATTTCCCCTGCTAAATTCAAGTTTCGAATTTTTAAACAACTTCAAGGATAGTTAAAATACAGGGTGGTCATAAAAAAACTTTGTCGATATATGGACCTCTAGCGGCTGTTCCGTTCAACCGATCGAGACGAGATTTCAGATATAGTTATTCAGAGGTATGAGCTCGGAATTCTGTGAACGGCAACAAAGTGGAGCTCACTTTTACGGTTATAGGTATAGAAATTCGCATGCGCTGCACATTTTGCGAAATATACAACGATCAATGTATGCAATTGGTGTAAAAAAAATATTTATAAAAAAATCGTAACGGATATTTTTATAGACAAAATAATGTAGAAGAAAATATTCAAATGGAATCTAATAGAACATGCTAAAGAATATAGCAATTCGAGGAACATATCTTTTACTGTATTTTAATATTTTTTCGGATAATGTCCAATCGTCTGCCGCATTAGCAAGAAAAAAAATATTTTTTTTTGTCTATTTCGTTGTTATGCACGTAACGATAAATTAATTTAAAGTACCAGAAAAAGAAATCACGTGATCAGCAGTTAATAAATTATATTCTAAAAATTAATCTTTAAAAATTCACCAAAAATCAGAAAATGGAGATAAAGATTCGTAAAAAATTTCATTTTAAAGGAATTTTTTTTATCTTTCAAGTGATATAAATTTTATAACTCTCAGATTATGATTTTAAATGCAAACTTGAAAAAAGTTACAAAAACACCTTAAAAATTTAATTTAAAAAAATCTGAGAATTTTTCAAATATCTTTCTTAGTGCACCTCTATACTATAAGAAGAATCGCCATGCAAAATTTCAGCCCTTTAGGTACAGCGGTTTGGTCTGTGCGTTGTCTGTCAGTCAGTCATTCAGTCAGTCAGTCAGTTACGGATGTGTTTTATACATATAGATTAATACACTTAGTACAAATCAGGACAGGTCAATGAAAATGAATCTTTTCGCGATAAGCTTCCTAGGGATACGACATCGATAACAAAACATCGATGTTTTGAAACATCGATATTCAATATTAAAACATCGATGCTATAAAACATCGCCCAAAAACCATCGATGTTTTTAAACATCGATGTTTTAGAACATCCATTTTTTAAAACTGGTTTAGTAACCTCTAACATTAATGTTACTTCGGTTAGTCTTGGGGGGGGGATGATTTAATTTTTCTCTCTGATTGGGCTGACACAAATAACAAAAACTTGGTTGCTTTTGCCTTGGGCTACATTGATGACTCAAAATTCTCGCTGTAAATATCGCCATGTTTTGCCTTCAAATGTCCAGATAAATTCGTGGTATTGCCAGAAATTTTGAGGAAATTAAGGCAAATATTGCATTTCGCTAATTTGTCAGAGGTTTTGCAAAAATATTTCCAAACGGAACTTTTAAGAGGCATCTTACTAATAATATTAACGTCAACTTATATAAAACCAGAACAAAACAAAAACTTAAATGGCTGCTCTGGTGTATATACTATTTATAAAATAAAACCCCATCGAAGGTTCTGGAGTGTCAAGAACATTCCACGCGCTCTCATTGGTTCATTGGTTGTGGATTGCTATTTGTCTGTTTGCTAAGGAATCGTTCCCCTTTTGTATTCGTCCTTTACAGAATTCAGACCTACATTTACTAAGCGTGAAAATTATGCTACGTGGCAAATTTTTTTTATTATGGTACTTTTTCATTTAAAAAAAAACATCGAGACAACGTAAAACATCGAGCACAAAACATCGATGTTAAAAAAACATCGGCTTCAAAACATCGATGTTTTGAAAACATCGACATCGATGTCGCATCCCTAAAGCTTCCATGTCTTATAGCCGTACTTTTCCCATAATGAAAACAAATCGTGACTACCTTTCTAGCATACACTAGAAATGCCTATTTTAACATTCCATTACATTAAGGCTGCTGTGTACTAACCCTATTGGATTCGCTCATTCCAGTGTTAACCTATGGTGAAAATGTGTCTACTGTTGACAGCTACATAAATGTTGATAATCAAATAAAAATGTATTTTCAGATAGCCTGAACTTTTTTGCACATTACTACAGGATTCATTTCATAAATGTCGTCCACCGAAGGAATTTATAAGCATTTAAAACATATTATACCAGATTTTCCCCTGAATAATTTAAAATTTTAAAATATTTGCGTTTTTTAAAATGATAAAGTCTCAATGTGTAAAATTTCTTTCTTTATTACGGAGTACAGTTATCTTTAATAAATCTTTTAATTCAAGTCGGAAATCCTTGGACACATTTTCTCTGTAGGTCAACATTAAGTTTTGCGAATCCAATAGGATTAGTACATAGCAGCCTTAAAACCAAATATTTAAACGTATTTTAATAAGCAGTGCCACTCTCCAAGAAGCATACTTCTAACCCCATTTTTCCAAAAGTTAGTACTTACCGAATTCCTAAGATCTTGTCGCATTTTCTTGTAATCTGGACCCGGAGATGCTTTACCAGGCGCATAGAGTGTTTTGATATCGTATTTGTTGTTTGCGAAAGGTATTGTTCCAGTGTACGAAGCAGCTGAAATTGCAAAGAAATGCTGAGTTATAAATAGAGTTATTTTCAGATGGGATTTAAAGAGGCTTGTGGCACATTCTCAGAAAATAGAATTTTTTTAAAAATAGTTTTATAAACCTTTTAGAATCAAATAAAACCAACCGTATATTTCTACTATGATTACATTGCCAGATATCGCATTTTTATTCTGTACTGTATTAAAATACTCTGCTATACACCTGTATACTTTAAATCTATTTATGTCGGTACGAAATATTCCTCGATTGGCCATCTTTTGAAGGATAAATCTAAAATTTCTTGCTAGATATCTCTTAAGAAATTTTACATGCACTTCCTTAGTTATATTTTCCATGAACTTTCTTCTTAATTTTGGGTTTAAAGAAAAAAACATGTAAATGTTTTTTCTAAAGCAAATATTTCTCGGAAAGTTTTTTTTCTATGAAAGAATTATCAATTTTACATAGAAAGTTTTTATAAGTTTCTAAAAAGGAATTATTTTAAAACCTTTCCTAAGTACAAAAGTGCATATACAGGTCTTGGTTCTGCAGAAATTAGCAGCAAAACAAACACACACACACACACACACATATATTTATATATATATATATATATATATATATATATATATATATATATATATATATATATATATATATATATATATATATAACTACTACCATTTCTATGCTCATCTTATTTTGAGGTACGCTAACATAGTTATTTAACAGAGAATTGCAGTAAGGTAAATAAAATCAGTACTCAATTTTGACTCAGAAAGTAAAAAATGATATATTATATATTACGAGAACATAATGAACATTATATATTATGAGGAAACATTACGAGGAACTCTAAACTTAAAACTTCTGAATACTCTAAAACTTAAAACTTCTGAATTTGGGTCAAAAGTACACTGTTGAAAGCACTGTTTAATTAGTCATGCAAACTCAAACATAGAATGAAACCACAAGAAAAATATTTTGACTGAGTAACTTCGTTAATGAGTAATATTTTGCAATGTTTTGTATTATAAGCATGTAAATAATAATGAAGCCATGGAATAAGAGAAACAGTTAACAGTGATAATACTAGTATAATGTACTCTTCCCCCAAAACGTCTAACATTAACATACGATATCGTTTCTACTAATCTTTTTATCCTTTCAACTAATTCAATCGTACATAGATACAGTCATCTTCTACTATCTGATAGCCTTATTTCCATTATCAAAACCATAACTACTCTAACTAAGCTTAGCAATAATTATTTCTAATAATAAAACACCATATTACCTAATTTTTCACATCGTCCACTATCACTCAATGTGAGCAGTGTTGGACATTTGCAGATCGCTTCAGAGCCTATTTCACAGACCGCACCTATTTCGAAGCATTTATCTTGATTCTTCTTTAAATCACACTTACCTGTAAACGTATGGAAAAAATTATATTTTGCGAAGTAAATAATATTTTTTTTTCTTTTTTTCCAATGGCACATTAAAAGACAATTGAACATCAAAATGACAACAATAAATCTATAAATGAAAGCGGGCAATCCAGTAGCGTTCCCAGATTGATGTCCGAGGAAGAGCAGGACATCTGGACAGGTGAGGGAAGTCCATTTCCTCGTGAAGATCACACAAGGTACAAAGAGGGTCAGGAACCACGTTGATGCGACATAGATGTTTACGCAGGCAGTCGTGGCTAGATATCAGACGAAACATGGCGACAGATTTCATCCTAGGCCACTGAGGGACATTAAGAATCTGATTAAGCCATGGTTTATTAAGTTTGCGATTTTTGAGTTCTTCGCGAAAAGAATCCCTGAAGATGTTCTTTATTAGACATTTGATATTATTAAAAGGAAGTCTGGGATTAGTTCTCTGAATGACAGAGGCCCCCTTCTTTGCCAAGAAGTCGGCCGCCTCATTTCCCTGGATTCCACAGTGGGCCGGAATCCACTGGAGAACTACTGTCTTATTATTACTGGCAAGCCAGTTGAGGAGATTTAAGCAATTATCCATGGTTAAAGTTCGGGAATGGCTGGGTGCGTCAATTGCTTGAAAAGTAAATAATATAAATC
The DNA here is from genome assembly GCA_907164885.2 of Dolomedes plantarius. Lineage (NCBI taxonomy): Eukaryota > Metazoa > Arthropoda > Arachnida > Araneae > Dolomedidae > Dolomedes > Dolomedes plantarius. The sequence goes on along the minus strand of OU015503.1, from coordinate 32,646,673 downwards.
TATATATATAAGTAAATAATATAAATCTATATATATAAAACAGTTCCGTAACTGACTGACTGACTGACATACAACGCACAGACCAAACCGCTGGACCTAAAGGGCTGAAATTTTGCATGGCGATTCTTCTTATAGTGTAGGGGTGCACTAAGAAAGATTTTTGAAAAATTCTTCTTAGATTTTTTTAAATTAAATTTTTAAGCTGTTTCAGTAACTTTTTTTAAGTTTGCATTTAAAATAATGATTTGATGGTTATAAAATTTATATCACGAGAAAGATCATAAAAATTCCTTTATAATGAAACCTTTTTCGAATCTTTACCTCCATTTTCTGATTTTTGGTGAATTTTTAAAGATTAATTTTTAGAATTTAATTTATTAAATGCTGATCACGTGATTTCTTTTTCTGGTACTTAAAATAAATTTATCGTCACGTCATAACAACAAAATAGACAAAAACATTTTTTTCTTTTCTTGCTAATGCGGCAGACGATTGGACATTATCTAAAAAAATATTAAAATACAGTAAAATATATGATCCTCAAACTGTACAACATTAACTGTACTATATTCTTTAGTATGTCCTATTAGATTTAATTTGAATATTTTGTTCTACATTATTTTGTCTATAAAATATCCCTTACAATTTTTTTATAAATGTATTTTTTTACATCAATTGTATATATTGATCGTCGTATTTATTATAAATATATATATATATATATATATATATATATATATATATATATATATATATATATATATATATATACATATATATATATATATATATATATATATATATATATATATATATATATATATATTATATATATATATATATATATATATACATATATATATATATATATATATATATATATATATATATATATATATATATATATATATATATATATATATATATATATATATTGGCATTAATTGCATACTCTGACCGTTGTATTTAATTTGAATGTACTCCGTAGCGAAGTGCGGGTTTTCAGCTAGTATTGTATAATTTGGACTAGTTTCAATAAGCTACCACAAGGTGTTTTTAATTTAATTGGCTACCATTAGGTGACTGTTTTAGGTTACTGCAAATGTAGTTTATTACCAAAGCAGACAAACCTGTGAGAACTAGTCCTTAGGTCAGTGATTCCCAACCGATGTGCAGCGAGATATTTTGGGGTATAAAAAAAATATTAGCAGGGCCCACTTAAAATAAATATTAAGTTAAATGTTTAACATCTCTGCTTTAAAGACTCAGTCGCAAACAAAACTATTGATGTCTATTGTAGTTCTCTATTATAATACTATATTGAATCCAATGGCTATTTTTGAAAATGAAGTAATATATTCTATTTTAGTGTTTGTTAATTATACTTTTCAATATGTAAATAAAATTAGCAATGGAGCAAATATTTGTTTGAACTCAAATTTGACATGTGCCTGATATAAATTTAGCTTTGATTTAATATTAAAAAAAAACTAAAATTCTAACAAGGGTGCCTTGAGTTTCAAATCTCATTCTCAAGGGTGCCGCAGAAGTAAAAATGTTGGGAATCCCACCCTTAGGTAAACAAATACAACTTAAAATACGTTGGTCAGATGGCGGAGTAGTCTGGCCCTCGAACATTCTTTGAATACTTATACATCGCCTGATTGTGGATTCGATTTCAGCTTGTCCGAGCTTAGGGCAAAGTTTAGACTGTACGAAGTTCTAAGAAACAACGAAAGATTGACTTGAAATTACTTTATAGGGGCGTTTTCATATATTTAAAAATAAGATCATTATAAGTAGAGCGTGGTAAAAACTCTTTATCAGTGCACATGAATAAATTAGATTTTGTTTTAATTTTGATTACTGTATAGTCTTGTCTACATAGTTCGAGAGCCATGTAAAAAGCTAGCAACCTTAGATGGTTTTTTTAACCGATGTAACTCTATCTTCACTGCCTAGAGATTCAATAATCTTTTACAATATTTTTGTGCTTATATTAAGGCTACTGAGTACTAACCCTATTGGATTCTCTCACTTCAGTGTTAACCTATGGAAAAAATGTGTCCAAGGATTGCCGACTTGGATTCAAAGATTTTTTTTTAAACTGTACTCCGTAATAGAGAAAGAAGTTTTACACCTTGGGGCATTTTTCGTTTTTTTTAAAATGCAAATAATATTTTAAAATTTAAATTATACGGGGAAAATCTGGTATAGTGTGTTTTAAACGCTCCTAAATTCCTTTGGTGGACGAAATTTATAAAATGAATCGTGTTGTAAGGTGCAGAAAAGTTCAGGCTATCTGAAAATACCATTTTAATTGGATTATCAGCATTTATGTAGCTGTCAATAGTAGACACTTTATATTTTCTCCGTAGGTTAACATTGAGGTGAGCGAATCCTGTGTGGTTAGTGCACAGCAACCTTAAGTACATTATCTCTAAATTTTAACCAGAACTCCTAAAAAGGGAATAGCTCTAAATTTTAACTAGAGAGTGACGTATAGCAGTCATTCCAGGGTGCAAAGAAAAGAATCCTCAGGATTTGCGGAACACATTTTGTGGAGTTTGTGGTCTGGATGGACCACGTTTTGCTTGTCACCATTCTTTTTCACCAAGCAGCAATTTCTTATCGGCTGCGTATGATAAGGGCAAAATCTTGATCCATTGCTGCTGTTAACGCTGGAAATACCGATCTCTAGAATGCCTACAAAATAGTTATTGATAATTACACTGTTTGGAACATGACTAGTTAGTCTTGCTATCTCGTGGCATCTTTCATTAGAGTTTGATGGATCTGAAAATTGCGCCTCGAAATCAGATGAATGAATAAAATTACAATTATTAGTTAACTAATTTAGGCAACAGCATTTAAGTAATTGTTTGTTACTAGTTGTTTTTACGGACCATGCTCTCTGGGTGTCCACGGTAGGCTGGAGGTGCCTATCTTAACAGAATACTTGTTTAATTACGAATACTTGTTTAATTACACGCATATCTTCTCAGAACTTCTCTCGGAATTATCGCTAAGTACATCAACGTATAGTACAGCATACATCAACAATAAAGTTTTTTTATTATATGCTGTCTACCGAATAATGCACATATGAATTTAGCGACAGTATAAAATAATGTCTGGTGCGTCAGCCTTCGCATCGGTCTTGATTAAACATATGCATTGCCATCTAGCCGAATCAGCCGCATTTACTGAATTTGTTTGCAATAAAATTTCACTGCACATGCGTCAGTGAACCTATGTTTAAGATAAAAATTCCATTTCTTTCTTACTTTTGCATGTTCCATCAGTGTCCATTTCATCGGACTGGGCACATTCGCATCTAAATCCAGCTGTTGAGTTGAAATCCTCGACGCATTTCGCAGATCTTTTTGCACATGTCTTGAGACCATCACCTTCGCTGCACATAAATTTTCCTAGACGATGTAGAAAATAAATTATAACTGGTATTTGCCATCAAAATCAATTTTAAATACTTTTCGTTTCCACGAACAGTCCCCACAAATTGTCTAAAGCACTAGTCCTATAGGTAGTTTAATCTTAAGAAACCAACCAAAGCTTTGATATTTTTTTTATAAAACATTTTTAAGGAACTTTTTTTTCATAAAATAGCTCAGTAATTTATTTTTCTATATGTAGAGAGAGAAAAAATGAATAATAAGGCATTTATACAAACAAACAAACAAATACTTCATAAGCAATTCATTACATACACTGGGAGGCAGAATGGACTCTCACATTTCAAAGGGTGATAAAAAACGAACGAAACAATTTACAAAAAATAACTTTATATTTTTGAAAAGTACTAACAATCTAGTTTCTTTTCATTAAGTTTTGAAAATAACATCACTCAAGTGACATCCGTTATTGACTATGCACTGCCAAAAGTATTCTTAATTTTAATTTTTGGCTGTGACTGATAAATATTAGCTCCCCCTGAAGACGAAACCTGAATCCGTGGCTTCCGAGTATTATCATTTTATACATCTTACAATCGATCCGAAAATAAAAGTCTTCTTTAGGCTCAAATGAAACATTAATATCAGTAAGGATTATTAAAAGCATTTAAATTATCTTTGAAAACTTAATCAAAAAACGAAAATTTCTTCATGGGAGATTATTTCATACAGGAAAATTGTAAACCTTTACAGCCAGAGAAAAAATATTTTAGAGTTATAACATAACGTTCGTGGTGTTACTTACTTCGACATGTGACGTTACTTTTGTCATAAGTCAGCTGGCCGCCGCATTTACACCTGAAGCCCAAAGTAGGATGTGGTTCACATGCATCATCAGGGCAAAGGCCTCTTCGTACACTCTTTGCCGTGCAGAGATCTGGACATGAAGAGGTATACAGATATAAAAAATAAAAAGGAGACTTGTAAAGTAAGAATATGTGACGGTTTTACAGATAAGTAACATCTGATTTACGATAATTGACATTAAAAAAGATTATTCTGTAAAGTAGGGAGGCAGTTTTGGAATTACGTAACTACAGAAATGCAGCAGATTAGATACTACATTTCTACGTAATGTAAAGGAGAGTTTTTTTAATAAGTTTGTCTGTCATGTTGGGTTGCCAACTTTTTGTGTGACGATTCCGGGACAAATAGCTCAAAACTGAACATCATCATTATCAGCCAGCCATTACCTAGTTTTAAGAGGAAACTTTTTATGTATGAAAAAATTATAATACAGTGTTTTTTAAATTTATTTTTCATATTTTTTATTTTAACTATTATAGGAACTTAATTATATATATATATATATATTACATTACATAATAATAATAATAATAATAATAATTTTAAATCTTATAATAACAAATTTAACGTTATATTTTTATGAGTTTTTCCAATAATATTTTCTCTCACTTTTTGTTGCAATCACCAATTCTTTCGCAAGTGAGTCCGTATTTAAAAAGTTCGCAAATTCTGCACACGATTCACTATTAAGTCGTATTTGTAATTCCGCCTTCACTAAGTCGATATTCATGTTATTCCTGGCCTTCGTCCACAAACTGTTCATGTGACTAAATACTCTCTCTGGGTAAGCATTACTCGCTGGTAATGGACAAAATAAAAGATACAATTTTCATCAGCTCGTCCAATTTTTCATACTTTTTGAAATAACTCTGCCCATAGTTTGTCATCATTTTGCTCTTTGTTCAGAGCAGGAAAAAACAATCGAAGTTCTGTATATTCATTATATAACGCATCGATGTCAATTTTGATTTGTAATATATTTGGGATAACGGATAATTGCTCTCATGTCAATTCAAAACATTCTTTGTTTTTCTTTGAGGAAAGACATTTTATTTTGTCAATTTAAATTTTAAAAAAAAATGGAATAGTTTCCGCTAAATTCCGGGACAATTTAGCGTTCATCCGGGATCAGGGACAGCGATTCCGATTCCGGGACAATCCCGGCCAATACGGGACAGTTGGCAACCCTTCTCTCATGCCTTGATCCACGTTTATTCAAATAGTTTGATGTATCCTCATTTTGCTGTTTGATGCATCACAGCTTTAGTGATTTAAAACGGTTCAGTGATTGAAAGGTGGGATTTTCCATAACTTGGTATTCAAAGTTTATATATATACAGAGGCTGTTCGCACATTTTTTAGACGATTTTGGTAATCGGTAATAAAAAATCGTTTGCTGCAAAAGAAATAATTGCAATTGTACTATGTTTTTAAAAGTCAAAATTATCTTCTGTGGCTTGAAAGTTTTGTTTTTATTCAAAATGGCGTTTTTAACAAAGCAGTGGTTCGAAGGCTAAATTTATGCTCTTTCCGAAGAGAAATATGCATACTCCGTTATCCAAAAACGATGTGAGAGTCATGGTTTTGTGATATCTAAAGCGTCGATAGGTAATATCGTCAACAAGAAAGGAAAAAAACGTTAAATTGGAGCCTCAAGTGGGACAAATATTCCAAACAAGTATCCAAGGAAAAAACGGACATCTTCGACTATTGCAAAGGTGCGTTGTTTAATGTTAAAAGAAAATCCCCCTATTCAAAGGACAGTTGCAAAATCATTAAAATGCTCGGTGTCCACTGTAAATAAAATGGTAAACGTTGATTTAAATCTTAAGAAAACGAAAAAACGCAATGTGCATCGTCTTCTTCCAAATCATATCGCTGAACGCAGGACACGCTGCAGAATTCTATATGAGAAACACTTATCCAAAGAAAAATGGAAAACAAATGTCAAAATAGATGAATCATGAGTGTATTTAAATGAGTGCAACAAAAAAAGAGCCATTTATTATCATAAAAGGGGAGAAAAAAATTTAAGTACATGGTTCAAAGAATCGAAAGAAAGTTTTTCTAAGGGATTCATGATTGTTGCTGGTTTTTCTTATAATAGCAAGTTAAAAATAAAGAGAGTGGAAAAAAATGTCAAGATTAACTCGAAATACTATCAGGAACATATTGTATCGCCAATTTTTCTGAATGAAATACCATCGCTTTACCCACAGTGCCATTAATCTGTGAGACTCCATCAGGACAAAGCTAGCAGTCACACATCAAAATCCACTGTAAATTTCCTAAAAGAAATGGAACAAAAAACTACTATCAAGGCCATACCCTTCACTGATATCCCTACTAAATCTCCCGATGTATCACCTATGGATTTTTGTGCTTTCAGACTTTTAAAATCTGCATTATCCAAACGTCGTCCCAAAACCCTTACAGGATTCTGGAAAGCTGTTCAGGGGGAATGGGATAGAATACCTCTTCTGACACTTCAAAAGGCATTATTATCCTGGAAATTGCGGTGTCGAAAGATAGTTCAGAATAAGGGATGTCAAATGGAACATTTAAAACACAAACATTTTATGTAATTTAGTTTTGTGACTACAATATACATCGTCAAAAAAATGTGTGAACAGCCTCTGTATATATATATATATATATATATATATATATATATATATATATATATATATATATATATATATATATATATATATATATATATTGTTTGATTGATTGAAATCATCCTTTAGGAAATTCATAACTATTTAAACTCTGGTAACAAGTAACAATTCAGTTTTGAAAGAAACTTAAATACCGGGTGGCCATAATTAAACTGACAGTGCTCACAGTGTTCTGTAGCGCGATCTATTTGAGAGAATGACGCCACATTCTGTAAGAAGATTAAACAAGACGGGGGACGAAGGATTCCGCGAAAAAATAAATTAGTTTCAAAAGTCACCGCTAGGGGAATATTTGGCGCTGTGTAATAGAAAATAGAGTGTTATCAAATGAAAATCAATACGGAAATTACCTTTTATTACCCAACTGCTTCGATTGTATCCTGTGGTACAGGTTTTCGTCCTCTGCCTGACTGAACCTTCAGAGAACCTGTTTCCTCAAACGTCGCAACCATTGCTTTTAGCCCATTAACTAACACAGGACCGTTACCTTTACGCATTTTTTTGTGCGTTCTAAAAGCACGAAGAGCGGCTGACGCGTTGCATTGGTTGAGGTAAAAGAATTTGACTAGTAACGCATGCTCGACTAAAGAAGGAGACATTGCACATAAACTTTCAATCCGATTGATTCGAAACGTAACACATTGCCTTTTAAAACCCACGCAGCTGGCACTGTGCCAATGGATGTAACGTGAAATTTGAATAAAGAACTTCTTCTTCTGCTCAGCGTACGTGATATTGCAGATCACGAGACTTTATCGGTGTTTATGTAGATTTTACGCTTTTTTAAAAGTGTTGCCACATTGCACTTGAACTAAATAAGAAAATGTGCATAATAAAAGGTAATTTTATTCCGTATTAATTTGTATTTGTTAACACTCTATTTTCTATTACACAGCGCAAAATATTCCCCTAGCGGTGACTTTTGGAACTAATATATTTTTTCGCGGAATCCTTCGTCCCCCGTCTTGTTTAATCTTCCTACAAAATGTGGCGTCATTGTCGCAAATAGATCGCGCTACAGAACACTGTGAGCACTGTCAGTTTAATTATGGCCACCCGGTATGTATACAAATGTACATTTTATGAAATAAAAGTTTGATAAAAGGCTTCAAGGCACTGTATAATGACTGATGCCTTACGCTTGATAAAAGACAAAAGTCAGTATGGGGAAAAATAGATGGTTCCACTCAAAAAAGGTGAAAGCTACGCTACAAAGCAATAAAATATGCTCCTCTTATATTACAATCAATACTCTCATGAGTTTACGTTTCTTTTCTACAATATAACTGTATGGTTATGAGTCAGTACGCTGGCCATTAACTGGAAGAACTTAGAATAGCTCTCCCTCCTAACGGTGTAAAATTATTTAACTTTTAATATACATTGAAACACGGGAGAAGTTTACTGTAGGTTAATATATTTCAAAATTTGGGAAATTAATCAGTTAGTATTCATATTTAGGAGCTATGAAACTTAGCTTTACGATTTACCTTTGCAAGATCCATCTATGTATACGTGTGTAGCCGGGCAGATACAACTTTCAATTCCTCCATATTTGTAACAAATTCCTGGTTTGCAGTTTTTAGAGCATTTATCGCCTGGGGTCGTCAACTCTGAAAAATATTTAAAGGTTAGGGTGAAGTTTCAAGTAAGGACAATTTATATCCGCAATATTTGAAAAACGAGTTTTTACAACGTTTCAAGAAATCTGATTTTCAAACAAACAAACAAATTAATTAACCTCTTATATAAAGTAACGAATATGGGAAATGTTGGTTATCTGGTAATACTTTTAATATAATTACAGGCATCTAAAATATTCCATAGGAAAGTTCGTAAAAATTAGATCCCTTATATTAAGTATGGATTCAGCTTTAAAAAAATGATATACATACTAAAATACCATTTTCAAAAAGATAATTTGATAAAATGGTTCAAAACACTGTACAGCAAGGAAGGCCTTAATTTTGACAAAATTCAAAGGTATATTAGAAAGTTTCCCAAATCCCAAGTTAAAATTTTAACCAACATTAAAATGTCGGATTGTAACCAAATTTTTTGTCATATTTGTCCCTACAGTCGTAAGAATATCTTCAATTCAAAATCATGACAGTGTTGAGCCCAAACCAACAGACGTATGTGTACGTAGGTTTGGATATTAGAAACTTTATTTGTTTCCTATTACAATTTAAAAATCCTGGTTATTATTTCTGTATTTAACCCATTAATAAACGGCCCCAAACATTAAAATGTGAAATAATATAAGGAAATATGCATAAAGATCTTACTCTTATGTGCTGGGATTAACATCAAAATACACTGCTCAAAAAAATTAGGGGAGCAAGCAAAGAAGTTAAGAAAACCGTGCGAGACAGCCACGTATTGGCATAATATGGATAGTACACGCGTATCAATACGCAATACAGAAAAAAAGACGTAAAAAAATTTGTAATTAAGCTTTAATTCTGTGAAAATATGGAAAAAACATGAAGATGATTTAGGGCAACAATTTGGTTACATGTAAACGATAAAAAAAAGTATTGTTTAGAAATAATGCAAGATTTTTAATATGGCGTGTGGTCTCCTCGAACTGCTAAGACTACTGCACACCTGTTTTCCATGGATGCGATGATGTTATCGATAAGACTTTGGGGAATACTGTTCCACACCTCAAGAAGTGCAATCTCCAAGTCTCGGAGAGTAAAAGGAGGACTTGGTCTCGCAGCAATGCGTCGTCCAAGCATGTCCCAAACATGCTCGATTGGATTCAGATCAAGAGAGCACGCTGGCCATTCCATACGCTGTATTGTTTCATATTCAAGCATGTTCTCCACAAGATGAGCTGTATGCGGTCTGGCATTATCATGCTGGAAAACAAAGGAATCTCCAATGGCTGCAGCGTAAGGTATGACATGAGGTCTCAAAATCTCGTCTGCATAACTTCGGGCCGTCAAAGTACCATTCCGAATGATATGCAGGTCCGTACGTCCACCTATGCTGATTCCACCCCATACCATAAAACCAGCTCGTCTGTATTGTGACCTTTCACGAACGAATGTGGGGTTATTTCGAGTGCCCCTTTCCCTCCATACCAAAACACGTCGGGTGTCACACTCCAGACTGAATCGGGGCTCGTCTGTAAACAGCACTTGGCTCCAATTATGTTGCTCCCAATCTCGATGTTCAGCAGCCCATCTTCTTCGGGCCGCACGGTGGCGTGAGGTCAACGGAATGAAGACCATTGGCCTACGTGCATAGAGACCTCCCTGATGAAGCCTATTACGTACTGTTTTGGCTGGACACCCTTCGTCCTGTTGCCAAGAGCAACTGTCTTTGCAGCTGAGTAGCATTGTCTGTTCTGTTTCGACGAGCTGTTAATAGTATATACCGGTCATCAGTTGCTGTAGTGGCGCGTGGCCGACCTTGCCCTGGTCGACGTCTAACATTCCCTGTTTCTTGGAATCGATTCCACAGCCTTTCTACGACACTTCTGGCGACTCCAACAGCATCCGCGACACTACGTTGTGTTTGCCCGGATTCAAGTCTGCTTATAATATGCCATGCCATGGATTCCGGTAAATCACGTTGTTGAGACATTTTCAAGTCACCTTTTCTCAAAAAGAATAATTGAGCAATCGAATTTCACAGTTAAGGCAGTGAAACAGACGTTTCTGCAACATCCCGATTTCCGCCCTTATGTTCTTTTTCTGTTTTTTGACGTCCTGAACTTTGATTTGCATATGAAGTTTTCTTCTTCTGTTTCCTGCTAGGCTTTAAATTATGGATGATTTATTTTATGTTACTTATCGGTGTAAGTATTTGCGTAATTTCGTTAAAACCATGTGCTCCCCTAATTGTTTTTAGCAGTGTATTTACTCTTTTTCATCGAGACATCATGTTTTTCATTCTTTACCTCATGTCGCTAGGGTGTGCGTTTGGAAGGTCGGCGTGAAGTACGTCGGATTTTTTTTTCTCTTGGTAGGGTCACCCTAAGTGTGAAGGACAGTCTAATTTTTTTCAACTAAATGCTAACAGGCAACCCTTGAGGTAAAGTGAGACTTCAGACATCATGGTTCCCCACTAAAATGAAGCTGTTGTTGCTTATGCCACTTGACCGACAGCAACATCAGATCAAGTCCCGAAGGCTATGGGCGATGAAGATGCGGCTCTTGTTTTGACCGGCACCACAAAGGTCGGAGTCCGACTTGGTCAAAGGACCAGTCCTGTAATTTTGAACCGAATCAAGTGATGAGACCAGAACACTTGACCCCGCACCTCTAGAGGTAATTTTGAGAAAATGAAGCTTTAGTTCTCCAATGTCACAAACCACCCTGGACTGCGTCATTTTTAGTTTAGAGGTCCACAACTGAACCCGACTGCTGTGGCAAGACTAAAAAACGGACGTACATGACACTTGACGTCTATCACAAGAGTTAAGAACTGTCCAAATTGCTCATGCTACTCAACTCCTTCCCACATTTTTCTGCATATTTATTGGTCTGTGTATGTGAATTGGTAGTATAAATTGTTATCTCTGTGGGTCAGCTCCTGGTTGAACAGGAGTTCGTCGCTGCTCGATTTATTCAACATGGTCTAATGAATTTGGTCTAGGTTGTACTTAAACCAAGGAGATTAGCAACAACAATTACACAACTATAACACTTTTCTTCATCTTATCATCTGTCATATAAGTAAGCTCATAATTTCTCAAAGTTTAAGAAATTACCTCACTCAGTCAAAGTTTGATAATGGTTGTAAAATATTACATAAAATTTAGAATAGATATTTCATTTCATGCAAAATGATGTAAAAATGATATGAAATTTAGAGTGGCTTTTTAATTTAATTTTAAGCAAATGATGTGAACATAAAATGAAATTTATGTTGAATTTTCATTTAATTTTATGCAAATGACTTAAATAAGAAATGCAATTTACAGTTAATTTTTTAGTTCATTTTATGCAAATAACGTAAATAAGAAACGAAATCTAGAATAGATATTTCATTTCATTTTATGCAAAGTTATGTAAAAATGAAAGAGAATTAAGAGTCGATTTTTTCCTTTCATCTTATGAAAAATGACGTAAAATCTTCTAGCATAGGTAAAAAGCAAACAATATATTAGAACAAATAAAAAATATTAAAATTTGAGTTTGCTGATGAGCACTTCTTTTAGCGAAAATTCGTTGATAGAAGGAATTTTAAAAATATTTATGAGCTTTGTTAAAATATTTTAGGAATTATAGGTCAGAATGACCTGTGCATCTATAAAAGTACATTTTCTATTTAAACTTATTGCTATTTAATTTTATTTAAATTTTTCTTTTAATATACTAGGTTCTCCCTCTCCTCCTCTCTCGACCACTAAAAACTTAAAAAATAGTAATGAGGTTTTCCAATTTGAAGTTTAAAAAATAATTTTAAATAATTTTAAGTTTGTAGTCCTATCAAAGATTTTTTAAACAAAACATGTCTCTAATTATTTATACAATCATACTTCAGTACTCGTCTTCTTTGATACTCGTCGAATTCGGTACTTGTCGCATTCCGACGTGAAAAAAATTGATTCGGTACTCGTCACATATGCTGCATTGTGTTCAAAATGGGTTGTATTCCAAAATTTCGTTCAAAAGTATAACCCTGACAAAGCTCTAGCAGGCCGAAATGTAGACTTCAGGAAAGTCAAATTTCAGAAACATTTGAAATGTAAGCAGAAGAAAGTTTCTCTTGATAGGCTTTGTGACATTGTCTCAATTACTACATGAAATTAGTACTTATATAAGTATGTGATGCCCCTCTCCTACCCCTCAACATGTCATCTATCTGCGAACGGTTAATCTGAGTGGTCTCATAAACTCTAGGATAAGAGGTCGTAAAGTTCTTGTAATGTGCGGTTTTGACGTTATAGAGCGCATAAATCCCACAGTGGTTCGAGGGCTCTTTAGATTTTGACACTATAGTGACGGCTGGAATCCCATAAACTTCGAACACTTACCAGCACTTCAAACGACAGAGAAATCCCTTTGAATTCGCCGACAGACGGCAAGATTCCACGAGGAGATAGCTGTTTTTTTTTTAGGGCAGACGGATGCTCTCCTGAGGTCGGAGGCCTTGATAGGCCAGAGCTGTCTTTGAACCTGAAGCAAACCTGATTATTTAACAATATATTCTAACTCGCTGTGCATACTTGCTTTAAATGTAGTACTTGTAATATGTTTAACGTATCGTAGTAAAAGCTAAAGGCTTGTCTTATTATTGACTACGGTACAGCTTGTAGTGAAACTCTCTACATCTGAGTCTACAACAGGGATCGATGGTGTCAACAGACAGAAAAGAGAAAGAATCCCTGTACAAACGCCTGATGTTTTATTGGTAGGCGACTCCCTTTCCAAGCAATAATCCATCTCCTCCTCTACTTCGCCCCTATCCCATTAGGGCATCAATTCCTATCAGTACAGGTTGAGTAAGGATAAATTTTATTGTTTTAAATTATGTCTGTCTAGTTAAAGATTTTGTATTTAAAAAACATCCATTTATAAACTGCTCAGTAAAATGTTAAATTTCTGGTTTTCAGGAGCGAGTTAATTCAATTTACATTACTCCTCATGGGGAAATTTCGTTCGTTACTCGTCGTTTTCGGTACTCGTCGTGCTTTCTGGAACCAATTACCAACGAATACCGAGTACCACTGTAATAGTTTTCTTATTTTAAAAAGTTAAATACTTACCACAGCTCTTTGTATCATTTTTAAGGCTATATCCATCGTAGCAGTCGCAGCTTTCAGTGGTTGAATTGCAAATTTGCTGGCATCCGAGAACGTCAAGCACATCGCATTTGTTGACTGTATATAAAAATATACAGTTAATTTAAAATACATAAGAAATATATTTTATTTGTCTCGAGATATAATAAAGATATTTGAAAACTATTTGAAAAAAATAAAATTAAAATACCTTCCACACAGACTTCTCCATTGAACGCTTCATTTTCTCTGCAAACGCATTTCACATTTTCAGAGTCGTTCGGGTTTTCTTCGCATGTTGTATTATGACTACACACATTCTTGGACGATTCGCAAAAATTAGCTGAAAATATATGAGTTTGACAAATTTATTTAAAATTCTTAAATTAAAATTTTTAAATTAAAATTTTTATAATTTTTTTTCAAATTTATGTAAATTTGAAGATGTAACAAAGGAACGTTATTTAATTTATATTATATTATATATATATATATATATATATATATATATATATTCAATGTCAGAGACTGGAAAGCTGTGGCGCACAGAAGGAAGGACTGCTTCCGTCTTCTTGAGAAAGCCAAGGTCCAACCAGGACTGTCGAGCTATTGATGAATGAATGAACAAACATATATATATATATATATATATATATATACAGTGAAACTTTTCTAGCCGGCCACGCCTCTAAACGGCCCTATTTTTTCTGAACCATTACCGGCCGCCATAGAGAAGTTTATATATATATATATATATATATATATATATAAAATTCTAGGTATAAAAAGGATGAGATCGAGTGAGTATCATTCTTTTAGTTACGATGGCAATTAAATTCCAAGAACGTTCGTTAATCGTACAACTTTTTTATCAAAACCAGGGAAATGCTGTTGCAGCTCTTCGCGAATTTCGACGTCAAAAGAAATTGCGTCGGGGTCCAATGTCTCCACAAGGTGTGAGAGAGTGATATCTCGATTTGAAAACACTGGGTGTTTAAGTGTTCAACGTGGCAGATGGCGAAAGCCTATCAGCGAAGAAGTAGCAACGGCCGTTGTCGAGCAGTCACAGACAAATGATCATGGAGTCAGCAGTGCACGTAAAGTGTCATGACAATTAGATGTACCGTATAGCACAGTGCAGAAGATCCTGAGAAAAATAGTGAATTTTTTTCCGTATAAGATCAGCCATAAACAGCAACTGCTTCTTACCGACTATGCCCGTCGCTTATATTTTGTCCTGACTTTTCTTGTCCGAATTGAAGTCGATGACTCCTGGCCGTGAAACATTCTCTGGAGTGACGAGGCTTATTTTTATCTGAACGGAACAGGGAACACTCAGAATTGTCCAATTTGGGCCTTGGAAAATCCACGTGACCTCTGCACAATTCCGCAACACTCGCCTAAAGTTACCGTCTGGTATGGATTCACTTCCCAATTTATCCTTGGACCATTCTTTTTCGAAGAACTTAAAGATAATGGCCCTGTCACATGTTCTGTAACAGCCCTCAGGTATCGTGACATGCTCAGCAGTTTCGTTCTACCTGAACTCCAGCAGCAACAACGCCTTGTGTTTATTACTTTTATGCAGGATTTTGTCCCTACACCTAATGGACTATGTGTGCGGAGGTTTTGCGACAACATTTTACGGATGACAGGGTGATTAGTTTCCTACTCCTTGGCCGGCCCGTTCTCCCGATCTCACTCCGTGTAATTTTTGGTTATGGGACCATTTAAAGAACGTTATTTATAGGGGGAATGTTACAACTTTGGTTGACCTGAACGACCGCATAACACTGTATGTTCGACAGATTACTGGCGACCAGCTGCAGTCCGCTGTTGAACACACTGTTCATCGCCTGCACATTTTGAATATTAATGAGGGAGCCCACATTGAACAATTTTCTTTTCATCGCTAGACAGTGTGTAACAAATAAATTATGCTTGAATTGGAATTTGTAGCTTGTTTAAATTATTTCCATACAATGCGCTCGCTAGCGGACATTGTTTGAACTTTTTGCGGAATCTTTCAGCGCATCCTTTGAATTGTCTATCTGCAAAATTTCAGCCAACCCGTCTTTTAGTTATAGCTATAGAGGGCTCTGAATAGGCCAAGTTTAATTATGATCACCTGGTATATATATATATATATATATATATATATATATATATATATATATATATATATATATATATATACTCAGGAAATAAAAGGAAATTGTTTGCCGAAGGATTTAGGGAGTAACAGACGATATAGGATAAGAAATCTTAAAAGATATTACCACCCACTATTGCTTGTTCGGGAATTTATAGCTCAATATATCCTTTCAGTAAATCCTCGATAAACAACATGTTGTGTCTTCCTAACCACTATAATTGTTCATGTAAGAAATTATCTAGTTGGCATGATAACAGCTTATGCCTTATAAGCATACCCCTACGGTGCATCGCGTAGCCATTTGGCAACACATTTTTATTTCCACTAAAAATGTGTTCACTAACCGTTCCAAACGGCAACATTGCGCGTTTGGAAATCAATTTTAGGTGCTTTCAATGAAAAACTCTAGAAAAGTCCGATAGATGGCAGTAGCGGTACTAGAAGTATGTTTAAACTGGAAAGTTTTCGTATTACTAGCACTAATAATAACATTTTATTTTTGGTTCAGCTGAAAACTAACTAAATGAGAGTCGTTAAAATTTATAAATATATTTGGGAACAAAGGTAGACAATAATCTTAAATTTAAATTTGAATTCAAATATGGACATCAAATGATTGTAGTCAATTACACACAGACGAATCAAATGCATTAAGACATAAATTTTGATTCCATTCGTACGGAAATATTTTAACAATTTCTAATTTAATAAGCCAATCAAGAAGAATCAATATTAAGTCATAGATCAGGAAACTTACAGATGCATTCATTTTTCTCGTTTCTGATGAAGTTTTCGATACAGATGCATTCATTCATCTTACATATTTCATTGGCACCTTTGCATTTTTCAGGCATCATTGAACATTTGTCGATATCTAAAAAATGTTAAGCCAGGTAAACAAACAGAAAATTCATACATAAATATATAATAATGCGACAGAAAATGCAGAAACTTTTCTCAAATATCAGCCATAAATAACATTTGTTTTCAGTGTGAAAATGAGATTGTAAATATCTGTCGGTGTTATTATTATAATTATTTTTTAAACCTTATGTTTTTTTTTCATAGATTGAAGGTAAATAAAAACTGGTGTTTAGTTAGAGTTTAAGTTACCCTTATTTCTTCTGAAATTTGTGAAAAATCATGCATTCATTTTAATCAATTTTGCGGCTTTATAGTTGTAAACTTAGTTTTCAAAAGCAATGAAAATCATCTATGTAGAAGTAGATGCTTTTTTTTAATATTCCTTAGCGCAGAGAAAGTTTTTTCACAGTTGTTTTAAGTCATCAGGCTTAGTTCAATAAAGTGAAATTGGTCTAACTAGGGTGATAAATTTATGCTTCTTAAGTATTTTCTCTTGGTTATTAAAAAGGTTTGCATTTAAGAAATATTAGTATTATCATAAGAAAATATTAATTTCTACTGAGAGATAAAATTTATAACAATTTCTACCTAAAGGGATTTTCTAGAAAAGGTAGTGACGTTCTCGCCGTTTGTCTGTAATCTTTGGATACTTAGGCCCATTATTTTCATCTTACATCGATAACAAAAGCTGAAGAAGAAAAATTAATTTTTTCACAGTTCTCTGTTTTTTTTGTATTATTTTTATGTATCCTTGTTTATTTGTTTGTTTTCGTGTTTTTTTTTAGTGTTACTCTCTGTTATACCTATGAAGTCACTTACAGTTTAAGGAAAAATAATATTTTCAAGAAACTTGCGCAGGACAATAAAATATCAGATTATAAACTGTTATTTTCTATTGTTATTTTCTACAATTCTTTTAATAGTCTGCGAGGATTCTGTTTCAGTCTCCTGGACAAACCCTTATTTTCAACCATTATTTAATACGCACTTTTCAGTGTAAGTCTCTGAAGGTTCCCTTTATATCTTTGAAAGTTCTGCTTGCCTCAATGTACAAACTGTTATTTTCTATGTTCTTTTCCGTTGAAATCTCTATTTACAAATTCAACATTGTTATATTTGTCGATACAAAAAGAGGAATCACCAGATTTTTCCAAAAAACTGACATGGAGAACCCAAAAAACGTCGACTTATGGTCGACGTTTAAATCAAAGTAATCTACGTTATGACCAAAGAGTTCTCGGATCTTTGTATTTTTAATTTACCCTTTGACAACAGTACTTCCCCATCCTCTGAGGCCTGACAAACTGATTTTTCGATGTTCGGCCTTTAAAACTTTTTAATCCAAATTTGTTAATCTTGACAATAGGATAAAGGTATTTTTTCTGTTACTCATGTATTAAGTTGCTTTAAAAACCGGTAAAACGAAACCTTTTAAATATCCTTCCACCAAGTAAAATTACTGTTTTGTTCTGATTATTATAGAAGCCTTTTTTTTCTTTAGTCATTGCTAAGATGACCTGTTTTATATTTCAGTAAATTTCAAAGTTCACTGGACAGGGAAATTTAAAATTAATGTCTTCCCAGACCCTAAAATTCTAATTATACTTCCGGTAAAGTTTATTACGCAGAAAATTTTCCTTTGAAACACCTTTTACTTCCAATTATACATTAGCGTGCATGCATGTAATGCATTAGCATAAAGGAAGTCGAATTCGGCAAGTAGTCATAAAGAGAAGTTTTAACCTCGATATTTTGTTAAATGACATTTAAACAGCAGCCTATGTATTGCGGGGCATATTTTTGGGGGGAAATATGCAACAAAATAGTGCGTTAACAGTCATCATAAATATTTAGGAGCTCTAGATTAGACTACTACGTTAAGGTTGCCGTGTACTAACTCTATTGGAATCTCTCACCTCAATGTTAACCTATGGAGAAAATGTGTCTACTATTGACAGCTACATAAATGCTGATAATCCAACAAAAAGGGCATTTTCAGATAGCCTGAACTTTTCTACACCTTGCAACATGATTCATTTGATAAATTTCGTCAACCAAAGGAACTGATGAGCGTTTAATACATACTAGACCAGAGTTTTCCCCAGAATAATTTAAATTTTAAAATGCTACTTTTTTCAAAAAACGAAAAATGCCCAAAGGAGTAAAATTTCTTTCTCTATTACAGAGTACAATTTTAAAGAAAAATATTTCAATCGAAATCGGCAATCCTTGGGCACATTTTCTCCATAGGTTAACACTGAGGTGAACGAATCCAATAGGGTTAGTACACAGCAGCCTTAAGCACTTGCATTCTCTTTACCAGTTGTGACAACGTAAAAGAAATGTTTTTATAACATGCACAGACTGAGAACGGTAAACGAGATTGGGGTAATTCCTCTTCTCGAAATAGGCTGCAAAACATTGTGAGAGTAAGACAAAAATAAAAATTCATAGTTTTTAACAGGAAATAAAAAAATTGTTCAGAAAATGCTTACCCTCACATACTCGCTCGTAATAGTTGTAAAATTCTCCCTCCGGACATTTACACCGTCCGACTCCGGTCTTGAAGTCGAAGTCGCATTTGGACGCATTAGCCTCACAAAGTGTCTTTCCCAAGCCTTCGATGCACCAGTGGCTGTCGGTACAAGTCTCCCCTCCATACGGATACGAGCATAAACACTTCTCGACACCATCCCTTAGGACACAAGTACCACCATTTTTGCAAGGATTATCTTTACAGCTCTCGCCAACTGTAAGTAATTAACGTCAATGTTTTACTGAATATTTATTGAATTAATATATTCAGTTCAGTAATTCATTAGCATATTCAGATCGATGATTGTTCAGTGCAGATTCCCAACCGATGTGCCGCGGCACTTTAGGGTGCCGTGTGATTGGCCAGGATTGCCGAAAGATTTTTTTTTTTGATAAATAAAAATATTAGTAATGCCCACTTAAAATAAATATTAAGTTGAATTAATGACTCTCCCGCCCGACAGATCGGTTGTGACACGATTGTGTATCGATTGCGACACAAATCGATGCACTCGTTCCTGAGGATGAACTGGCTCACCGATGAACCCTCACGCCGACATCTGTTAGGCTCGATATCAAACATTTGTGCTCTGAGAATCAATCGCAAGTCTCGCATTAATCAAGCAAAACTGTTTTTAGCGATTTCCATTGTAGTCCTCTAGTGTTGTGGGGCGCAAACTTTATTCTACCATGACCCATTTTGTTTCATTAAAAAACCTTCAACCCCCAAGAATTTTTTTTTTTTTTTGGTAGCAGTAAGATTTTGTAAAAATTACGAAAACGTTAACAAAGAAAATCGATAAAAGAAATAGGCAAATTTTGACAAACTATTTTAAAAAGAAAAAATATTTCAGGTTGTCTCTTCTAACGAAAATACCACGGATTATTAACGTAGGATTATATCGTTGCTTACCTCTTTTTTCTTTTTTTTTTTTTTGGACGCATTTTGGTACTTTTCTGTTTAACTGTTTACTGCTACTGGGTTTGGCGCGGTGCCAAAATTATAACTCGCGACGACGTCATAAATTTTGCTTTCCGGAGGACCGTTATTGAGGAACGTAATCTTACATTAAAATCGACGAATTTTAAATTTTGGGTATACATTTACTTTGCATAATAACAATAAAAAATATCTCGCTTGCCATCTGCTCTTTCGGGGGGAGTCTTCAATGGTGTCCTGCTCTTCTCGGAAGCGTTTAAACCACTCATATACGCACTTCAAGGTGGCAGCACGTTCTTCGTAAACTTTTAGCAGCATTTCATGAGTCTCTTTTGCTTATTTTCCAAGTTTGAAACAGAACAGCGTATTCATTCGCTGATCCATTTTGAATTTCAACCGAGCGCACAACACCTTCAATCTACAATGAACTGTTTCCACACGATAAGCTAACTTGCAGCGCCCCCACTGAGAAACTGGTTCAGACCAGACTTCACCTGTCCGGCACGGTATGCGCCGGTCGCAAACTCTTACGACCGTGAGCACTATGACGTCATTCATCGAACTTTCTGGATAAAGGTTATATATATATATATATATATATATATATATATATATTTAAATATATATATATATATATATGTGTGTGTGTGTGTGTGCGTGTGTGTAACGAGGAATTCGTTCCAGAAATAATTAATTTGGTTGGGCTCATAACGCACGTTAAATTAATGTAAAATCTCTAGTGCTAAGTGGTTGTCCCTTAAAATGAAATGGTGTAATTTCTGTGCTGTTCCCTCGACGTGTGTGTTCTTGAGAAGTTAGCCGTTGCCCATTTCTCTTAAACCGTTAAAGCTTCAACCATGATTTGCTTGGCCAGGTGTTGGTCTCAGGATTCCCTTGTTAAGTTTCACTAAAATGCACTTTTTATGGCTGGTAATTGCAGGGTGTGTCATGTGGACATCTGGCTAGCTTTTGTCCACGCATGCCGTGTTGAGTTTGCTCATTAAATTGGACCATAAAATCAGTTTTAAGTTAGAGATAAATCTGTGTCCTTTTCTATCCCTTTTTCCGAGAGGAAGTTTTCCCACGGGTGAACTTGGCGTCAGCTTGGCGTGAAGGCACTCTCCGAGATGTTCTTTCTCTCCTCGTTCGACCGGTCATGCAGAGGCGCGAATTTCGTAGTATCAGGTCTAAACCATCCACGGGCCTCCATTTGGCGGCGCAATAAGTTTTTTCTCCTCTTGGCGAGGTTTCGGCAGGGCCGGGTTTCTTTTGTTAGCCATTGGGCGCTCGCGGTGTTGTTTCGGTAGTGTGGTGTGCGCTGTGCACGTGGTCCGTTGGAGTTTTTAATTGGCGCTTTTCTCGCTATTGTAACCCTCGTTGTCCGCGTTTTTGCAGGCCTGTCCAGTGATGATAAGATATAGCAGAGAGCCATTTTTTTTAGAGAGAGTTGTCTCTTATATATTTAGGTTTAAGCACCCCATCAGTTTTTCGCTCTGCCAATTCTGCATCGGGGGACTATTTTTTTATATGTTAAATGTTAGAGATCATCTTCAGTCTTTAGACCAATGCGGTCATTCGTTATTCGCTGCAGCTCATGTAATTCCGAGCTCCTTTGTTTTGTTGTAAATATCTTTTCATGTTACCCAAGATGGCACAGAAAATAAACTTTTTTTTTAAATTTTAAATGCCTTGGAAGATTACTTGCTTACCAGCTTCAATTTTTCATGCTTTCGTTGACAGTGAATACCTGGAGTTTGTTGCGGACAGCCAGTGTCATACGATCCGGTAATCGACACCTCTCTCCAGCCGCCCGAACTAGGGGACTCCTGCTACCGTAGGTAGAACGTTTGTAGTGCCGTAGTCTCTCGTCCCTTAAAGAACTTTATCTGTAGCATTGTACATTTCCTGATCTCTTGGGACATTAATTAAGCAGCCAGCCCTAGATAGAAAGACGTCGGTTCTACATCCACAGAGACTTACAAATAGCAACTCTTCTTTTCCTCACCACCATCTCCTCCAATTTATCTTCCGGACACGTAAACGATTCTACAACTTGGATTTGATGCCTCATCAACGTTCAGAAGTACTGATATCATCAACACTTTCAGCTTCCACTCCGTCGCTTCATTTTCCCTTTGCAGAGGAGACTGTTTTCATCCCATAAGCATCAATAGCCCATAATCTTCTACATCACAGATATTCATCAACATACAACTGTACAGATCGAACCAACTTCACAATATATATATATATATATATATATATATATATATATATATATATATATATATATGTATATATGTGTGTGTGTGTATGTATGTATGTATACCGGGTACGTCATAAATTCGTACAAAGGTCAAAAATTCGTAATAATTCAAATGCAATGGCTCAAATGTAATAATTCAAATGCAATGGTCAGAAATTCGAATGCAATGGCTGGCTCGGGTACTCGTGAGGGTTTGACACCACCCAGATACAACTGTTTTGCGTATTAACGTCACCATGCAGTGAAAAGTGGACTTCATCCGTCCACATGACGTTCAGCAACCATTGTGGGTTACGTTCCATTTGTTCCAGAGCCCATGTAGCAAAATTTTGTCTTGCATCTGTATCTGCCGGTAATAACTGGTGAAGTACCTGGATTTTGTACGATACAGATTCAATATTCCGTACAGAATACGTCGAATCTACGGTTCCGGAATCCCCGTTCTTCTCTCAACTTCACGAGCACTGCTACTCTCCATTCATGCTGCCAAATCTTCCATGACACTTTGTACAACATGGACGCGGTCCACGCTCAAGTATGGTCTGCCACTTCGTGGACGATCCTCCAAACTCCACGTTTCCTCAAAACGCCGTACGAAATTCAGTATCCCATTCAATAAAATAGGGCTTTTTTGTGCCTTCGGTCTTTTCTCCGTGCGACACTTTCGCAATGCAACAGTTGTGGATTCAACATTGTTGTGTAAAAGTTTAACCACCAACACTCGCTCTGGTAAAGAAAGCACGCTGCCGGCTTCGAATGACGGATCCATTTCCAGCGAAGTGTTTTATTGATAGCCTGATTTGCATAAAACGTCTCAGTATGACGTGTGAGCGCCCTCTTTCAGTTACTTTTGGAAACTGTTTTTTTTACTCAAAAAGAAAAATCCCATGTCCCTCTGATCCTATTGGCGCAAACAGACAATTTTTTCCGATCATTACTTCTTTTATTACGAATTTTTGAACTTTGCACGAATTTATGGAGCACCCGGTGTGTATATATATATATTTATATATATATATATATATATATATATATATATATATGTGTGTGTGTGTGTGTGTGTGTGTGTGTGTGTGTGTGGTCTAGTACAGAAGTCTCTAGTCTTGACATTTTAGTAATTTTAAAATATCTAGTAATTTTAAAATATTTAGTAATTTTAACATATCTAGTCCTGATATTTTTAAATCATGAACTGTAGGTTACGAAAAGAGAATATCTTTAGACAAAGAAGACTATAAATGACAACATCTGGGCTAATAAAAATAACTTTGTTAAGTTAAAGTATAGAGTAAACAATCAAAAATATACGTAAATATGAATTAGATAAATATAGAATACTAATGAGAGAATACTAATGTCAATTGAGGTATAATTTTAGTGACTTTAATTTGATGCAAGAGATTTGGTAGGATCATGACTGATTTTAAGATACTGTTAACATGTTGTGAACGGTTTCCGAAAAAAAATCAAATCACAGATTTTTATTGAGAATCGTCAAAATATGGGGTCATTAATTTTTAGGAATGTACCTGGAATTTTTCTACTTTTATACTGGGATGGAATTCTTCGTAAATATGTAGACACTGATGCCGCAAGCTAGCACCCGCGACTTTCCAGCTGATCCCAGAATGAACTCTCACCAGTTGCAAAGAATTAGATGCTAGGATGCAATCTGATTCTTTAGCGCATTTTTCCTATCGGTACTGTTTATATATTTGCAAGAACTTAATTTTGAGCAGTTTTCATAAAAATTTAAAGTAAATATTAATTTATTTTAAGAACTATAACATCCAATATATCAGGTCATGATATTTTTCAGGAATACACTTAAAATTTTCCCATAACCCTACTTTGATTGGGATATAAAATGTTATTGAGGCAAAAACATTAAATTCAAGACTTAACCAGTTAAAAAGAAAACTTATCTTACTTTGAGTAGTAGTGTCGTTTTCATTTGAAGTGGTTGTTGATAGAGGCTGTGTGGTCTCTTTATCTGCACTTGTTGTAGATTCGGTTGTAAAATTGGAGGAAAGTGTTGTACTTTCGCCTCCCACTTCGGTTGTAAAATTGGAGGAAAGTGTTGTACTTTCGCCTCCCACTTCGGTTGTAAAATTGGAGGAAAGTGTTGTACTTTCGCCTCCCACTTCGGTTGTAAAATTGGAGGAAAGTGTTGTACTTTCGCCTCCCACTTCGGTTGTAAAATTGGAGGAAAGTGTTGTACTTTCGCCTCCCACTTCGGTTGTAAAATTGGAGATGAGTGTTGTATTTTCGCCTCCTACTTCGGTTGTAAGATTGGAGGAAAGTGTTGTACTTTTACCTCCCACTTCGGTTGTACTTTCTGAGAAATTAGGTGTCAATGTCACCAATTCGGTAGTTGAATTCGATGTTATATTTAATGTCGAATCAGTATGAGAAACAGTAATATTTTCAGTCTCTACTTCATCTGGTGTAGACGAGATTGTTGATGTTGCAGTAACTGGGGTTTTATTAGGATACGTTGTCATTGGTACTGTACTCATCTGTGTTGATGAAGTTGTATCCGTAGTCTCATGAAAAGTTGTATCTTCAGTTGTTGAAGTTGCTTCTTCCGTGGTAGACGGTGGTACCGTACTTATTACTGCAAAAAAGAAAAAAATTCCTAAACACTAAATAATTTTATTGTTTATCTTCAATATTTTCTTTCAAAGTAAAAAATAAATTCGTCTTCTTTCTGAATATAACACGAGTAAAATTTCTTTCTGAATATAACACGAGTAAAATTTCTTTCTTTTTAAAAAAAATTCAGTAACTCAACATGCAGCCGATATTCAGAATCCACTGTTTTTCGAACCCTATTTTGTGTGAGGCTGTTTTCAGAAGAAAAGGGGATCTAACGATCATCTTTTTAAAAGATGTTTCATGCTTCTCTGACTGATTTCTGCCCCCGAAAAAAATCAATCTTTCAACGCATGCACCGTACATTTTTATAATAAATCTATATATATAAAACAGTTCCGTAACTGACTGACTAACATATAACGCACAGACAAAACCGCTGGATCTAAAGGGCTGAAATATTGCATGGCGATTCTTCTCATAGTGTAGGGGTGCACTAAGAGAGATTTTTGAAAAATTCTTCTTAGATTTTTTAAAATTAAATTTGTAAGCTGTTTTGTAACATTCTTTAAATTTTGCATTTAAAATAATAATCCCAGGGTTATAAAATGTATATCATGAGAAAGATCATAAAAATTCCTTTAAAATGAAATCTTTTTCGAATATTTACCTCCATTTTCTGATTTTTGATTAATTTTTAAAGATTAATTTTTAGAATATAATTTATTAAATGCTGATCACATGGTTTCTTTTCGTTTTGTGATACTTTAAACTAATTTTGCGCCACGTGCATAACAACGAAATACACAAAAAATATTTTTTCTTTCTTGCTAATGTGGCAGACGATTGGACATTATCCAGCAAAATATTAAAATATAGTAAAAGAAATGTTCCTCAAACTGTACTATATTAACAGTACTATATTCTTTAGTATGTTCTATTAGATTTAATTTCAATATTTTCTTCTACATTATTTTGTCCGTAAAAATATCCGTTACGATTTTTTTATAAATATATTTTTTCGTTTTTTACATCAATTGCATACATTGATCATTGTATTTGTTATATATATATATATATATATATATATATATATATATATATATATATATATATATATATATATATATTGATATTGATATTGGCATTAATTGCATACATTGACCGTTGTATTTATTTTGAATGTACTCCGTAGTGAAGTACGGGTTTTCAGCTATATGACTAGTGCGCTAAAATTTCGACATAGTCCTTCCTATTCAATCTCCCTTTTAGGGTTACAATAGGGCCTGAAGAAAACCATTAGATGCCATCCCAAACCCTGATAGATCTACCTCCATGATTGACAGTTGAGATGAGACAGCCAGAATCTTACGCTTGTGTAGGTGTTCTCCAGACATACGCACGTCCAGTTGCGAGGAACAATGTCAACAATGATTCGTCGGACCAAATGCCGTTTTTCGACATATTACTCGACCAGGATTTGTGCTGGTGGCACCATTGTGGACGATATTTTGTATTGGCATCTATTACAAGTGGCTTGGGAATAGCTACTCTTCCGTAAAGGCTTTGTTTGTGAAGTTCCCTTTTACCTCTAAGGGTTGATACCGGAACATTCAGATTAAGATTGAGCTCTTAGGTCATTTTGGTTGCAGTTGTTCTCTTTCTTCATGTCACAATCCGCTTCATTACCTCGTCCGTCTTTTTCACTCAGCTCTCCCTTTCGTCCACTATTATGTTTGGCAAAAGATGTTTTTCCGTGCACTCTGTATGATCTCATGCCTTTCTATACTATAGCTCGAAAAACACCCATTAGCCTGGGGGTTGCAGTAACGGATACTCCACTTTAAACGCGCTCCAAAAATTTGCCCTTTTCGCAAGGTCTGCAAGGTTTGATATTTTGCGCTGTTACCCCAAAGGCATGATGCCCTTAGCTTCATTATTGCTCCCTAACAGCAGAATATTACATACACTATATTATATTAAAAAAAACCGGTGGCCAGACTTGTTTTTTAAGGAATACGAAGCACATTCATAAACACCACTGATACTAATAGGTGTTTCCATTATTTTGATAACCACCTGTATATATATATATATAATATATATATATTGTATATCATTTCAGTAGAAACGCGCTAAGCTCATTCTGTCTGGCCAAATAAACATGAAGAGCGGGGGAGCAGCCCAGTATTTTTTTGATGGAATGCATGAAAAATTTTATATCTATATATCTACCCGGCAACGCCGGGCAATCATTCTTTAAAAATAATTTCATTAATTTTCTTATGCCTTAATATAACTAAGGAACTAAAAGTTCGGAATGAAAGTTAGGTGTTATGTTTCTCTGTTTAAAGAGCTTTTCCTCCCACTGCTTAAAAAACACCAAAACTCTAAAAGATTTATCTTATATTATTTCACGGAAGAAGTAATTCAAATACATATCGTATGTTAACTCTCTTTCGCGAACTTAGGGGGAAAAATCTGTAGAACTCTTAAACTTCTTCCCATTTTATGATCCTCAAACGATTAATATATTTAGATCAACAAATCAGGCTTCCAAAAACTGGCCATGGAACAAACTTAATTTTTCTTTTTTTTTTTCTTCCCTTTTTTCCAAACTTTATTAAGTTCTATTAGTTTGAACGACACTGTCTAAAATTGTCTAAAGAAGTGGTTCTCAACCTTTTTAGACCCACGACTCCACTAAACGTAAGGAAAATAAAATAAACACTTCGCCTCCCCCTTCACCCCAGACCAATCTTCAGACCACCCCCAGATCACCCCTCAGAACAACCCTCTTCTCCCCACGCATCGAATTTAACTGATAACGCAGCTGGTTGTGGTGAAGGGGCTGTATCCACATTTAAGTGGTACGCGCACCTCTTAGGGGCACACAAATCATTAAAAAATTAATTAAAAAAACTAATTAAGCCCCAAATTTCGTTTATGCTGCGTTAAGTTTCTCGGGTCCTAAACATTAACTGTGCCGAATTTGGTCCCGGTGGGTGAAACAGTCTATGATTCTATAGGGGACAAACAAACAGACGAGATCTTTTATATATATAGATATAAAATATATCTATATATAAATAGGAAGTATTAATTTAATGTTGATATATTACACTTGTTAATAGATAGAGCAATAATAAGTGTATGATGCTGGATATTCTGTCAGTACTTATAAATATGTGTGATGTGTTTAGTAAACTGATGTATTATTGTAACGTAGATGTAATCATTCATGTCAACCACTATACAATCTCGGTCACAAAATGCACCGAATAATTTACGTTATTTGAATCTCTAGAAATAAGACTTACTTGCAGAGCACTTGGGTCCCGTAAAAGGATGTTTGCACTGACATGTCACTTTTCCATTAGGTGCACTGCAGGTTCCACCGTTCTCACATGGATTGGGCAAACAAAGGTCTGAAAATACAAAACCAAAGTGAATATACTGATTTAATGGATGTTTGTCTGGCAAAGTTCCTTCGAGGCGTGTTGTGAAGTGCGTCAAAGAATTTACGTTACATCAATCTGTAGGTATTGACTTACTTTTAGTGCATTTTGGTCCCGTATAAGGATCTTTGCAGACACACGTCACTTTTCCATTCGTTGCACCGCAGGTTCCACCGTTCTTACATGGATTGGGCATACAAAGGTCTGAAAATACAAAACCGAAGTGAAAATGAGGATTCAAGGAATGTTTATATTGGGAAGTTCAATCGAGCCGTGTGGTGATAAAGCTCTCGTAAAGCTCCTAATGATTTACGGGGACTCACAACCTTTGAAACTTCAAAAAATCGATTTTTGGTTTTTGCTATATTCTAATTTTTGGGACATTTCTGAACAATATTCAAAAAACCACATAAAAAAATTTGCATTATTTCTCGAGTTATGAGAGTTTATGTAAAGCTCACTCTGTTGCCATAGCCATGTTATTCCAACTTTAACTTCAGTTTTCTCAAATATGTGAATTTTTGGATTGCGCGCACTGTTACTCCCAAACTATGTGTGCTAGACACACAAAATTTTTATCAGATTTGTATTATAAGCTTCTTTACACAATAAAACCAAAAAAGTTAAAAAAAAATTGTAAAAAACATTTTTACACTTGAAAATGTTTTAAAAAATTGTTAAATTTTAAATTTTTTTAAATTTAAACTATATTTTTTGTATATTTTTTGGTTTTACATTAAATTTGAGTGTATTATTAATTTAATTTGACCAAAAAAAAGGTTCCGTATGCATATTTCTTAATTTTATGATGCGCGAAACATCCAATGATTTTTTCCCATTTTAGTAATGTGTACATTTAAAAATAAAATCTAAAAATTATTTATGGCTTTAGAAGTTCTATTTTTGTATAAAATATAACTGAAGACTTGTAATTTTGATAAAAAAACAAAAAAATTATATATATATATATATATATATATATATATATATATATATATATTAATATTATTGGAGTTTCAGTAGCTCGATTTTGATCATGTTTAGGGTCATTTCCCAGTAGTCAAAGGTTGTGAGCCCCCTTACGTTATTTAAATCTCTTGAATCGATAGTTACTTGTAGTGCACTTGGGTCCCGTAAAAGGATCTTTGCACTGACACGTCACTTTTCCATTAGGTGCACTGCAGTTTCCACCGTTCTCACATGGATTGGGCATACAAAGATCTGAAAATACATAACTAAAATGAAAATGTTGATTTAAGGAATGTTTATCTGGTGAAGTTATTCAAGCCGTGTGGAGAAGTACATCGAACGATTTACGTTACATAAATCTGTCGGTATTGACTTACTTTTGGTGCATTTTGGTCCCGTGTAAGGATCTTTGCAGACACATGTCACTTTTCCATTAGTTACACTGCAGGTTCCATTGTTCTTACATGGATTGGGAAAACAAATGTCTGAAAATATAAAAACGAAATGAAAATGTTTATTTAAGGAATGTTTATCTTGGGAAGTTCATTCGAGCCGTGTGGTGAAATGCTCCAAATGATTTACGTCATTTAAATCTGTTGAATCTATACTTACTTGTAGTGCACTTGGGTCCCGTAAAAGGATCTTTGCACTGACACGTCACTTTTCCATTAGGTGCACTGCAGTTTCCACCGTTCTCACATGGATTGGGCAAACAAAGGTCTGAAAATACATATAACCAAAGTGAAAAATGTTGATTTTATTAAATGTTTTTCGTGGGAAGTTCAATCAAGCCGTGTGTTGAAATGCTCCGTATCATTTACGTTATTCGAATCTGTTGAATCGGTACTTACTTGTAGTGCACTTGGGTCCCGTAAAAGGATCTTTGCACTGACACGTCACTTTTCCATTAGGTGCACTGCAGTTTCCACCGTTCTCACATGGATTGGGCAAACAAAGGTCTGAAAATACATAACCAGGTGAAAAATGTTGATTTTATTAAATGTTTTTCGTGGGAAGTTCAATCAAGCCGTGTGTTGAAATGCTCCGTATCATTTACGTTATTTGAATCTGTTGAATCGATACTTACTTGTAGTGCACTTGGGTCCCGTAAAAGGATCTTTGCACTGACACGTCACTTTTCCATTAGGTGCACTGCAGTTTCCACCGTTCTCACATGGATTGGGCATACAAAGATCTGAAAATACATAACTAAAATGAAAATGTTGATTTAAGGAATGTTTATCTGGTGAAGTTATTCAAGCCGTGTGGAGAAGTACGTCGAACGATTTACGTTACATAAATCTGTAGGTATTGACTTACTTTTGGTGCAGTTGGGTCCCGTGTAAGGATCTTTGCAGACACATGTCACTTTTCCATTAGTTACACTGCAGGTTCCATTGTTCTTACATGGATTGGGAAGACAAATGTCTGAAAATACAAAAACGAAATGATAATGTTTATTTAAGGAATGTTTATCTTGGGAAGTTCATTCGAGCCGTGTGGTGAAATGCTCCGAATGATTTACGTCATTTAAATCTGTTGAATCTATACTTACTTGTAGTGCACTTGGGTCCCGTAAAAGGATCTTTGCACTGACACGTCACTTTTCCATTAGGTGCACTGCAGTTTCCACCGTTCTCACATGGATTGGGCAAACAAAGGCCTGAAAATACATATAACCAAAGTGAAAAATGTTCATTTTGTTAAATGTTTTTCGTGGGAAGTTCAATCAAGCCGTGTGTTGAAATGCTCCGTATCATTTACGTTATTTGAATCTGTTGAATTGATACTTACTTGTAATGCACTTGGTTCCCGTAAACGGATCTTTGCACTGGCATGTCACTTTTCCATTAGGGGCACTTCAGGTTACCCCGTTCTGACACGGATTAGGCGAACAAGCATTTTGAAATACATACCCGAAGGGAAAATACTGATTTAAGAAATGTTTATCTGGGGAAGTTATTCAAGCCGTGCGGAGAGGCGCGTCGAACGATTTATGTTACATAAATCTGTAGGTATTGACTTACTTTTGGTGCAGTTGGGTCCCGTGTAAGGATCTTTGCAGACACATGCCACTTTTCCATTAGTTACACTGCAGGTTCCATTGTTCTTACATGGATTGGGAAAACAAATGTCTGAAAATACAAAAACGAAATGATAATGTTGATTTTATTAAATGTTTTTCTTGGGAAGTTCAATCAAGGGTCAATCCATTTCAAAGCACAAAGCGGGTGTTTCTCGACATCTTTAATTTTCCTAATTTTTTAACCAAGTTTTCTTCATGGTTTTATGAGTTTAAAAACATGATTGAAAATTTTTTTGACCTTATAGTTTTTTGGGGGTGGCCATTTTTATCCAACTTCGAAATCATTTTTTGGTGAAAAACGTGTTTCATGGAAAATGCTGTAGCTACTTTACTTTTCTACCTTTCAAGATGAATAAAAAACTAAAATGTTCACCACAAAATTGTCTACATTTTAGGTTATTAGAGAGTTTCACTACACTTAAGGATCTTGGTTGAAAAAATGTTTAAATCGTTAGAAATAAAAGGTCAAACACCACATTTCGCTATCCTTATTTTTTATGAAGGAAATCAGACTCACCTTAAATATTTTTTTCTTGCACAAATCTCTCATAGGACTACTTTTTGTAAAAATTTCAATCTTAAAAACCGCTTCCTTGTTTTTGTACAGCTTATCATAAACCGTGTTAAGCCTGTTTTCGGCAGTTTTTACTAATTAATACCTCAAAAGGGACTGAGTAAAAAATTCTAAAAACTTAGGATAATAAACATCTGTGTAATATAAAGCTACCATATAAATTTTATGAGTGATATTTAACTGGTTTTTTACTTACAGTTCACTAAATATGCACAAAAACTCTGTTTAATTCCCTAAGTCCAGAGAAAGGAAGTTTTAACTTTTCTCTATATGATGCTTTCTATTTTTTTTAAATTATCCGAGAATGTTCTTTAATCTTAAAAGACTAAAACCTACATGAATAAATTGCATCTTTGTGTTTTATTGCAATTAAAAGAACATCAACATAGAAAGTATCCAAAATAGTAGTATAATTTTATTTTGTTCATTCACTTAAAAATTATTTATAAAAATATGTGAATGTCTTTTCTTTTATTAACTTACTTCTTTGTATTTTAAAATCCATTTAGAGTATTAAACAGTTCGGAAATTTCATTGCATATCTTTCCTAAGATATTGAATGTTTGTCCAGAAATAGTTGTCTGTTCAATCGGTGTCAATTTGCATAGGACTTTAGTGTCAGGAACCCAAACACTATCATTTTTTCGATAACTTAAATGTAGTTGCAGGTCCGGATGAAATTATTTTTGTTTTTGCACTGACTGCTTACACCATCACTAAAGTAAATAATCTTCTGTATTCTAGATACAATATTCTTCACCTCATGTATAACATGTTGTTGAAGTGTACACACAATGGTTTTATCATGTATAAGGTGGTGATTAATAATACAAATACTTTTACAATAGATTTGATTGTTTCTTAAAATAACAAATAAAAGGATGTAATGTAGCCTGTGTATTGGTCGAATGAAAGCTTTGAATTTCATCTTGGACCGTAAAAGTATAATTCTCTGAGAAGTCTCCAATAACTGTACATTCAAAATCTGTAAGATTCTTCTAAAGTTTCTCTTTGAATTTGGACCTTTGATATAAAATTATGTGATTTTAATGAGATCAGTTTTTCGACAAGTGTTTGTAGACACGCATCACTAGGTAAAAACTGTGTGAGAAGATCAGCTCTATGATCAGCTCTATGTGTCTTCACCCACTGTTTGAAATTAATTTCATCAGGCCAGTTATCAATCTCATTCATTAAGACTTCAAGAAGTACTTCTGAGCCAGGTCATTCCAAGCACTTATTCAGCATGCAAGTTTCACTCTCAATGTCACACACGAAGAAGTCTAACAAAGTCCAGTAACTCGTGTTTAGTTTTTCCCTTTCTCTTATCAGTTAAACAATCTGGTGATATTTACACACATTGCGAGTGCCAGATGTTCCAGGCAGAACACACCATTTTGATCGGAGATCACAGAACATTGATCTACCAATTATATGTTCTGGATATCTCTGTTTGTAAAGACTAAAAAGGTCATTTAAGGGTATCAATACTAACCTTTTTTGTTTATATACCTTCACAATGTTAATTTTACCTGAGACACATTTCTTTTTACCCAGAGAGACAACTATTCTCATCATCTGGATAAAACTCGATCACACAGTTTGCAACTTCTTCACTTATCTTGTGTCCACCTGGTCTTTTACAAAGATTTAGCAGGATACCTTCCTCCTTAATTAATTGTCTTGTTTGTCTTACAAGATACTCAGAAACACCAAAATTTTGCATAATTTTTTTATTGACCATAAATCTTGTAACAGACAAATGATTTTAATTTTTTCATCTTTATTCACCAAGCTGCGTTTTTCTTTTAGTTGGTAGATCAAAATTTCATACTGACTTTAAGTTGATTTAGAGCAGGTCTGGTTTTGTTGTTCCTCCAAATCTTCAATTTCCTTTTTACAGCTATTACAATTTTATCTGTCTTTTTTGTAAAGCTGACTATCCCTTTTCTTTATCAGATTCATTATTTTACTGATCGGTAACAACTCCAATGTAGCACATATTGAGTTCACTTGATTCAAATTATTTTCTTCCACTAACTCATTAGCGTCAGGGACATATAAGCTTCAGGGACAAGTTTTAGGGTTAGGTCAAACAAAACATTTATGTTTTTGTTACTGTAACAAGAACAACAGGCTTTAATACTGATTTTAAAAGTGACTAGTCCGAAAAATTAGAACAATTTTTTCCACAAATTCAATGCTCTACCACTCTAAAACCAGTTAAGTATTACTAATAAAATTTATATGGTAGCTTAATATTACAAAGATGTTTATTAGTCTAACTTTTCAGAATTTTTTACTCAGTCCCTTTTGGGATATTAATTAGTGAAAACTGACAAAAACAGGTTAAACACGATTTTTGGTAAGCTGTACAAAAAAAGGGAAAAGGTTTTCAACAATGAAATTTTTACAACAAGTAGCCCTATAAGAGATTTATGCAAGAAAAAAATATTTAAGGTGTGTCTGATTTCCTTTCTAAAAAATAAGGGTATCGAAATGTGGTGTTTGCCCATTTATTTCTAAAGATTTTAAACATGTTTTGGCCTAGATCCTTAAGTCTAATGAAAATTTTCTAATAATTTGAAATGTAGACAATTTTATGCTGAACATTTTAGTTTTTTATTCATATTGATAGGTATCAAAATAAAGCAGCTACAACATTTTCCGAGAAACACGTTTTTCACCAAAAATGACTCCGTAGCTGGTTAAAAATGGCCGCCCCAAAAAATTGCAAGGTCAAAAAAAAAATTTATCATGTTTTTTAACTTATAAAACTACGAAGAAAACTCGGTTAAAAAATTAGGAAAAATTAAAAATGTCGAGCAACTTTACCTTCCCAAATTAGGTGATTTGAAATGGATTGACCCTCAAGCCTTGTGGTGAAATGCTCCGAATGATTTACGTCATTTAAATCTGTTGAATCTATACTTACTTGTAGTGCACTTGGGTCCCGTAAAAGGATCTTTGCACTGACACGTCACTTTTCCATTAGGTGCACTGCAGTTTCCACCGTTCTTACAGGGATTGGGCGAACAAGCATCTAGAAATACATAAACAAAGTGAAAAATGTTGATTATATTAAATATTTTTCGTGGGAAGTTCAATCAAGCCGTGTGTTGAAATGCTCCGTATCATTTACGTTATTTGAATCTGTTGAATCGATACTTACTTGTAGTGCACTTGGGTCCCGTAAAAGGATCTTTGCACTGACACGTCACTTTTCCATTAGGTGCACTGCAGTTTCCACCGTTCTCACATGGATTGGGCAAACAAAGGTCTGAAAATACATAACCAAAGTCAAAAATGTTGATTTTATTAAAAGTTTTTCGTGGGAAGTTCAATCAAGCCGTGTGTTGAAATGCTCCGTATCATTTACGTTATTTGAATCTGTTGAATCGATACTTACTTGTAGTGCACTTGGGTCCAGTAAATGGATCTTTGCACTGACACGTCACTTTTCCATTAGGTGCACTGCAGTTTCCACCGTTCTCACATGGATTGGGCAAACAAAGGTCTGAAAATACGTAACCAAAGTGAAAAATGTTGATTTTATTAAATGTTTTTCGTGGGAAGTTCAATCAAGCCATGTGTTGAAATGCTCCGTATCATTTACGTTATTTGAATCTGTTGAATCGATACTTACTTGTAGTGCACTTGGGTCCCGTAAAAGGATCTTTGCACTGACACGTCACTTTTCCATTAGGTGCACTGCAGTTTCCACCGTTCTCACATGGATTGGGCAAACAAAGGTCTGAAAATACATAACCAAAGTGAAAAATGTTGATTTTATTAAATGTTTTTCGTGGGAAGTTCAATCAAGCCGTGTGTTGAAATGCTCCGTATCATTTACGTTATTTGAATCTGTTGAATCGATACTTACTTGTAGTGCACTTGGGTCCAGTAAATGGATCTTTGCACTGACACGTCACTTTTCCATTAGGTGCACTGCAGTTTCCACCGTTCTCACATGGATTGGGCAAACAAAGGTCTGAAAATACATAACCAAAGTGAAAAATGTTGATTTTATTAAATGTTTTTCGTGGGAAGTTCAATCAAGCCGTGTGTTGAAATGCTCCGTATCATTTACGTTATTTGAATCTGTTGAATCGATACTTACTTATAGTGCACTTGGGTCCCGTAAAAGGATCTTTGCACTCACACGTCACTTTTCCATTAGGTGCACTGCAGTTTCCACCGTTCTCACATGGATTGGGCAAACAAAGGTCTGAAACTACATAACCAAAGTGAAAAATGTTGATTTTATTAAATGTTTTTCGTGGGAAGTTCAATCAAGCCGTGTGTTGAAATGCTCCGTATCATTTACGTTATTTGAATCTGTTGAATCGATACTTACTTATAGTGCACTTGGGTCCCGTAAAAGGATCTTTGCACTGACACGTCACTTTTCCATTAGGTGCACTGCAGTTTCCACCGTTCTCACATGGATTGGGCATACAAAGATCTGAAAATACATAACTAAAATGAAAATGTTGATTTAAGGAATGTTTATCTGGTGAAGTTATTCAAGCCGTGTGGAGAAGTACGTCGAACGATTTACGTTACATAAATCTGTAGGTATTGACTTACTTTTGGTGCAGTTGGGTCCCGTGTAAGGATCTTTGCAGACACATGTCACTTTTCCATTAGTTACACTGCAGGTTCCATTGTTCTTACATGGATTGGGAAAACAAATGTCTGAAAATAGAAAAACGAAATGAAAATGTTTATTTAAGGAATGTTTATCTTGGGAAGTTCATTCGAGCCGTGTGGTGAAGTGCTCCGAATGATTTACGTCATTTAAATCTGTTGAATCTATACTTACTTGTAGTGCACTTGGGTCCCGTAAAAGGATCTTTGCACTGACACGTCACTTTTCCATTAGGTGCACTGCAGTTTCCACCGTTCTCACATGGATTGGGCAAACAAAGGTCTGAAAATACATATAACCAAAGTGAAAAATGTTCATTTTATTAAATGTTTTTCGTGGGAAATTCAATCAAGCCGTGTGTTGAAATGCTCCGTATCATTTACGTTATTTGAATCTGTTGAATTGATACATACTTGTAATGCACTTGGTTCCCGTAAACGGATCTTTGCACTGGCATGTCACTTTTCCATTAGGGGCACTTCAGGTTACCCCGTTCTGACACGGATTAGGCGAACAAGCATTTTGAAATACATAACCGAAGGGAAAATACTGATTTAAGAAATGTTTATCTGGGGAAGTTATTCAAGCCGTGCGGAGAGGCGCGTCGAACGATTTACGTTACATAAATCTGTAGGTATTGACTTACTTTTGGTGCAGTTGGGTCCCGTGTAAGGATCTTTGCAGACACATGTCACTTTTCCATTAGTTACACTGCAGGTTCCGTTGTTCTTACATGGATTGGGCAAACAAATGTCTGAAAATACAAAAACGAAATGAAAATGTTTATTTAAGGAATGTTTATCTTGGGAAGTTCATTCGAGCCGTGTGGTGAAATGCTCCGTATGATTTACGTCATTTAAATCTGTTGAATCTATACTTACTTGTAATGCACTTGGGTCCCGTAAAATGATTTTTGCACTGGCACGTCACTTTTCCATTAGGAGCACTGCAGTTTTCACCGTTCTCACACGGATTGAGCGAACAAACGTTTATACAATACTAGATAGAAATGTTTATCTGCTTAGAATGTAACTATAGCTAAGAAATTCTTAATATCTTTTCTGTAGGGTACTTAACATGAGCAGTCATTGATTTCGAGTAATTTTTTTAAATTTGTTTTAATGTTGGGTCCTTTGAAAGTCACTTAGAGTTTGAATTCGTAAAAAAACCAAAGTAAGTCATGAAAAATTACTTTACAGCATTCTTTATAGCGGAATTAACTCCTATCTGAAAAATTTATGAGTAACAGTATCTGACACACATTATGGAGTGAACTGTAGATATTACTACGAAAATTGTGTAAATAGAGGAATTTTAATTTGGTTCCACTTTATGGTGGGAATAAATGACATAACCAGCAAAAATATAAAGCTGCAATGTCAGATTTTCAGGCTATGTAAATTTGCCTGGAAACATCAAGGAAGTAAGAATTTTTATTGTTAATTCTGTATAATTACATTATTATTAAGCAAAAACTTATATGTCACGTACGAGAATTTCAGCATCTAATGAAAATACAACTTTATTTGAGGCTAAACTGCCAAGCAAAGTTTAAAAGACGGAAAAGAAACAATCACCTAACTCCCTAGGTAAGTGAATCGGGCGATAACTGTACTTACCTGTGGTGCAGTTTGGGCCGGTAAAAGAACCTTTGCACTGGCACGTAACATTTCCTTTGGTTGCAGTGCAGATACCTCCATTCTGGCATGGATTAGGGGA
This sequence comes from Dolomedes plantarius, assembly GCA_907164885.2. Lineage (NCBI taxonomy): Eukaryota > Metazoa > Arthropoda > Arachnida > Araneae > Dolomedidae > Dolomedes > Dolomedes plantarius. Next base: position 32,608,158 of record OU015503.1, on the reverse strand, counting down.
ACAAACGTCTAAAAATACCAGACAAGAATCTAAATTTCTGTGCGAAACACACATTTTTAATACTTTTTACTAAAGCGATTGCAACCAAATTCACGAGCTCGAACTTGATGAGCCTTCATTAGTAGTCAATGTTAGCAACATAATCGCAGACGATCTCAGTTCTTTCCCTTCTCTCTGATTTGTGCAACGATTTCTATTGGATGCCTTATTAAAAGTTACTATTGGCTCTTTCTGGGATCCTGTATAATTTTAAATACATGTGATGTTCTTTTTCTGACATTCTGTGTCTATCTGTGTTGTGGCTTGTATATGTCTTACCTACTATAAATAAATGCATATTTTCCCCGTCGATGGAACTCTTACCGCAGTTGCCTCTCTTATTCTGCCCAGCGAGGCATTTAGCGTTCTTGATGCGTTGGAGAAAATCCAATGCCACATATCGAAAATTACTTTACATCATTATTTACAGAGGAATTTATTTCTCTCATTAATTCTATCCAAAAGGTAAAAAAAATACAGAATCTGCCACACAACATAGAACAAATTATAGATGCTATGATTACGTTAAACTGTATCAGTAAACTGGTTACAATTTGCCATTTTAAGGCCTGAATAAATTATGTCTCCTTTTAAAATTTACAGATTAAATGTCATATTTTTAGTTATACCGATTTTTAGTTTTTTAGTTTTTTAGTTATACCGATTATTTATATGCAGTGAAATATCAAGGAATGCGGTATTTTAATTCTTCACATCATTATTAATTACATCATTATTAAGAAAAAACTGATTATTTCCCAAGTACGAGAATTTCAGCAACTAAAGTAAGCAGTAATTAATCAAATTTACAGTAAAGTATTGGTTTATTGGAGACAAAACTGTCGGACGGAGGCTCTAGAACAGTGGTGCACAAACTTTTTTGACCGTGCCACACTTTCTTTAAATAAAAAATCTCTCGACCCCCAATGAAATTCTTTTGGTAGAAACACAATTTTTAAAAAAATTATGAAAACGTTAAGAAAAAACAGAAAAAAAAGGAAACTGTTCATTTTTGTTTTATATTTATTTTACATAATAAGAATAAAAAATGTCTTGCATACCATCTGCACTTGTTTTTGGTAAAATTGTTTGTCACCTTATTTAACAATGTCATATCATTTTTAACATAAAAAAATATTAATTAACCTTTAGCTTACGGAGCCCATTTTTCCGATTCCCTCTTTAGAACGGGAAATTTCATACCACCTTTGTAAAAACGGCCATTAAGGGGGTTATATATATATATATATATATATATATATATATATATATATATACAGTGCTAGATTTCTAGAAATAGAGGTGCCGGAACGGTAACCTTCGGGGGGGTGTGGGGGTATTCCAAATTATTGATAAATAGAGATACCTAAAGAGAGGTACCGGAACGCCGTTCCGGCGCGTTCCGCCTCAAATCTAGCCCTGTATATATATATATATATGTGTGTGTGTAAGTGTAAGTAAGTAAGTAAGTAATAATAACGCCCCACTAATATTAATTGTCCTATATCTAACGCGTATCCTAAATTTTTTTTCCATAAAGCCCAGCCCTATTTCAAAAACGAAATTAACTCAAACGCCCAAAGAAATTTAGAAGAAACTAGAATGTGAAAAGGATATAGGGGTTTTTATGTCATAGAATACCCTGCCGACTTTTTGTAATACCACGACCAGCTAAGCCGATGGAGACAGGAAACACGTTAGAGGTCAGCCGGTCGTAATACGACAGCGCTGGTTATTTCGACAGATACTCTGTAGACACAATTCCCGCATTATACTTCGTGGCACACAGCATCCCGGAGATATTCTCCCCAAACTGGCCTTTCAGGCCCCAATCACACAGGAACACGCCATAACATACAACAATAATTTGTATTTTATGGTATTTGTATTTGTATTTAGAACTTTATTTCGTCCTAAGAACTACATGTTCATTAGACAACGATAATCCCAGAAGTGTATACTTCTACATAACCCAGGGTCTTTTATAGACTGCTTGAGGTCACTCGTCATGTGATCTTGAATAGGAATAATAATTGGCTAGCTATGACTCTGGTGTCAGAGGTGGTGTGTTGTCTGATGTAATACGCGCGATTATTTGTGATTTTGGAGTCACAGTATGGATTACTGTGAGATTGACTTTATTTGCTGACATAACACATGACTCTCTTCTGCATTCGTAACAGTCGGGGGTCTATCTTTCTTTCCATACTGAAGATACATCACCTAGGATTTGAGGACTTAGGTCCTTTGAACTTGGTGTAGGCTTTCGTACACCAAGGGGATTGCAAACAACAACAGGATTAGAACTAGTATATTGTCTCGTTAAGGAATTTTCAGGCCTAGTATTTTGAATATAATATTTTATAATACAAGGGGGTTTAAAGATGGATCCCTAAACCTTTATTTTCTCGCTCGCAAGAGCTAGATACATGACCATATTCATTTACTTCATTTGCTTAACATAACACATAACGCTCTACTTTATTCATAATTTCTGAGGGTCGTTTCTTTCCATTTTATTCAGAAATTAAAAATTTTACATAAGCTGCATTGTTACGGATAGGAAACCGTCCTTGAAACTATTCTGACCAAAACAGTTATATTTTGTACTCTACAAATACTGGTACATGCGTATAATTATATTGCATGCTGATTTAAAATTAGTTTATACTCAGAATGAAACAAAAAAGTCTACTATCTTGTAAAGGAATTTTCAGGTCTATTTTTTTTAATCAAATGTTCTATAAAACAATCTTGTGAATTTTGAGATGGTTCATCAGTCCTTAATTTTCTCGCTCCCTAATTGGTTGACGAATCATTCACTTTATTTGCTCACATAACACATGACTCTCTTCTGCATTAGTAACAGTCGGAGGTCTATCTTTCTTTCCAGAGTGTAATAATTTTCCACGAGGTGGATTTTCACGAGTATGAACCCGTCTTTGAAAATATTCAGAATAACATATTTATATTTTGTATTATATAAACACTAGTCTGTGCCTGTAATCATCTTACATGTACATATTAGCATTATTTTGTTCTCAGACTGAACTGATCTAGTAAATGACCTTATTAATAAATTTTCAGACCTCCTTTATGAAATTAATAGTGATTATTCGCGATTATTACGTAATTATTCGTGAAAGCCTGAGGTGTTTATTTCCTTTCTTCCTTTTCAGAGTGTAAAAGTTTTACATAAGCTGCATTGTCACGAATATGAACCTGTTTTTTATAATATTCCGTGACATTGATTCTGATCATTACCAAGTTACATTATAGCAAAATGGAACCGGTGTTTTGCTAACCCCGCATGTATCGTAAATGGGTATTTATAAATGAGAACTTGAAAAACATGTGAAATTTACTTTTGTTTTGAAGTGATTAATTCATTTTCAGTACGAGTCATTAAATATGTGAATCTTTTCAAAAAAAATTCCATCAAATTGAATAAGACAATGTTATTGTTGTAACTATAACGATCAAACTGTCTCTCTTTCAGTTTCTACTATGTAGAAATGTTCAAAGAAAGCCGTAATAGACACTAAATTGAAGAAGTACCTTGACGAAAAATCGACGTCCTTGACTATAAAGGACGTCGAATTTCGTCTTGACTTATAAACACGTGCGTAGATGTCTGAAGATCCTTATGCACAAAAACAGATTTGCCACTATGGCGAGAAGCTGGAGTGGAACGCAAAGTTTGCATGTGATCCCTAAGTTCATGTAAAAATGCGAAGGCGTGACGGTTCGAACGGGACTAATGCAAACGTGAAATCGTTGCGAGGAGTCTTGTAAAAAATTCCCCGGGTAGGTATAAAGGCGAACTGTACACCAACTCCGCTGATGATGCATGGAATTCGTCTTTGACACTACAACAGATTCCAAGTAAAATTGATGAAAGAACCTGAACCCAGCTCCTATCGCTACAACATTTTATGGAACGTTTTAATTAGCAATGGAATCGCTCCACCATGAAATTGGAAGATGGGTGGTATGCAGTTGTTCGGGCCTTACGTATGCCAAGAATTTTGGAGAAAGAGTAAAAAAGTTCACTTTCGAATTGACGACCACGATCTGTAATAACACACTCTGTCGCTCCAAACCTGGAGTTCAAACCAAAATGAAACGTTTCTGCTGCCGCATCTGCAGTTATGCAAGCCATCGAGAATGCTTCCGGCCACCTAGTATATCTATCAGTGCAGGTGAGACAATAAGTGTAACCATGGGAAGACGGTAATGGTCCAGTTAAATTCATATGTACGTATCTGAAACACTCGTTGGGAATAAGAAAATCGCTGGTAGGAGTTTGAATGTGCCGTTGAATTTTCGACATCTGACACGCTAAACATGATTTTACCCATACTGAACAGTCTTTCTGCAACGACTGCCAAACAAATCTGGAACCAACCAGTATGATAGTTGCCCGTATACCAGGATGGGATACATTATGCAAAGTATCATAAACGATTTTGCGCATAGTAACTGGAACTATCGGATGAATAGTTCCTGTAGAAACATCATAGAAACGAGGTGTACCAGTAGCAGAAAATCTAAAAGGTTTGACAAGCAAACTCCTATCTTTTAGCAAAACTTGCAGATCTGAATTAAGCTGTTGTAATCGAGCTATTTCGTCGAAATCCACAACATTTGGGAGGGAAATTGCAGACACACAAGACAATGCATCAGCGACACAATTTTGATCTCCTGAGGTATGGCGTATATTTGTTGTGAACTGATTAATGACCTCTAAATGCTTCTGTTGCCGAGGGGAACATTTATCTTTTTTGGCGAAATGCAAATGAGATTGGTTTGTGTTCCCAGAACACTGCAAATTGCCTACCTTCTACCTCATGCCTAAAATGGCAAATAGAGGAATAGCCAGTAGTTCTCTATCATAATTGCTGTAGCGAACTTCTGAAGAGGTAAGCTTTCGTGAGAAAGAAGCTAGGGGTTGAACGATTCTATTCGAAATTTGTTGCAATATACCACCTATCGCTACGTCTGAAGCGTCAACCATAAGAGACCAAGTTGCACTATGGATTGGATGCGTTAAGATTGTCATGCTAACAATCTGCTTTCAAGCGTCAATAGCTTGTTGACTGTCTGATGTCCAAGAGATTAAAGATTTGTCACCTTTCTTCTTTTTCCTTTTTCAATAATATATGCAAAGGTGCTTGTATCGCTGCAGCATTGGGCATGAATCCATGGTAAAAATTGACCATAGCAAGAGACCTACGCAGTTCAGAAACGTTTGTTGGACAAGGAAAGTTTAGCAGTGCTTCTATTTTCTTTGTCGAAGGTCGTATGCCGTTAGCTGAAGCGGTGACTCCTAGAAAGGGCAACTCTGATTGAGCAAAACGACATTTATGCACATTTAAGACAATCTTGTATTTGTTCAAGCGTTCAAAGACCAATCTGAGATCTCTAATATGTTCAGCTTCATTTTTGGATGCTATCAAGACATCAACCAAGTAAGAAAAACAATAATCTAAACCAGGGGTCCCCAACCTTTTTACACCTAAGAGCACATTGAAGAATACCGGTCGGACGGCGGGCACCATTTATTTTTCCAAGGTGAATTTATTGTTTACATAGTTAATAATACATACACATAATGTACAAAAATATATTTAATTCTCAAAATATAATTTAGCATATAAAAATTATTGTTAATATTCTTGTGTAAAATAAATTACTACTAAATAATGCATAAACAATCTACAAAGTATAAAAATTCTTTATAAAAATATAAATCTCAATGTGATTTTTGGCATTTCATTTCATTGGACATTGCTTAGTAATTTGGAGAGTATTATGATATTCCTGCTCGAGCGCGTAAGCAATCGTCAAGGTGTTCGTTTGTAAGTCGTGATCTGTACTTTCATTTTATGATGTTCATTGTCGAAAACAATTATTCACACAAGTATGTGGAACCGAAAAACCATTTTATTTTATATGCTGCTCATTTCAAGAATGGAAATTTGTTTCTGTCAACTATATTCCAGAAATTCTCATCTGATACAATGGATTTTAGGAAAATGTCGTTCTGAAGATCCAAAATTTCTCTCTCCAGTTCTTCTGTCCTTACTTGAACAAGCTCTGAAATGTATGTAGCTTGTTCGGTTACATTTACTTGGTAACTAAAACGATTAACAAAAAAGGTGACCATCGGCTCGATGATATTAAACTGGTGAAAGCGCTTTTCAAACTGGTCTTGAAGTAATTGAAGGTTGATAATAAATGTTGATAAGTCAATTTCCCCGTCACCTATCATTTTTTTCATATTTGGAAAAAGGCACAAGGGACTTCATCTTCAAATGTGATGTCCACAAAGCCAGTTTAGCTTTAAACGAGTTTATAGACCCTATCATTGTAGCTATATGTTTGTACTTTCCCTGCAGCTCTAAGTTTAAATAATCCAGTTTTTCCATTATATCTGTTAAAAAAGCCAAATCCGCTAGCCAACAAGGGTCTGTTAGTTCAAAAAAGTTTTGATTTTTTGGCACTGAGAGAATTTTTTATTTCTTCATTTAAATCTACAAATCTAGCAAGAACTTTGCCTTTACTGAACCAAGGTACTTCAGTTATGCAGAATAAGATCAGGATCTTCAGGATTTTTAATAGGGCCTTAAAAAGGAGGTGTTGACTATTTTTGTAATTATTTTCAAGACGTGTCCGAAGGGTAGTATTCTACCACATAAAACTTCCTGGTGGATAATACAGTGATACGACATAAAGTTTGGAAATAATTCATCTTTTATGCAGAGGGCAAATAATCCATTGACATTACCAACCATTGTTGGTGCCCCATCAGTGGTTATCGCAGACAGCTTCTGGAGAGGCATATCTATCGACTTTGTACATGTTATAAATATTTTATAGATATCCTCACCTGTTGTTCGTCCTTTCATGTGTAATGTTCTTAGTAGATCTTCCTTTATAGTAAAGTCACTAAATACCATTCTCACCATAGCTGCTAACTGTGCTGTGACTGATATGTTTGTAGACTCGTCAAATTGTAGTGAGAACCACTCACATATTTCCAAGTCACTCTTTAACTGAGTTTGCATGTCCTTTGAAATGGCTTGTATTCTTCTTGTAACGGTGTTATCTGACAACTGTAAGTCTTGTATTGCTGACATGATCTCACGTTTGTTGGAACGTCCCTCAAATAAGCAATCGGCACCAGTAAGAAATGCTTCTTTTAACAACTCACCACCCTGGAAAGGATTTTTCTTCGTTGCGAGTATGTGAGAAATTTTTAAATCAATAGTGGCATTTTTAGATCTTAACAGAGGCCTAGTGAAAACAGACTGTTGAGCGGACAGATTCGATTTTAGCTGATATATTTTCGTCTTACTAATTTCAGATTTAAGTGGATAGTTCGTATTAAAAGTAGCATGAATTGTCAGGAAATGACGTTCAACATTATGTATTTTCGGCACCGAGACGCTATTTCCACACAACATTCAAATACATTCGTCTTTTAAATTGACGAAGCAATATGAATCCTCCCATTCAGTATTAAAATTATAAGTCCGTTGTCATTTACTTGATCCACTCATTTTAGGGTAAAAAATAAGGAAGTATTTAAAAACAACGAAGGAGGAAACACAGTATACAAAAAATATGAGCATATACGTATGAATGAATAATGAAGTAGATACGTCGAATGACCGTTTATCTCACAGCACAAACTACACTACTGGCTCTCACGAGATGAGCTCCAGACAAATGTTTGTGTTGTGACGTCAGAAACGGACCGGTTCATTTCATTTTAGATATGGGAAATTAGGTTGGCGAAGATTTGGCGCGAGGAGGGAAAAGAGATCGGCCGCATTACGCTTTGTACTTTTATCTGTGTTGGACGCCATTTCTACTTTTGTGTAGTTAATCATTAAAAATGAGAAAACTTTTACATAGCATTTTATTGAAAACTGAAATATTTTTATCGTAGTCGCACAGCGGCGGGCACACGTAAAACGATCGGCGGGTGGCATGGTGCCCACGGACATAGGGTTGGGGACCCCTGATCTAAACCATGTAGAACTTCGTTCAAAAAATGTTGAAATGTCTGGGCCGCATTTCTCAAACCGAAGGTCATATATTGGTGTTCAAAAAGACCAATGGGAGTGATAACTGCTGTTTTTGGTATGTAAGCCTCTACGACTGAAATCTGGTGGTAATCTCGTACGAGGTCGAGTTTTGAAAAAAAGGGTTTTGCCGTCCAGTCCTGTGTTAAAGTCCTGAATGAGAGGTATTGGGTATCTGTTGGGTATCGTAACCGAATTTAGACGCTTGTAATCATTACGTATTCTCCATGACTTATCTTTCTTGAGAACCAAATGAATAATGCTCGACCATGGGCTTTTGGAAGGTCGGAAGATACCTTGTGCTATTAAACTAGAAAATTAATTTTTGACAGCGGCCAATTTGTCAGGCGGTAGGCGGCGAACTGTTGATGCAGTAGGCGGACCAGTTGTTACTATGGAATGCATTACACTGATGTTAGGTTTACTGAAGCTTAGAGTTATTCTCGTAATGTCTGGATAATTAGAGAGCAATTTGCAATACTGGGAAGTCCGGGAAATCATCGTTAATCCACAAGAAGGACCTGGTATTGTTTTGCCTTTAGCAGAAATAAGAGTAGAAGGATCTACAATGCGACGATTTTTTACGTCAACAAATAAACCGAAACGTTCTAAAAAATCGGCAACTAGAATGGGGTTTGAAACTTCGGGTATAACAAAAGACCATGTAAACTTTCGTTTCAACCCTAAGTCCATATGTAAACGTTTAGTGCCGTATGTGAGAATTTCTAAAATCATTCGCAGCGTTTAGTTTAAGGTCACGTAGTTTAGCATTCAGCTTAATATATGCTCGTGTCCAGGGAAAAACCGAAATTTTCGCACCACTATGAATTAAATACCGAGTGCCGGATAGTCGATCGAGTACAAATAAGCGACTAAATTCATGGCTAACATCTGACGTTGCTGAAACAGATGAGCCTATCAGTTTTCCTGATATGAGAAATGACGACTCGACTTGCAAGAACCATAGCTCTGGATTATTATGCCAAAATGGAGGTGCACGAACAGCTATCCGTAAAAGATTATTACTATGGCTTTCGCCGGTTTTAGGCGGGTTGGCCAAAATTATGTGAACCTCGGTGCAACAACTAAGTACTAAAAAAGCTCAGAATACGTTTACATATGTAACTATTACAATGCGTGAAAAAACAAACTCGGGAAAATGGCGTGTAAAATAACATATTAAAAAGGTGGTTATGCAAGAATCTAATTTTACGAGGTGCGCCCATAAAGTAACCGGACAATTTTTTATAAATAAGAAAAATATTACTCACCTTCAAATAAATTTATCTCCTTCAAAATAATCGGCAAAGGAGTCTATACAATTTTTTCATCGTTTCTTCGAGTCATGGAAACACTGTTTATAGGCGTTGGAACTAACCGTTCGCAAAATACGCGTAACATTTGATTTAACATCGGAGATGTTTTCAAATCTCTGTCCTTTCATGGGTTTTGTATTTTTTGATTACAAAGGACTTATTCACCACAAATTTGTTCCTGGAATTCAAACAATTAATCAGTATTTTTACAAGGAGGTGCTTTTTCGATTAAGAAACAGGATAAGGCGAGTTAGGAAGGAACTGTTTGATTCTGGGCAATGGTTTCTTTGGCACAATAATGCTAGGCCCCATACAGCAATTTCTGTACAATAATATCTTGCTGAACATCCAGTGATATTACAGTGATAAATCATCCACCATATTCTCCCAACTTATCACCAGCTGATTTTTTCCTTTTTCCGAAGCTTAAGACGGACATGAAAGTACAGAGATTTGAAAACGTCTTGGATATTAAATCAAATGTTACGTGTATTTTGCGAACGGTTAGTTCCAACGCCTATAAACAGTGTTTCAATGACCTTTTCTAACGTTTGAAGAAACGTTGGAAAATTTGTATGGGCTCCTTTGGCGATTATTTTGAAGGAGATAAATTTATTTGAAGGTGAGTAATATTTTTATTGTTACCATGTTTTTATTAACTCGCTTTCTTGTTTTTTGTGTTTGTGTGTTTGTCCAGTACAAATCTTGCAATCAATTTTTAACTAACTTTCCGACTAGCTAGACATTTGAAACTTTTAGAATAGCTCAGAACACGATGACAGTGCACTATTTTAATACTTTTAGCCATCTTTAAGCAGAATTGAATTCATTTTCAGTTAATTCTGTTTTGTAGAATGGTGCAGCCATCTATCGAGCGGGACGGAAACGAAAAGTTAAACGCAAGTTAACTTCGAATTCTCGAGCTAAACGATTGGTTACGCATTTGATCATTTTCAAGTTGATTGGATAATTCATCAAAAAAATTTGTAGAAAGTATTTATTAATACATAGAATTGTCAAGTTTATATGATTCAACAGAAAATTTAAAAACATGGTATATAAAAATTCTTTTTATCTTGTAACTATTCTTATTTATGAAAAATAGTCCGGTTACTTTTTGAGCGCGCCTTGTAAATACATACAGCAAAAGATTCAGCACTAAAATCAGAAATGTATTTAAAAGAAACAGAAACTGCAAACTGGATTTCCTCACTCAGTGTTGTACGACCTCATTCACAAGTGAAAAGACGTCCAGGGTCGCCAGTGAAAGGGTGGTGTTGATGTCAAAAGACTGGGTAACCCACAATATAACAGCATCACATCAAAGCCTTTAATGAAACCTTAAGTGGCGTTACAAATCCTAACAGACGATCTTTTGCACTGGCGAGTTTGAACGCTTAGTATTTAGACACGCGTGCGTTCCTTCGCACGTGCTGAAGGAGTGGTTTCTGATGTGCAATTTGCATAGCGCTGTTGCCCCATATGTATTTTTTATCTGTCTCTCTTTAATATAAAACTGCTAGATTTCTTATCATTTCATCATATCAAAATAATAATCATAACTTAGATGTCTCAAGGCAGCATCTGAAGTACCCCACAACAACAGTATCAGCCTTTACCTGATACAATTGTGTCGGTGTGAACCGCAATCTTTGTGAAACCTACCATTGTTTCAGATATTCATTGTTTAAGATAAAGTTAATTTTTTTCCTCTATGTAGTGAAATTCTTGTGATATTATAGAAACATTATTCTGTTCTTTAATCAGAAATTCGAGGGAAATAAGTATTGTTTCCACTAGTGGTAACAAAAAATGATGAATATCGTTGAATGATGAATATGTTCACTAACGGAGTCTGTGTAAGCTTTCGCTGCAAATATTTTGCCAGAAGAGGGACGAGACAGGGTATTAAATATTTCTGTCTAGGAATTTTGTAGAAAAGAAGAAAATTAGCCGAATTAAATACCATCAAAATTATACTCTTACCTTAATATATCCAGAATTCTTTGCAAAGTATCGCTATGAAATTTTGTACAGAATTCCTTAAATCTATTTTCATTAAATTGTTTCCCATTTGGAGTAAATTGACTGTTTATTTTTACAGAAAAATTTCTACGAGAGAAAAATAACCCCGAAATTTTATTTTTATTTATTTATTTTTTTATTTTTATTATATATATTTCTATTATTATTTTTCTGTGAAATAATTGAAAATCTTTCTATTCTAAAAAAAAGTAACTCCCACTGCCGCTGTCAAAAGCTTGTCACTCTATCTCCTCCGAAACCGCTGGGGGTATGGGGTCGAGAGCGATACCAATGGATGCAGAAAAAAGGGGGGACCAAAGTAAGACATGTCTCATCTTCGTCGGACTTTAAGTTTTTTTATTTTATGTTTTGTGGGAAAATATTGACTTTTTCATCTTCAGATTACGATAACTCGCCAAAAAATGATCGTAGAATTTTGATCTTTTTACAATCTAAGACTACAGACATTTCTCTTTTAAACTAGACCTCATTTGTTTAAAAATATTTTAAAACAGTTTAATATTTTCATCAAAAAATGAAATACAGTTTTTCAAGAAATATCGTCCCCTATGTGGATGAAATATCGATGCTCCTCGAGTTTTTATCTTACAAAGAAAATATTTACATCATCTGGAAGCTGAAAGCTTTCTTATTCATATAAACATCATTTAAAGTCTATATCTTAAATTTTCGATTTTTAATTGAATTTTAAAGCTGACAATTCAACAGTAATGAAACGCCCTTCGCATTAAGGGTGACAACAGTAAATGGATGGAAACTGTTACATTGCCCGAGAATCACCCCTATGTATCTCGCTATTAGCCATAACAGAGGAGCGAGCGTAGCGAGCCTAGGGGCGAAGCCCCTAGTTTTGTAAATTAAAAGTTTCAAAATTCTGAAAGACAAATTATTTTCTAAAAATTTCCGATAAATAAAAGTTTAAAAAAAATGACAATATAGTTGTAGATTTTGGCAAATAAATCAAATTCTAAACATGCTTTAAATTTTGGATTTAAATTATTTTTTAACAAAGCCTCAAAAACTTTCTAGCATTTTATGCATATTGAACTTTATATAAATTATATGACGATCAAATTGCGTATAAGCGGAAGTTAATAAATATTTTTTGCACCGAACTTCTTTGGCGTTTCCTTGACTTGCATATCAACTAAGGTTATTTCCACTATTGAGCTGTTCTACCAATTACCGTAATTTATCACAAATTATGTGATCTTCCTAACTACTGAGTGAATTAAAACCAGCTACACAGCAGCACAGATTTGACAAAACGGGATTAAATGGAATTTATATAATATATATTAGAGGAAGAGGGCCTCTGTTTTGAAATATCTTAAGGCTGCTGTGTACTTACCCTTTTGGATTAACTCACCTAAATGCTAACCTATGGAGAAAACGTGTTTGTTATTTACAGTTACATAAATGCTAATAATCCAATAAAAATGGTTATTTTCAGATAGCCTGAACTTTTCTGCACCTTGCAACAAGATTTATTTTATAAATTTCCGTCCTCCAAAGGAATTGATGAGCGTTTAAAACACACTGCACCAGATTTTTTCCCCCGAATAATTTAAATTTTAATATATTGTTTGCATTTTGTTGAAAAAGAAAATGGCCCGAGGTGTAAAATTTCTCTATTACGGAGTGCAATTAAAAAAAAAAAACTTTCAAACCAAATCGGCAATCCTTGGACACATTTTCTCCGTAGGTTGACATTGAGGTGAGCCAATCAAATAGGGTTAGTACATAGCAGCCTTAAGACATTTTCTAGTAATTAAAAATGTGATATCATTTAAAAACATTTATTTATCAAATTGAGTAAGACATTGTAACTATACCTTTATCACATAATTCCCCGATGAATCGATCCTTGCAGATACATTTTGCTTTCCCATTGTCCTCTTTGCATGTCCCACCATTTTGGCAAGTAATCTGTGAGCAAGGATCAGTTGTTCCTGAAAAAGTATATACACAAATTATTACGTATGCGTATAGTATCTTCTTAAAAGTTACGACTTGATCAATGTAACTGGGTTTTTCAGGTTGTATGATATTACTCGAATACTACCATCTTTTTTTATCAGCATGTAGCGCCGTCTCATGAAATTGTTTGAACTATGCATGTAAAACCTATGTTATACAAACTTTATAATATATATATATATATATACAGTTCCGTAACTGACTGACTGACAGATAACGCACAGACCAAACCGCTATTTTTAAGTTGTTTTTGTAACATTCTTTAAAGTTTTCATTTAAAATAATGATCTGAGGATTAAAAAATTTATATCACGAGAAAGATCATAAAAATTCTTTTAAAATGAAATCTTTTTCCAATCTTTACCTCCATTTAGTGATTTTTGGTGAATTTTTAAAGATTCATTTTTAGAATTTAATCTATTAAATGCTGATCACGTGGTTTCTTTTCTTTGTGTGATACTTTAAATTAATTTTGCATCACCTGCATAACAACGAAATAAATTGACAAAACAAAATTTTTTTTTTCTTTCTAATTTTCTTTCTATTTTGTCTATAAAAATATCCGTTACGATTTTTTTATAAATAAATAAATATATATATATATATATTTATTTATTTATTTGGCATTAATTGCATACATTGACGTTGTATTTAATTTGAATGTACTCCATAGCGAAGCACGGGAATCCAGCTAGTATATATATATATGTAACGTCTCCAGCTCCAGATCCAGTATGAGACATTACGACAGGTATTGTGTTCTTGTAGTCGGGCTTGAGAAGTCAGTAACTTAGTGAGTTCACTTCAGTTGAGAGGAATAATAATTTTATTTACTTGAACACGTTATGAACAATACACTTATATTTAACTGGTTAACATATTTGAAAGAAAGATGAATATTGAAAACTATTAACATAATTACAAAGATTTGAGAGAATGGATTGCGTCTGGTCTAATCCCTTTTCTGAAGACGCTTTATCCGGACAATGGAATATTAGATTCATTTATGCACGTAACCATACATCGGGGGACGATCTCCTTTAAGCGACAGTGAGACGCCACAAAAACAGAAACAGAAGTAGATGTATAAGGAAAAAGACAACTTTAAAGCTATAAAATTAATGAGTTTACCTTACCTGTTTTTTCACACAATTCACCAGAGAACGGTTTTTTGCATTTACACTCTATGTCTTTGTTTGTTACTACACATTCTCCATTGTTCTGGCAGGGATTCTTATTGCAGGTTCCTAATGAGATAATAGAATGTAATTAAAATTCACGCTTTATATTTTATCGTGAACCAAAAACTGTGTGTTAAATTATCCTATGTTTTTAAAGCGATGCATCAGTAGACACAGATTAGTAAAAGCGCATTTTTTGAGTTCTGATCTTTTGTGTATGAAAATCATACATAAAGGAGAAACGGGAAATGGGTCGTGTTAGTATGTGTGTATGAGTCACAAAAACGCAAGAACCGTGAGCCCTACCTTGATGAAATTTGCACGGTTTAATGTGCTTGAAAAATGAGGATGAACGTGACTATTTTCATCCCGCTACGACATTTCATTCCCGAATTATGTCAGAACAAGTTTGCGTGGTATCAACGGATATTTTTGTTCAAAGCCATTGTTACATTTCATTGTTGCCACTTAAATTATAACATTTGCGTAAAAATAAATAGACATGAATTAAAAACGGGATTTATTCAAATATTGGCGCATGCAAGAATGAATTTGATATTTTATTTTCATATACATGGCAACGCAGGAATATTTCTTTTTAAAAATGAAAATATGAAGATGGAAAGTCATTCATTTTCAATGAATGTGTTCTCAATCCATTTCATGCATTAAAACTATCCCAAGCTACCTGTTCAAACTCAAATATACTGAAAGACACGTTCACTTAGCTAGAAACACGTGCGTTTAGTAGAACGTTTTTAGCGACGCTGGATCGTAGGGAGGAATGCTGTGAAAAATAGGATTAGTTTTACGAGAAAAACTATTGTAAAATTTAAAAGCCAGTCTTTTAATTGCTGGAAGAATAGGTTTAGGTAACTGAAGTGACATTGAAACATAGCAGACGATTTAGTTTAGACAAAGAATTACAATCATGAAATACGTGTATATTCTAATTAAGAAAGTCTGAAAGTGGCATTGAAACGTAGCAGACGATTTAGTTTTGAGAAAGAATTCCGAGCATGAAATATGTGTATATACTTTTTCTATAATAATTATCAGATTTGCTGTGTTTTAATATTGAATGTGTTCTCAATCCATTCAAACATTATTGATTCTTTTTCTATAGTAATAAATCAATTGAAAAATTATTGACTAGCTGTAAATTAATGCTTTAAAATGGCCCAAAAAATGAGACTAACTTTTAATCCTGCGGAAGTAAGGGCAAAATGTTAAAGATTGTTGAGAAATGATCAATGTGATGAAAAAAATCAGAAGAGTGCGAGTGGGAATGTCTAGAGCAAGAAATCAATCAGAATTACACATTGTCGAAGATGATAAAAAAGAAACAAAAAATGTTGTGTACTGGCAAGTGTTAAAATAACAACAAATTAGTTAATAAATGAATTTTTTATTACTGAAAAAATTAAATTAATTTGTTTAAGAGTTGTTATAACTTTAGAACATCATAATATGAGGATAATCATTGAAAAATAATAATAACAGAAACTGAATCCCGAGCGAAGCCGGGTAATAAATCTAGTAGATCTATAAATGCAATGTACATTTTATCCTAAAATCTTTCTTTTCAGTTTAATACTTTAAAAATCAATTTTAATTTCGTACCGACTGTTATTAATAATGTTATAAAAAATTAACTTCGAAAAATTTTAAATTTAAAAACTACGCGCACCTAGTTTAAACATCTACTATCCTGTGCTGAAAACAGAATACAAAAATACTCATTTGCTTATCTGTAATTAGAAAAATACTGAAAGAAAAATTCCTCAGAGCTGATCGTTTGAATTAACGGAAGTGATGCAGTCACTACCTTAAGACTGCTGTCTACTAACCGTGTTGGATTTGCTCACTTCAATGTTAACCTATGGAGAAAATGTGTCTACTATTTACAGCTACATAAATGCTGATAATGCAATGAAATTGGCAATTTTAGATAGCCTGAACTTTTCTGCACCTTGCAAGAGGATTCGTTTTAGTGAATTTCATCCACCAAAGGAATTTAGGAACGTTTAAAACACACTATACCATATTTTTTTCCATAGATAATCAAAATTTTCAAATTTTTTTTTTGTATTTTTTTAACGAAAAATGCTCTAAGGTGTCAAATTTCTTTCACTATTACGGAAAGCAAATTTTTAAAAAAATCTTTCAATATAAGTCGGCAATCCTTGAACACATTTTCTCTATAGCTTAACATTGAGGTGAGCGAATCCAAAAGGGTTAGTACACAGCAGCCTTAAGGCAAAGTTTTGTCGTAATTCGGACTAAATATTTAATGTGCTTGAAAAAGCTTTTAGAGGATCTTGTAACTTACATAATTTACTTTAGGGTGCGTGAAGATACCTGATTAAATGCACTTCAGGTTTTTAAAGGTGCTTAAATTTCTAATATGTCTGAAAACAAAATACAAGGATTTTTCCAGCTATATTTCTTGTCTTAGTCAGTATTATCAAGTACAAGTTTCAACATTTTGTGTAGCTTTTTAAGTTATCAAAGAAAATAATATCTTAATCAATTTTAAAAAGTGTTTCGATTTATCCTGAAATTAATTATTTAAAACATGAAGGTATGAAAAATTATTATTTCTTAAGTAGTAAGTACTATCTATCTGTTTATTATATATATATATATATATATATATATATATATATATATATATGTATGTATGTATCGTAGTGGACGTAAGAAACAGCAACAATTACAGATTTTAAGTTATTTGATTTTAATGTTAACGAAAAGTGTTAATTTCCATTAGTATGACTTTGAATGTTTGAGTAAGATTATCTATTTAGACAAAAGTTTCTATACGTAAATGTTCGTACTACAGTATACGTATTTGGAAAAAATTGATTGACGGTTTGTGACGATTAGATTTGGGTATACTCGATGTGCAATGATAATCTTTAAGAATTGTTGGAAGATATTATCGTTAAGTGAACGAAATAACTCTCAGTTTATTTTCGTTCCTACGTGGACGATTTTCGGTTTAGAAATTCGACAAACAGAATGATTTTCAACATTTTCCCTTACCTACACAAAATCCTTTTTTATCCTCATATCCAACTTTACACAAGCATGTTTTAGTTTCGCTGAGCCAACCTACGTCAAAGGTGCAATTAGAATCCTTTCCACATGCGCACTCTGAAAACAAAAAAGCAAAATTAAGACAAGAAGAAGAACATTTTAAAAATTGAAGAAAAATTCATATATTGAAAAAAATTTAGTCCAATTGCCCCTTTTATTTACATCTTTTGGCAGAATTCAGCAGTCAAGTACTCACATTCTGTTAGCTGGCGTAGTGACGGGCACAGAATGGGACGCTTATCCCCCAGAATGTCCCGACGGACGCTAGACGCATGTGATATATATATATATATATATGTGTGTGTGTGTGTGTGTGTATGATATATATATATATATATATATATATATATATATATATATACTACCCTACAATAATGGACCGGCCGCCAGCGGATTTGCATAAAATCCAACTATATGTCGAATTTCATGCAAATCCAGTGCTCGCATGTGACCTGTTGAGGTTAAATACGATACGCGAAGTAGTAGCGTCGTTAGTTCTGTGTTACATTGTGACAATATGTCGAAACGAAAGGAACTTCGGGACTTTGAAAGAGGTGTTATACACTGAAGTGCCACTGAATTGGGGATAGCAAAGCCTATGCAAATTGTGTAGCGCTGCGCATCATGTATGCGCAAGTGAGGGAGCTGTGGTAACTGCATATATAGCGCGTACTGTGGTTGTTCTGAATTAGTTGTTGGAATTGCCAGTATGGGTAAACTGCCTGATTTAGACGCCTTCGATCGCGGACAAATCGTAGGTGCGCAACGCATGGGCCATTCAATTTCCGAAATCATCAGACAGCTAGGATTTTCAAGGTCGACAGTGTCAAGAGTATACCAAGAATACATGGATGGTGGAAAAAAAACTAGCGATCGGGCAAACTGCAAAGGACAATTAGCTTTGACAGTGCGTGGTGAGGGACGGCTCAGGCGTATTGTACGTAGCCAGCGAAGCCAAACATTAGCTCAAATTACCACCCAGTTTAATGACGGTGCCAGTCGTACAGTCAGTAAACGGACTGTGCAACGCTCTCTTCACCGTATGGGTTTCGGGAGCCGTCGACCTACGAGAGTGCCATTGCTCTATACTCGCCATCGGGCTGCACGTCTTGCCTGGGCAAGAGAGCACAGAGACTGGAGTGTAGATGACTGGAAACGAGTAGCATGGAGTGATGAGTCTCGATTCCGACTACTTAACGCCGACGGGAGGCTGAGAATATGGCGTCAGGCTCATGAAGCCATGGATCCTGCATGCCTGGCTGGAACTGTACAAGAGCATGGTGGCTCAATCATGGTCTGGGGTGTTTTTCGTGGCACAGTTTGGGATCTTTGGTGCGTGTAACAACCTCCCTCAATGCAATTCGGTACGTAGAGTTGCTGGGTGATCACCTCCATCCGTTTATGCTGTTCTGTTATCCGCACGGTAATGGGGTTTTCCAGCAAGACAACTGTACCTCTCATAAGTCCCGGTTGGCTACTGGCTGGTTTGATGAGCCTTCCGCTGACTTCTCTGTCATGAATTGGCCACCTAGAAGCCCAGACTTAAATCCTATTGAGCATCTTTGGGATGTTTTGGAACAAGGCGTGAAAGGCCATCACACAGCACCTCTATGCCTCGTCGTGTGGCAGCCGTTATCAAGGCTAGAGGAGGCCCAACTCGTCACTAGGTATGTATCCCTAATTCAGTGGCACTTCAGTGTAGTTGGTTGTCACATTAGTGGCAAGTCTATTCACAAAATTGCGGTAGAATTATCCCAGCCACGGTCAACTGTTGGTGATGTCGTGAATAAGGGGAAGACTACGGAAGTTAGGACACGAACTGTACACGCTGGTCGTCCCCGCAAAATGACCGAACGGGATCGGCGTTTCCTGGAGCGTGAGGTTCGTAAGAACCGCAAAAAACCACTCCAAATCATCAACAGTGAGTTTCAACAGGCAGCAGGGGTTACGGTGTACCCCAATACTTTGCGGATAGAACTGCACGTCCTCAATATCCATGGATATGTTGCCGCACACAAACCAAACATCAACCCATCCAACAAAGCCGGCAGACTCGCTTGGTGTTTGCAATGTCGCAACTGGACTATGGACCACTGGGAAAACTGTTCTATGGAGCAACGAGTCACGCTACACGCTCTTCCAGTCAGATGTGCGTACTTTGGTTTCGCGAATGCCAGGCGAACGTCTGTTACCCAAGCGCATCGTTCCAACTCTCAAGTTCAGTGGTGGTGGTGGTGTACTTGTTTGGTTTTATTTTTCGTGATATGGCCTGGGACCTTTGCATGTTGTTCCTGGTAAATTGAACGCCCACGCCTACATAAACATTTTGGACAATCAGGTTCTTCCTACGCTCTGGCAATTTTATGGAATGGACGAACGTTACTTCCAGGACGACAACGCTCCATGTCATGTTGCAGCCTCTGTCAAGCAGTGGTATGAAGATAAGGATGTAAAACGTCTTCCCTGGCCGGCTCAGACTCCCAACATAAACCCCATAGAACAATTGTAGGATGAGTTAGAGCACCACTTGCAGACTAGGGAACCCCGTCCGAAATCTACAGCTGAGCTGGCGACATTCTTGCAGCAAGAATGGACACAAATACCCATAGTTGTGTATAACAACCTTGTTGAAAGTATGCCCAGAAGGGTTTCTAGTGTAATTTAAGCAAGCGGAGGACCATCCCCTTATTAAAGCATGTATTCTTTCCCTTATACCATCACATCTTGCTGTCCGGTCCATTATTGTAGGGTAGTGTATACATATACAGGTGGTTATCAAAATAATGGAAACACCTATCAATATTAGTGGTGTTAATGAATGTACTTCGTATTCCTTAAAAAACAAGTCTGGTCACTGGTATTTTTTATATAATATAGCGTATGTATCATTCTACTGTCAGATAGCAGTAATGAAGCTAAAGGCATCGTGATTTTGAAGGGAACCGTGTAAAATATCAAACCTTGCAGACCTTGCGAAAAGTGCAAATTTTTTTACCTCGTTTAAATTGGAGTATCTGTTACTGCAACCCCCAGGTTAATGGGTGTTTTTCGAGCTATGGTATCGAAAGTCATGACAGCATACAGAGTGCACGGAAAAATAACCTTTGCCAAACAGAATAATGGACAAGAGGAAGACCTGGGTGAAAGAGACGGACGTGGTATTGAAGCGGATTGCGACATGAAGAAAGAAAACAACTGCAACCAAAATGACCGAAGAGCTCAATCTGCATCTGCATGTTCCGGTATCAACCATTAGAGGTAGAAGGGAACTTCACAAACAAAGTCTTTACGGATGAGTAGCTATTCCCAAGCCACTTGTAATAGATGCTAATACAAAATATCGTCCACAATGGTGCCACCTGCACAAATCCTGGTCGAGTAATTCGTCGAAAAACGGCATTTGGTCCGACGAATCATTGTTGACATTGTTCCTCGCAACAGGACGTGCGTATGTCTGGAGAACAACTGCACAAGCGTAAGATACTGGCTGTCTCATCTCAACTGTCAATCATGGAGGTAGAACTATCAGGGTTTGGGATGGCATCTCATGGTTTTCTTCAGGTCCTATTATAACCCTAAAAGGGAGATTGAATGGGAAGGACTATGTCAAAATTTTAGCTCACTAGTCCATCCTATGGTGCAAACATTGTTTCTTGCAGAGATGGCGTTCTCCAGGATGATAATCCCCCTATACATACAGCTAAATCTACCAAGTATTGGTTTGAGCATGAAAAAGAAGTCAAATATCTTAACTTGCTCTGTACATTCCCCCCGACTATATCATCCAACCACCGTGATCTGTGTAAGCGGATACAGCCAGGTATCGATATCCACCACAGCATCTCTACAGGAACTTTCATGATTTTTCACTGATGAATGGTATAATATATTCTTAACCACTATTTATGACTTGTATAATCCAATTCCAAGGTGAATCAGGTGATATTATATGACAAAGGAGATCCTGGTCCGTATTAATAAAGGTTTTCAGGATGTTTCTTAGTGTTTCAATTATTTTGATAACCACCTGTATATGTGTATGTGTTTGTGTCTGTCTTTCTGTCTGTCGGTGTGTGTACATATATATCAAAGATAGTATATTATAAACTATCAATAAAAGGCATAAGGCAGTGCATCAGTGATATTGAGGTCCTGAACCCCCAAGTTAAGGAAGAACGGATTTTCCTCTCGGTATTTTTCTAATCGCAGATCAGGAAATGCATATTTTTTAATTCCGTTTTCTATATTCGGAAAAGATCTTTGGATGAAATGCAGGTATTTTTGAAAAATCTTTTGACTTTATTTTAACTTAAAAATAATAATAAAAAAGTTATTTTGGATCTGTAAATATCGATAATGGGATGCCCTGAACCAACACCACCCCCTGGTGGTGTCACTAACCTCATGGAAGGACTCTTCAGTCTACGTTTTTAACGTACTCGTATCTGGCCTACACACGAAGGTATTTAATGGCTTTCGTTGGGATTTGAACTCCGTCTGAAGCCCAACGCGCTACCTCGGGTACAAAATCAACATTCATTCTACCGAGATTTGAACTCGGATCGCTGGATTCAGAATCCAGATTGTTAATCATTATACCATGGAACCAATACGGAATATAAGGTATCTGCCTACGTTTGAAGCCCTTTTTTTTAAAAAATATATACAGGGGTGATTAAATACATATACTTTTAGTTCAAATTGGATATAAAATCATGAAAAATATAATTCTTGTAAAAACTTTGTAACATTTTAAAATAGAGGGGAATTTTTATAAATTTTCAGTATAATTCAATGCTTACACCAGAGACTCTACACTCAAGTTAACTCAATATATTTTAATTTCCTTTATACTACTGTGACACTTACCTGTGTTCTGAACTAAAAGTTTTACAATTTCCCAAAATCACTGAAATTTACCAAAAAGGAAGTGGAAAAACACAGATTTTATAAAATTTTTCTTTTTATAAGTACAGGTACCTGTATAATGATTAAATCAACACATATAGCTTAGCTTTTTAAGTCAAAACATAGTCAGTATTATGTAAATCACTATTGCAAAGTTTCATTGAAATATATTGAAAACTTTTTAAATGATTAGCTTACTAAAGTAACTGAAAAATGAATTTTCTAAAAAAAAAATACATTTAAAGATGCTACTTCCGGTGTTTTAATACAGCTTTCGGTTTATTAAATTGGCCAAAAGTTCTCATCCAATGACCGTACAAATAAAAGAAAAGATCAGTTTTAGAATCCAAAAAGATAGGTCTTATGAAAGAGAGCAATAAAATTTTTTTCGGTTTTTTGCTCCAAAACAGCCATTTCAACCTAATCAGATGCCTTAAAGTCTTAGGGAACTTCTTTTCCAGAATTTTTAGATTATTTGGCTCGTTGTTTTTCCAGACACCCTCACTCACAGCGAAAGAGGAAAACCAAATTCCAGCTCTTAATTTTATGGATTTAATGCAGTAGCCTGTACAGATAGGTTTGGCACGTAACACTGTATTCAAACTGAAGTTCAAAATCC
The DNA here is from genome assembly GCA_907164885.2 of Dolomedes plantarius. NCBI lineage: Eukaryota > Metazoa > Arthropoda > Arachnida > Araneae > Dolomedidae > Dolomedes > Dolomedes plantarius. The sequence continues at coordinate 32,584,874 of OU015503.1, read as the reverse complement.
GTAACTTTATATTTATGTATTTCATCTAAGGTCGTCTCTGTTTTCAAGACTTATTACATACTAGGCGACCCGTGCGGAAATTTCGCATGTGAATAAAATACGATAAATTTTATAGCGAGGTTGGTGGTTTGCAGTAGGATGAAAGGAGAATCGGTTCATTTGTAGCCATTGTTTATTTGTCAAATAACAATGGTGCTTAAGGATAATACAAAACCGATTATTAACCGACTATTAAACACCTTTGGACACAAAATTGGAGGTGAAGCATAACACAAAACAGGGAAACATGAGATATGTACACGTCAAAACACATTTTTAGAATATTAAAAGTTAAGTATGACACAAACTCGTGGAAAATGGGATATTTACATTACAAAACCTCTTTGTGCACACTCTTTGAAGGTGCCGCATCGACGCATCCAGGGAAAGAACTCTAGGTATATATATATATATATATATATATATATATATATATATTAGTTCCTCATTAGTATGTAAAATGTGCAGACGATGAACAGCGTGTTCAACACCGTACCGCAGCTGGTCGCCAGTAATCTGTCGAACATACAATGTTATGCGGTTCTTCAGGTCAGCCCAAGTTGTAACATTCCCTCTATAAACAACGTTCTTTAAATGGCCCCGAAACCAAAAATACTACGGAGTGAGATCGGGAGAACGGGCAGGCCAATGAGTAGGAAAAGATCGGTTAATCACCCTGTCATCCATAAAACGTTGTCGCAAAATCCTCTGCAGAGTCCATTATGTCGAGGGGCACCATCCTGCATAAACGTAATAGACTCAAGGCATTGTCGCTGTTGGAATTGAGGTAAAACGGAAGTACTGAGTATGTCAGGATATCTGAGGGCTGTTACAGAACATGTGACAGGGTCATTATCTTTAAGTTCTTCGAAAAAGAATGGTCCAAGGATAAATAGGGAAGTGAATCCACACCAGACGGTAACTTTAGGCGAGTGTTGCGGAATTGTGTAGAAGGCACGTGGATTTTCCAAGGCCCAAATTCGACAATTCTGGGTGTTCATTGTTCCGTTCAGATAAAAATTAGCCTCGTCACTCCAGAGAATGTTCCACGGCCAGGATTCATCGACTTCCATTCGGGCAAGAAAAGTCAAGGCAAAAGATAAGCGACAGTCATTGTCGGTAAGAAGCAATTGCTGGTTGTGGCTGATCTTATACGGAAAAATTTCACTATTTTTCTCAGGATCTTCTGCACTGTGCTATACGGTACGTCTAATTGTCGTGACACTGCACGTGCACTGCTGACTCATTTGTCAGTGACTGCTCGACAACGGCCGTTGCTACTTCTGAAACGACTTCTTCTCTAATAGGCTTTCGCCCTCTGCCACGTTGAACGCTTAAACACCCAGTGTTTTCAAATCGAGATATCATGTCTTTCACACCTTGTGGAGGCATTGGACCCCGAAGCAATTTTTATTTTACTTCGGAATTCGCGAAGAGCTGCAACATCATTTCCCTGGTTTTGATAAAAAAGTTTTACGATTAACTTACGTTCTTGTAATTTAATTGCCATCGTAACTGAAAGAATGATACTTACTCGATCTCATGCTTTTTATACCCAGAATTCACTTTGAATTCGTATGCTTATGCAAATCAGATTGTTTTCTTCTTCACTTGCAGTGCCACATTTACTAACTTTAGTACCGTCATAATGCTTCAAAATGTAAAAATAACAGTCTTAAGCATCATAATGGTTGAGAATGTAAAAATAAAAGTTTTAAATGATTTTTATACTGTGAACAGTTATTTATTGGATGACTTTTCAAGCATTTAGGCTGTAATGTGCTCCCTAGCGGACATTTTTTGGGGGGCGGAATCTTTCAGCACATCTTGTAAATTGTCTATCTGCAAAATTACAACTCAATCCGCCTTTTAGTTGCAGCTACAGACAAAACCTAAGGACGGTGAACAAATAGCCATGTTTAAAAAATCGTAGGTGTAGCATCATGTCAAGTGGTATAAATAGGTAAAGACAGAATCAGGGGCTTGCTTAGGGTTTTAGCGGCCCTGGGCGAAACACATTTACTGGCAATCAAATTTCTCTACGTACTGAGTAATGGATCTTGTAAGACAATCCCAATCCCCCCCCCCCCCCGTCAAAAACTTCATCTACTATTGATTTTACTAATTATGACTTTTAATGCATTACGTTTCGATACTAAAAAACCTACATTATAGCTATGTAAAAGAAAATTATACATGAAATTACAAGTGGTCCACTAAAATATAAAATTAATCAGTTTGTATGAATAAGGAAACAATGGAAAGATTATTTACACGATTTAGAAAATGTAAATTGTTAAAAACAAATACTTACATGTATGAATTTGTTGGTTATACCTGTAAAGAAATTTTTCTTGCTTTCTGAGCAGCAAAATTGTCTAATATAAGTGAAAAGTCCAAAGAGGATGAAAGATCATTTTCATTAGAAATATGGAGGACAAGCGTACAATCCGTATTCAAATCATACAGATTGTACCTGCTTTGTAATATTTTCATCTTCGAGAAGTGGGAAATAAAATCTATTATAATGATAGAGAGAACAAGTAAAAGCCATTTTTAGTTTACCTCACTCCTTCAGCCTTCAGACCCTTTTCTTCCCAACAGGTTTGGAGCGCATTTACTTACTTGTCTTACACTCTCTGGAGAAATGTCTTGTCTATTGCTTGCTTTGAATAGACCAAACATTTGACCAAATGGTATCAGTATTCGTTCACAAATATATGTTCACGTTTTTCTCAGTTTGCAACTGACTATTCCGGGAAAACGGACAGATTCCAACAAAACGGTTTATAATTCCTCAAATGACTGTATGTAGTTACTGACAGATAGTAGAAACTGATATTGAAAAAAAGGATTGATAATCAAGGTTTTGCTATAACTAAATTGAAGATAAATCATGTTTTTCTATCCGAGAATTTTTTCGAACCAAAAGGGTAGTTTGTCAATTAAGATTCTTTCTACGATTGTTTTCAAAAAGTCGAAACATATATTTTTTTATAAGTTGAATTATAGAAACCGCGGAAAATGAGGGATTTCTTTAAAAAAAAACCGTAACATTTAGAAAAGTGTTGCGATGAGGAATAAAAATGGCTGCTCTGGGCGGTTGCTCAGTCCGCCAATCCCTAAGCACGGCCCTGGACAGAATGTGGGACATGATATAACGCAAGATTTATTGCGAAAAGAACTACAGAAAGTGTTGAAACGGGTTGTTTCAGTGAAAGGTACATATTGAACCGGAAACAGAACAATACAAAGAATGCAGATTTTCACGGCAGGCAATCCGGAGAGACATGTCAGTAAGGGATATGTTCATCATGCAGTGCAATGCAACTTTCCGCAAGCCGTGGGATGCTTTGAATGACGTGATCCATGAAGTTATGAGTCCCACTCCTCTTTCAATGCTTGGATGAGACACGATTTGTTTGTCTGAGGATATGGGCGAGCAGCAAGACGTCGCCCCAAGGCATCCCATACATTTACTATTGGATTAAGATGAAGTAAATGTGCTGGCCACATGATACGATGAATTTCTTAGTTCTCTATTTAGTCCTGAACAGCATTGGCGCGAGGCCGGAGCACTTTATTATCCATGAACAGAAAGTTATCGCCGACAGCAGCATGGAAGAGGCGAACATGAGGCAGCAGAACTTCAGCAATGTACAATGCAGCGGTCATGGTCCCTGTTTCATGGCACATGTAGTGGTGTGCGGTCATTGACCATGATGTCTGCCCATACCAAGATGCTACAAATACCATATCGGTCTCTTTCCTGGATATTTCCTGGATGGTAAGCACTACTAACTTCCTACCATATCAGTTTCCGTCTACTATCAGAAGAAAGACTGAACCGGCTCTCATCTGTGAAGATGACATTGGCCCAGTCATCTTGGTCCAATGGCGATGCAGACGGCAGCATTTCAAACGGGTGCTACGGCGAACTCTCACTAGTGGGACTCACACTTTTCCGGGATATCTGAGTTCCTGTGGCTACATAGAATTGACTTACCATTTGACTAGATGTACTGAGCCTGTTCCTTTACGCGGTTAAAATGATGTACGATCGTCTTAGGCCGTTTTACTGCGAGGACGACCTCCCAGCTTGCGCCTACTACACTGTCTAATTGCTTGACAAGCTGCCCAAAGCCTGGAAGCAACACTGTGAGCGTTGTCTAATTCCCTAACAACATCTGTAATTTGTCGCCCATCCTCCAGCTTTCGAATTATCCATCCGCGTGTAAAATCATCGTGTAAATGATGTCTGCTATACATGACCTCCCTTTCCAAAACGCAACGTTCTTCTGACCTGTTAAAATGGAACTTCCAACACTCACTGCACGCACCGAATGCCTGCAAACCGGTCTGTATGCCGTCAAGTGACCCACACGTTCTGTTATCAAAGATTTGCATCGTCGCCTTGATTCGTATTGCATCACGACTTTATGCAAATTCCCACAAGCTGCTGCGTTTGATTCTGTGCCTACCATCGTTTACCAAAACATCCGTCTTTAGGTTTGGTCCACCAGTGTATATATATATATATATATATATATATATATATATATATATATATGTGTGTGTGTGTGTGTGTGTGTGTGTGTGTGTGTGTGTGTGTGTGTGTGTGTATGTATAAATTTATAGCTGTTATCAAAACAAGCTTTCTTGTCTGTATTTAACACATAATTTCTTTTAATTTTGTGAAAAAATTTATTTCAAAACCTGCCCTCTTTATGCAGTACTTGCTTTACTCATTTAATAAATTTATTGAAAAGAAAATAGATTAAACCGTTGGCAAACTTACCTTTGCACTTTCCTGAAGAATGCAATCCAAACTCCTTAGGACAAGTGCAGACAAATATCCCCTTTGAATTTTCTTTGCAAAAACCATTTTCACACTTGCAAATCTCTAAAAGTATGCAGAGATTAAAATTATCAAGAAAGATATCAGGAAAGACTAATGTAAGAAATGTATGCAAAATTATATTATCTATACTTATATATAAAGAGAGAGCGATTTTGTACGTGGAGGGTAATCTTCAGAACCACTGTACCTATTTGAAAAATTCTTTCACTGTTTGAAAGGTACAGTATTCCAGATGGACATAGGCTATATATTATGTATATCTAATCAGTAGAAATAAAGTTAGGGGCTTAACCCTAACAATCTCCATTGTTACCGCTACTGTCCTCTACCGCTTTTTTGTGCCGAAGTCTTCAACGATCCTTAGCATGGTGCTATCTATACTTATATATAAAGAGAGAGCGATTTTGTACGTGGAGGGTAATCTTCAGAACCACTGTACCTATTTGAAAAATTCTTTCACTGTTTGAAAGGTACAGTATTCCAGATGGACATAGGCTATATATTATGTATATCTGATCAGTAGAAATAAAGTTAGGGGGGATACTCTAGATTTGTGTGCACCGCCGCCATCTTGGATTTTTCCGCCAGGGTTTGGCGCATTTCGCATGGCGATAATTATTGCGTTCTGGTAAAAATAACCCAATGTCAAATTCTCTAATTTTAAGATCAAACAGTTATTTCTGTTGTGATCTTTTAATTACAGTATAATAATTTTAGGTCAGATCTTGGCCTTGACCTGGAAATCTGAGTCAAATTGACTATACTCAAAAGAATAAATTATTTTTAAAACTAAGGGTCTTTTTATTAAAAATTTTTGAATCCATTATCAGTTTTTCGTTAACTTATTAAATTTAAATTGCTTTTAATTTTGTTTATTGATTGTCAATTAGTATACTATAATGATACACCATTTCATTTATTTGAAGAAAAAATTATCTGCCATCATTTTTTCGTAAAATGTAAAATACAGTATACATTTTAAATACAATATATTTTAAAATATTTTATAATTCCAAGTTGTAGTGGATTACAAATAAATTTAAATAACTGAAGTTCAACTTCTCTCTCCCCAGGAATCTAAGTTAAAAAGTTAGTTAAGGTTAAGTTATTGGTTTAGGAAAAGGGTTTTTTTTTTCTTATTTCCAACACAGCAGGATAAATGGTCAAATAATCCTTGTCTCGATTTTATTGTATGCACCAAATATTTGGTTAAGGTCAAATCTGAAGTAAAATTTCATTACCACAATGCCCTAAACCCCCTCCCCCCCCAAAAAAAAAAAGAGGATCTGGTTACTCACCATAAATTTATGAGTTCATAATTATTTTACATTTTTCAAAGCTGAATTTTAGATAATTTTTAAATTGCAAGTTATTTAGGTGGTACTCTTTACTTAAAATCCTTTTTTTATTTTTGTATTCTTATTTCAACTCTTAACCTCTTTCTATTATCTATCTATACTTATATATAAAGAGAGAGCGATTTTGTACGTGGAGGGTAATCTCCAGAACCACTGCACCTATTTGAAAAATTCTTTCACTGTTTGAAAGGTACATTATTCCAGATGGACATAGGCTATATATTATGTATATCTCATCAGTAGAAATAAAGTTAGGGGCTTAATCCTAACAATCTCCATTGTTATCGCTACTGTCCTCTACCGCTTTTTGTGCCAAAGTTTTCAACGATCCTTATCGTGGTGCTATCGCGGTAGGCTTCTGTTCTGACGATAGTGGTTCGAACCTAGCCGTTCTCCGGCACTCCTTTTTCTTTTAAAAAATCCATATCCATACTTATATATAAAGAGAGAGAGCGATTTTGTACGTGGAGGGTAATCTCCAGAACCACTGCACCTACTTGAAAAATTCTTTCACTGTTTGAAAGGTACATTATTCCAGATGGACATAGGCTATATATTATGTATATCTGATCATCTTTACTTATATATAAAGAGAGAGCGATTTTGTACGTGGGGGGTAATCTCCAGAACCACTGCACCTATTTGAAAAATTCTTTCACTGTTTGAAAGGTACATTATTCCAGATGGACATAGGCTATATATTATGTATATCTGATCAGTAGAAATAAAGTTAGGGGCTTAATCCTAACAATCTCCATTGTTACCGTTACTGTCCTCTACCGCTTTTTGTGCCGAAGTCTTCAACGATCCTTAGCGTGGTGCTATCGCGGTGGGCTTCACCTAGCCGTTCTCCGGCACGCCTTTTTCTTTTAAAAAATTAACTTTAATTATTTACTAACGTAATATTAATTTGAATATTATTTTAGGAATATTATTTGAAAAAAATTTTAATATTATTTTAAAAAAAACATTCTTTACTTAAAATCCTTTTTTTATTTTTGTATTTTTATTTCATCTCTTAACCTCTCTCTTTTAAAAAATTATCTTTAATTAATAACTAACGTAATATTAATTTGAATACTATCTTAGGTGCTTAAAATAATTAAAAATACATTCTTTACTTAAAAACCTTTTTTATTTTTGAATAAAACTACGGTCTCAAGCACACCTCTTTCTTTTAAAAAATTAACTTTAATTAATAAATAACGTAATATTAATTTGAATATTATTTTAGATGCTTAAGATAATTAAAAAAATTCTTTACTTAAAATCCTTTTCTATTTTTGTATTTTTATTTCATCTCTTATTCTAATTTTGGGATACCAATGTGTATCTATACTCCTATAATAATATACAAAGAGAGAGAGCAGATTTTGTATGTGGAGGGTAATGTACAACTTTTGTACATTAAAATGTACCTTACATCTTTTCCTTTGTCAACCGCAGTCAAGTAACCATAGCAACACCCATTAGCTTACGGGGTCCGTTTTTCGAAATCGCTCTTTAGAACGGGAAAATGTTATCTACTTCCTATCCCCATTTTACGTGGGGGACATTCAGTGTGGGGGGGTCAGGGGAAAGAGTGGTTAATTGCTTTCTTATTGCTTTCTTACTATTGAAGAAGAATTTCAATAGTAGTTCATCGGCACTCCGTGCCTCTTTCATCTCTCAAAAGGCTGAAAATGGATGAACCGCGGGTGAACCGCCCTTCTGATGTCTCTCGCCTGAAAAGAAATTGCCTCTAGCTAGAACGACAAAAGATTATTATTCAGTCCTTTTCGGCAAGATTGACCCTCCGTTCCCAGAATGTCACCCAATTGTTCTTTGGGGGTAAAGACGTGAGGAAAGTCACAACGAAGTGGAATTCGAGACTATATCTCTGCCGACATCACATCGTATTTTTCGAGAGTATGTGCTTTGGATATATGCTATCCCACCCCGTAAGGAAAAGGTTTAATATTTTTAAGATTCAAGTAGAGGAGGTATTGATAAATACAAAAAGGATTTTTGAAACTGGCAACGTTAAAGGGTTTATTGAAGAAAACTACATTTGGAACTACGCTTTTTATTGGACATTTAAGGTAAAAAAAGATTTACAATTTATTGGTTATCAACTGGAAATTTATTGGTATAATATTTTGTTCAACCCTGTAAAAGTCGGGACGGGCTGCTAGTACTTATATATAAAGAGAGAGCGATTTTGTACGTGGAGGGTAATCTTCAGAACCACTGTACCTATTTGAAAAATTCTTTCACTGTTTGAAAGGTACATTATTCCAGATGTACATAGGCTATATATTATGTATATCTAATCAGTATAAATAAAGTTAGGGGCTTAATCCTAACAATCTCCATTGTTTCCGCTACTGTCCTCTACCGCTTTTTGTGCCGAAGTCTTCAACGATCCTTAGCGTGGTGCTATCTATACTTATATATAAAGAGAGAGCGATTTTGTATGTGGAGGGTAATCTTCAGAACCACTGTACCTATTTGAAAAATTCTTTCACTGTTTGAAAGGTACAGTATTCCAGATGGACATAGGCTATATATTATGTATATCTAATCAGTAGAAATAAAGTTAGGGGCTTAACCCTAACAATCTCCATTGTTACCGCTACTGTCCTCTACCGCTTTTTGTGCCGAAATCTTCAACGATCCTTAGCGTGGTGCTATCTATCTATACTTATATATAAAGAGAGAGAGCGATTTTGTACGTGGAGGGTAATCTTCAGAACCACTGTACCTATTTGAAAAATTCTTTCACTGTTTGAAAGGTACATTATTCCAGATGGACATAGGCTATATATTATGTATATCTGATCAGTAGGAATAAAGTTAGGGGCTTAATTCTAACAATCTCCATTGTTTCCGCTACTTTCTTCTACCGCTTTTTGTTCCGAAGATTTCAACGATGCTTATCGTGGTGCTATCGCGGTGGGTTTCTGTTCTGACGCTAGCGGTTCAAACCTAGCCGTTCTCCGGCACGCCTTTTTTTTTTAAAAAATTTATTTTAATTATTAAATAACATAAAATTAATTTAAGGTTTTATTTAGGTTATTATTAAGGTAAAAAAAAAGATTTACAATTTATTGGCTATGAACTGGAAATTTATTGGTATAATATTTTGTTCAACCCGGACAAAGTCGAGACCGGCCGATAGTTTATAATATAACTAAGTTATAATGTCTTTCTAATTTGATGAACGAATTTTTTTTTAAACTGTAGGTCACGTGATGTTGATTCAAGATCACAATTCACTATTATCAACCCCTAAATGGGCAATTTTTGTATTAATCTGGGTAAAAAAAAAAATTTTTTTTTCCTTGCAGATAATTATAACTCGTGTTTATTTAGACTCGCTTGTGTCTCCTCAGAATTTTAATTGTAATTTTAATTATTTCAGTGTAAATAAACAATCGCTGCATGGGCGCCATGTTTTTACACTGCGGCATAATAAACTTTTATTATTGAGTTATTGCAAACAAAACGATAAAAATTCCCGTGACGTATACAGACCTAAATTCCTAGAACTAAAGCAATCTGGCATCGAACTTGACATAAATTGCTGTTGATAGTAAAAAGTTGTTGATAGTAAAAAGCTTTATTGGTGTTGATATTAAAAAGCTGTGTGGTCCCGCTATGCGTGTACTACCAGTTTCATGTGAGCAATATACATTTGTAAATCTTTGATTAGACATCTTCAATCCGTAAGTTACCTTGCGAGGAATTTTCCTCTCTGTATTTTTCTCATCACAGTTAAATAAATGCATATCTTTTACTACGGTATTTTGCATTTGGAAATAGATTTTTTTAATGCAATCCACATTTTTCCTAAAAACTTTTTTCTTAATTTATTTATTTTAAAAAAATTTGCGACACACATTGATAACTAAATACTTTGTAAATAATTAACTGCTCCAAAGTTTAAAATTCAAAGGGCTTGAGGTAGCCTAGTGGTAGCGAGTCGGCTTTCGGGGCTTAGGGTGCTCGGATCAAACCCTGACAAGCGCCATTAAATACCTCCGTGTCTAGGCCGGATGTGGATACGTTCAATCCGTAGACCGGAAAGTCCCTCTATGAGGTCAGAGAGGGTGGGAGAGGGTAAAATCCCCTCAGATATCGCCCCGGGGGGGTTGCTCGGTCAACATTGAGGTGGCCCCTGGCTAAATTGGACTCCTACCCTTTTGGTGCCATCACAAACCGGAGCCACACCTCTCAGCCCGCTAGCCTATATGGACCTGGACTGGACTACTTACGACCAGGGGAGGTTTAGAAACAACAGCAAAATTTGAAAAATTACTTTTTATTTAAACCTTTTTATGAAAGCAAAATTCGTCGCGCAGTGGTTAAGTGGTTAAGATATCAGCTTGCTACACCGGGGACACGGGTACGATTCCCACTAGGGATGCGACATCGATGTCGATGTTTTCAAAACATCGATGTTTTTATAAAAACATCGATGTTCTAAACATCGATTTATTAAAGCCGATGTTTTTTTAACATCGATGTTTTGTGTTCGATGTTTCACGTTGTCTCGATGTTTTTTAAAATGAAAAAGTACCATAATTAAAAAAAATGAACCACGTAGCATAATTTTCACACTCAGTAAATGTAAGTCTGAATTCTGAAAAGAACAAATATAAAAGGGAGAACGATCCCGTAGCAACGAGACAAATGGCAATGATCAACCAATGAACCAGTCAGAGCGCTTAAAATGTTCTTCACACTACCTTAGAATGTTCTTGACACTATGAATGTGTATTCTGCCACTTATTGTGTATTCTGCCACTTAGCCACTTACTCTTGACAGAACCTTCCATGGGGTTTTATTTTATAAATAGTATAAACATGAGAACGGCCATTTAAGTGTTTTTGTTTTGTTCTGGTTTTATATAAGTTAACGTTAATATTATTAGCAAGATGACGCCCAAAAGTACCGTTTGGAAATATTCTTGCAAAATTTCTGACAAATTGCGAAATGCAATATTTGCCTTATGTCCCTCAAAACTTCTGGCAATACCATGAATTTATCTGGACATTTGAAGACAAAAAATGGCGATATTTACAACGAGTATTTTGAGTTATCAATGAAGCTCAAGGTAAAAAGTAAACTTCACAATTCAGATACTGCAGCCCCAGCTATTCCAAGCACTTTGGTGACTGAAACGCCGGAACAAAGATAAGAAACCGTAAGTTCGTATTCCACTATTCCTAGGTTCCATCGAAAAACTTTGAAAGACAGTTCCACAAATGTGATTTCTTTTAAAGATGGTGGAGATATGCACAGAAAAGTCTCTCAAGCTATTCTTTACATGGTTTGTAAAGATTTTCAGCCGATTTCAATCATTGAAGAAGAGGGTTTTAAACACTTGATGAAAGTAACTGTACCTTTATATACTGTTCCATCACGAAAAACAATAGATTTATAGATAGATCAGAAGTACGAAACAGTATTATTTATGTTAAAAGAGAGATTGAGCAATGTCTCAAATGTGTGTCTCACAACAGATATTTGGACGGAGACTTACCGGACGAGAAGCTTTCTTGGAATAACAGCTCATTTTATCGAAAATCGGATACTAGAGTCTGTAATTCTCAGAGTTCATGAGCTACATGAAAATCAGACATCACAAAATCTGGGTGGTCATCTCGCAGATACTTGCTCAGAATGGGGATTCACACCAGAGAAAGTTACAGCTGTCGTTGCAAATGGGGAAAGTAACATTGTAAGTGCGGTGGAAAAAGCATTTTGGAAAAAAACATAGCTACTGTTTCGCTCACTTTCTAAACTTAACGGCACAAAAATCATATGAATCCCTACTAGACGTTGTTTCAATTATAGATAGATTGAAAACCATTGTGAAATGGTTCAAGCATAGCGTGGTAGGAAGAGATGAGCTTAGGGAAAAAGCTCAGAACTTATGCTGATTCAGAGAGTATCAACAAGGTGGAATTCCACTTTTTACATGTTATAAAGATTCCTCCAGTTGGGTGAGGTTGTTGCAAGTATTGTTAACTTTAATAAATCGGCTCCGCCAATGCTCTGAGCCACGGACATGGAGTTTTTACAAGAATTTTATACATTATTCAAATGTACAGAACTCGCAACAACACAAGCATCAGGAGAAAAGTTCGTGACAGCAAGCTGTATTATACCGATAGTAAAAATGATGCTTAATAAAATAAATGTAGTGTCGTGTGGTTCAGAGCTAGGAAAAAAACTGAAGGGAAGTGTTCTAGCTCAATGCAATGAGAGATTTGGTGGCATTGAGAACTGTCAAATTTTTGCAATGGCATCTTTATTGGATCCACGGTTTAAAAATATTCACTTCCAAGACAAGACTGTATTGGATTCTTGGAACAGAAAGCTTAACAATGAGATCAAGGAAGAGAGTGAATCATCGGATTCTGAGAGCGGACGATTGTCTCCAACACCAGCTTCCTCTCAAGGTAAACCAATTTTTCTAAGATTGGGACAAATTAATTTAAAGCTTAACAATATTATTTATATGTATGTATTTATTATTCTGTGCAGAACATGATTTTTGGGAGGATCACCACAAGATGGTTGAAGATAATTGGAGTGTAAGAAAGAGGTGGAAGCTGTTGGAGGAACTTGACACAGGTAGTTTGAACCCGAACTTGCAGTTTACTTCGAAGCTCCTGTTTTTAAACTAAAAGACAACCCACTCACATTTTACTCTGATAATTATAAGAATTCTACATTGGTAAAAGTTGCAATTAAGTATTTGTCAGTGATGGCGACATCCGTCCCACCAGAAAGAGTTCTTTCCCTAGCTGGTGGGATAGTTAGTGAAAAAAAAGAAGTCGACTTAAGGGGGAAGAAGTTAACAAACTTCTTTTTTAAAAACTGTAAATAATAAATATAGGGCATATAATAATTATATGTCCCAATAATTGTTATTTACAGAAAAGAAAAAATAAGCTTGTTCAGTTTTCCCCCATACCCTGGTTTTGCCTCAGCACTTCAAATTTGTGTAAATATATATAATTTTCTTTTGTATTATTTAATTTAAAAATAAAATATTTGTTAATAAATTTTTCTTTTTCTTTTTATATTAAACTCTGTTGAACCAAACTCAAAATTCTTTTAAATGATTCTGCCTTATACTCTATTGATATGAAAACAAATCCTTTTGTCTTGTGATACAGTCATGAACTTCGAAACATTTTTTTTCACCGAATTATTTAAGCCTCTTGGAAGTAAATTATTCTCCAATTTGTAAATAAATATGACAATAATTTTTCACTTTCAACCAATTTAAATTAGAAAACATCATGGATTTTTCTTTATAGCTTTCGTCCTATCAGTTGCTTTTATATAAATAATTTCTTCCCCAATTTTCTAGTAAAAGTAATAAAATCCTTCATGGAAATTCTGTGATATGCGCTGACTGTAGCAACCAAGTTTTTTTCATTTGTGTCAGCCCAATCAGAGAGTAAAATTAAATTAACCCATCCCCCACGACTAATCGAAGTAACATTAATCTTAGAGGTTACTAAACCAGTTTTAAGAAATGGATGTTCTAAAACATCGATGCTTCAAAACATCGATGGTTTTTGGGCGATGTTTTACTAGCATCGATGTTTTAATATTGAATATCGATGTTTCAAAACATCGATGTTTTGTTGTTGATGTCGCATCCCTAGTTCCAAAGTATGACTTAGATGTTATCTGGGGAACTTGTCAGTCTACCGCCTGCAAAATGATCCCCGTTATGGATTGCAAACCACCCAGTTGCTAAGAGGAACGATAGTTGTAAAACCGGGAATTCGAAAATAGTAAAGTAGTTACTCTTAAGGTTATAAAACAACATTTTAATGGGGATAAACAGTTTTACCGTGCTTTACAATTTATTACTGTCTAGATCTTTGGAGCCCTTTGTCTGAAGTGCATCCACAGTATTAATTACTACATCCTCCTCAACCATCTTTGAAGTCAATCCCCTCCTGCTGTCAAAAGATATACTCTTTGACAAGCAAATTATCTGATTACGACGAAATTTGATATGCAAATTCCTCCTTGCTAAAGTTACAAACATAAAGCGTTAATCATTATATGATAGAAAAGGGGCTTCGAAAATATTTTACTAGTTGCAGCAGATAAAAATTTTAAAAAAATAATTGCTTGCATTAAAACATGTATTTATTAATTATTAATCTATACTTATATATAAAGAGAGAGAGCGATTTTGTACGTGGAGGGTAATCTCCGGAACCACTGCACCTATTTGAAAAATTCTTTCACTGTTTGAAAGGTACATTTTTCCAGATGGACATAGGCTATATATTATGTATATCTGATCAGTAGAAATAAAGTTAGGGGGGATACTCTAGATTTGTGTGCACCGCCGCCATCTTGGATTTTTCCGCCAGGGTTTAGCGCATTTCGCATGGCGATAATTATTGCGTTCTGGTAAAAATAACCCAATGTCAAATTCTCTAATTTTAAGATCAAACAGTTATTTCTGTTGTGATCTTTTAATTACAGTATAATAATTTTAGGTCAGATCTTGGCCTTGACCTGGAAATCTGAGTCAAATTGACTATACTCAAAAGAATAAATTATTTTTAAAACTAAGGGTCTTTTTGTTAAAAATTTTTGAATCCATTATCAGTTTTTCGTTAACTTATTAAATTTAAATTGCTTTTAATTTTGTTTATTGATTGTCAATTAGTATACTATAATGATACACCATTTCATTTATTTGAAGAAAAAATTATCTGCCATCAT
The DNA here is from genome assembly GCA_907164885.2 of Dolomedes plantarius. NCBI lineage: Eukaryota > Metazoa > Arthropoda > Arachnida > Araneae > Dolomedidae > Dolomedes > Dolomedes plantarius. The sequence continues at coordinate 32,569,861 of OU015503.1, read as the reverse complement.
TTTTTCGTAAAATATAAAATACAGTATACATTTTAAATACAATATATTTTAAAATATTTTATAATTCCAAGTTGTAGTGGATTACAAATAAATTTAAATAACTGAAGTTCAACTTCTCTCTCCCCAGGAATCTAAGTTAAAAAGTTAGTTAAGGTTAAGTTATTGGTTTAGGAAAAGGGTTTTTTTTTTCTTATTTCCAACACAGCAGGATAAATGGTCAAATAATCCTTGTCTCGATTTTATTGTATGCACCAAATATTTGGTTAAGGTCAAATCTGAAGTAAAATTTCATTACCACAATGCCCTAAACCCCCCCCCCCCAAAAAAAAAAGAGGATCTGGTTACTCACCATAAATTTATGAGTTCATAATTATTTTACATTTTTCAAAGCTGAATTTTAGATAATTTTTAAATTGCAAGTTATTTAGGTGGTACGAAAATGCTGTATTTTTTTTCTAATTAACAATATATTGGCATAATATTTTGGTGATTCATTGCTATTAGTCAAAGAGTCAGGGCAAACTGAATAGATGGCGTTGAAATTTTATCTGTAAGTAAAATTCATTTGACCAAATTTTTCATATGGATCATAATTTGAAAAGGTAGTTTTTAATTAAAAATCACAAAAAAAAATCTCAGTCCAACGATTAAATGATTTTTCAAAAATATTTCTAAGTTTCACAATTTAAAAAGTTCGTTTTTATTAAAAAAGCTAAAAGAAAAACCCAAAATTTTCAATATTTGAGAATGATTTTTTCAAAAAAGTGGTTTTTATCAAAAACCCAAAAATAAATCTAAGTCCAACGTTTAAATGATTTTTCAAAAATTTTTCTAAGTTTCATAATTTAAACAGGTGGTTTTTATTAAAAAAGCTAAAAAAATTCAAAGTCCAGCATTTTGAAAACACCGCTTAAAACACATTGGCGAAAAATTTTCCACTCCTCAAAACACGGTAAAATCGCCAAGTTGGCGCAAAAAAATCCAAGATGGCGGCCGTGCACACAATTATTAAGTAACGTAATATTAATTTGAATATTATTTTTGGTGCTTAAAATAATTAAAAAAACATTCTTTACTTAAAATCCCTTTTTTATTTTTGTATTTTTATTTCATCTCTTACTATAATTTTGAGATACCAATGTGTATCTATACTTCTATAATCTATACTTATATATAAAGAGAGAGAGCGATTTTGTACTTGGAGGGTAATCTCCGGAACCACAGCACCTACTTGAAAAATTCTTTCACTGTTTGAAAGGTACATTATTCCAGATGGACATAGGCTATATATTATGTATATCTGATCATCTATACTTATATATAAAGAGAGAGCGATTTTGTACGTGAAGGGTAATCTCCAGAACCACTGCACCTATTTGAAAAATTCTTTCACTGTTTGAAAGGTACATTAGTCCAGATGGACATAGGCTATATATTATGTATATCTCATCAGTAGAAATAAAGTTAGGGGCTTAATCCTAACAATCTCCATTGTTACCGCTACTGTCCTCTACCGCTTTTTGTGCCGAAGTCTTCAACGATCCTTAGCGTGGTGCTATCGCGGTGGGCTTCTGTTCTAACGATAGTGGTTCGAACCTAGCCGTTCTCCGGCACTCCTTTTTCTTTTAAAAAATCCATATCCATACTTATATATAAAGAGAGAGAGCGATTTTGTACGTGGAGGGTAATCTCCAGAACCACTGCACCTACTTGAAAAATTCTTTCACTGTTTGAAAGGTACATTATTCCAAATGGACATAGGCTAAATATTATGTATATCTGATCATCTTTACTTATATATAAAGAGAGAGCGATTTTGTACGTGGAGGGTAATCTCCAGAACCACTGCACCTATTTGAAAAATTCTTTCACTGTTTGATAGGTACATTATTCCAGATGGACATAGGCTATATATTATGTATATCTGATCAGTAGAAATAAAGTTAGGTTCTTAATCCTAACAATCTCCATTGTTACCGTTACTGTCCTCTACCGCTTTTTGTGCCGAAGTCTTCAACGATCCTTGGCGTGGTGCTATCGCGGTGGGCTTCACCTAGCCGTTCTCCGGCACGCCTTTTTCTTTTAAAAAATTAACTTTAATTATTTACTAACGTAATATTAATTTGAATATTATTTTAGGAATATTATTTTAAAAAAATTTTAATATTATTTTAAAAAAAACATTCTTTACTTAAAATCCTTTTTTTATTTTTGTATTTTTATTTCATCTCTTAACCTCTCTCTTTTAAAAAATTAACTTTAATTAATAACTAACGTAATATTAATTTGAATACTATTTTAGGTGCTTAAAATAATTAAAAATACATTCTTTACTTAAAAACCTTTTTTATTTTTGAATAAAACTACGGTTTCAAGCACACCTCTTTCTTTTAAAAAATTAACTTTAATTAATAAATAACGTAATATTAATTTGAATATTATTTTAGATGCTTAAAATAATTAAAAAATATTCTTTACTTTAAATCCTTTTCTATTTTTGTATTTTTATTTCATCTCTTATTCTAATTTTGGGATACCAATGTGTATCTATACTCCTATAATAATATACAAAGAGAGAGAGCAGATTTTGTATGTGGAGGGTAATGTACAACTTTTGTACATTAAAATGTACCTTACATCTTTTCCTTTGTCAACCGCAGTCAAGTAACCATAGCAACACCCTTTAGCTTACGGGGTCCGTTTTTCGAAATCGCTCTTTAGAACGGGAAAATGTTATCTACTTCCTATCCCCATTTTACGTGGGGGACATTCAGTGTGGGGGGGGGGGTCAGGGGAATGAGTGGTTAATTGCTTTCTTATTGCTTTCTTACTATTGAAGAAGAATTTCAATAGTAGTTCATCGGCACTCCGTGCCTCTTTCATCTCTCAAAAGGCTGAAAATGGATGAACCGCGGGTGAACCGCCCTTCTGATGTCTCTCGCCTGAAAAGAAATTGCCTCTAGCTAGAACGACAAAAGATTATTATTCAGTCCTTTTCGGCAAGATTGACCCTCCGTTCCCAGAATGTCACCCAATTGTTCTTTGGGGGTAAAGACGTTAGGAAAGTCACAACGAAGTGGAATTCGAGACTATATCTCTGCCGACATCACATCGTATTTTTCGAGAGTATGTGCTTTGGATATATGCTATCCCGCCCCGTAAGGAAAAGGTTTAATATTTTTAAGATTCAAGTAGAGGAGGTATTGATAAATACAAAAAGGATTTTTGAAACTGGCAACGTTAAAGGGTTTATTGAAGAAAACTACATTTGGAACTACGCTTTTTATTGGACATTTAAGGTAAAAAAAGATTTACAATTTATTGGCTATCAACTGGAAATTTATTGGTATAATATTTTGTTCAACCCGGACAAAGTCGGGACGGGCTGCTAGTAAATTAATAAATATATGTTTTAATGTATGTTTTATTAAAAATACAGGCTTTTAGTTTTTTTCTGTCGAAAGAAAAGGGCAAACATAAATCCTTAATCCCCGAATGAGGTAGAAAGCAAGGCAGTCAAAAATATATTGCTTGCAGAAGAATGTTAGCAAATGAGGAACTTCGGCTATTCGTTGTTGGTTTTCTACTCCTGTTGTGCCTTGGTGCCCATTTCAACATCTCATTAACTGCCCTTTTTGTTCTACTGCTTTTCTTTAATTGAAAGGGAAAATGTTGCATAACCTTTGTTATTATATTTCAACTATCTTTTTTTTTTAAAAAATTCCTCAAAAGTCTAGTTTGTCTATGCTATGTTAAATGAGATCACTTTTATTACATTTACATAAAAGTTAGATTTTCGGTAAACAGACAAACATGAGTTTAAAACCTGACAACAGATGAAATTAAATCTTACCACAGTAGACACCTGTATATGCAGATGGACAGGAACATTTTTTTCCATATTTTAAACATTGTGCACCATTTTTACATGGGTTAGGATTGCAGAAATCTGAAAATAAAAATACTTTCCATGTAGTTTTGTTGTTAAAAAAAATATACCATACTGAAAAAAATAAACGGACACCCGCTCATAGCCAAAAGTGCTGAACTACTGCGGTCCACAGTTGCTCAGTGCAGTCGCGAATGGTATAAAAGCAAGCCCCTGGCTTCACTGTGTCATTTTCGTTGTGAGTTTCACTAAAAATGCCGGGTATTGGAAGAAGCGACTTTAAAAAAAGGTAGAATTGTAGATGTTACATGAATGGTTTGTGTACGAGAGCCATTACAGAAGTTTTGAACTTAACAAACGTTAACAGTTCCGGATGCTGTACATTGCTGAAAGAACGGAATTCCTCAATCATCAAATCGTCCAGGTAGATCAGGTAGACTAGAATCGTCCAGGTTAATCGTCCAGGTAAACAGTCACTGATAGGGGACGTCGATGTTTTAGGAAAGTTCTTACATCTAACTGACACATTTTTGCACGTTTCATTTTACAGGTTTCCGTGACCATGTGGCTGCTCGTATGCCTCGCATCATCTTTCTAAATGGTGCTTGTCAAGTGACACGGTGCAGTGGACGTATGTCCTGGACAATAGAGCAATGAAAACGGGCTCTACGGACTGACGACCAGTTACACTATGCACTTGTCTGATGGCCAAGTGCGGATACGGCGACAGCCGGGGGAACGGCATTTACCGGAATGTTTAGTTCTCGCTCTTAAGTTTGAAGGTGGGAGTTTTCTTACATGGTCTATTTTACGTGGCATGAATATGCCTTATTGGTTGTGGTGGACAAAATTTGGAATCGGGGTGTCTTCTTTGGCATGGTTGATAACTATTGCCTTCCAAATCTGTGGCAATATTATGAAGATGAGTTCTGTCAGTACGAGGTCGGGAATGCACCTAATCCCAATTGTCAATATTTTTCTATTCTTGTAGCGTGCAAACGGAAAGTTTCACAGCTTGTTACTAGAGCACTTTAGAAGAATAACGCCAAAAAGATATAAGAAATGTTAAAAGTATCAGTAAATACACTATTTCCTCAAAGTTCTGTTCGGTAATGTTAAATTCTCGATTTTTTAGAATATTCTGAAAACGCAAAATAATCTTCTTCGGTGTACATGGCCAAATAGAGCAGGGCTATCAACTTTTAATGGGGCTTACGCAGTGATGTATCACGAAAAAACTCTTGGAGGGGGAGTGTCTCACAGATCTGTTTTGGGTTTATTCAACAGAGATAATTTATAAAAGACCCGAATTAGGAAGTATTAAGTTCTTGCAAGGACGGGAGGTAATGTTGCTCGCGTCCGTGATATCCTTAAATCACACGTGCCTCCTGGGTGGTGCTAAATGAGTAACAACTCTGGCTGCAGGCTCATCGCGAAGATATGAGGAACTTTTGCTTTTCTGTACTTCAGTGGAATGCAGGCGGATTGTCAAGTGCAAAATTCTTAGAGGTAAAGAAGGTCATAGTGGAGGAAAGCATCGATATTCTAGTGATCCAAGAGGCAAATATAACAGAACAAAACTTGAAATACTTTACAATGAAGGACTTTACATTCCATGTCCTTCCCAAAAGCAGACAGATAGCAAGCGGTATACTGGTGGGAGTCCATAGAAGACTGTGCACATCGTTTGAGCAAGTGAAAAGGATGAACTCTCACGATAAAGCAGAAATAGTAGCTATCAACGTCTGGAAGGACAGAAATCTCCTGAAAATCTACGGCATTTATAGCCCACCAAACAACAATAACTTAAATTTAGACATTCTAACAACAAACAGAAACACCATAATCGTTGGTGACTTGAATGCCGCCTCACCCAATTGGGGATATACCTACCAAAATAAAGTTGGCAAGACCGTTGAAGACTATGCGGATGGAAATGCGATGTTTATACTGTACAACAAAGATGATCCTGGAACATTCATACATTTCTCGGGCAGTTCAACTAACCCGGATATAACTATGGTGTCAGCAAATTTGGTAGACTACACCAAAAAAGCTGTACTCGGGGACCCTGGCAGCGGTCATCGTATGATAAAGACTTCAATCACCATAGACCAAAAACAAAAAGTTAGAAATACAAGAACTGTGTGGAATTTTAATAAGGCAAATTGGAAGTCCTTTACCGATGATCTTGACATACAGGTAGCAAGTATAAACAACTACAATTTGGCACATCAAGCCCTAGCAATGTTCACAACGTCCCTCATTTTTTGTGCAAAAAAACATATCCCACGAGGCAAGGTGAAAAAATACCAGCCATTTTGGAACGAGGATCTGGAAATCCAAAGAGAAATAAGAGAGACAGCAAGGCAAAGAGCAGAAGAAAAGGACGGAAAGACCAGCGAAGAGCACAGACTGGACGTTCAAAACTGGCGCAAAGAGTGTGCAATCATGAAAAGAAAAGTACTGGAAGCCAAACGACAGGCCTGGAACAACTTCATTAATGATTTAGATTATATAAAAGATGGAAGAAAGGCGTACAATCTGTTAAACACACTAAACAATAAACCATCGCAAAGAAGTAACTATCCTATCAAGTTGGGTAACCGTGAAATTAGTGACAACGCACTTATGGCAAACAAATTTAACAACTTCTTTGCTGGTCGATACTCTTTAGAGAAAGACAAAGGGAAAGAGAACAAAAGGATAAAACGTACTCAGAACAAAAAATACCCTGAGACAGACGATACAGAAAAATTATTTCAGGAAAATTACACCATGGAAGAATTAAATATGGCCATAGAAGATCTAAAAGTGAAGAAACAACCAGGCCCAGATAAAATATTCCCAGAGTTTCTGATCCACATGGGTCAAAACTCACGAATGGTTCTTCTGAACATTTACAACAGGTTTTGGAACGAGAGATGTACTTTACCAACTGACTGGCTAAAGGCCAAAGTCATCCCTATCTTAAAGCCAGGCAAACCACGTGATAATATAGGATCTTATAGACCAATAGCACTAACTTCCTGCCTGGCAAAGACCTTTGAAAAAATGATTACAGCAAGGTTAAATTACTATCTGGAGTCGAGGTCATGCCTTGCTGAAGAACAAGCCGGCTTCAGAAATAATATGTCAACGATAAACTCTATAATGAAACTGGTACATAAAGTGAAAACGGGTTTTAATTCAAATAACAGTTCCCTGGCAGTATATGTTGACTTTCAGGGGGCATATGACACCATATGGAGAAGGAAGCTGATTGACAAACTCCGGGATCATGGTATTGGAGGCAACATGATCAACTGGTACAAAAGATTCATAGCCCAAAGATGGATCCAAACTTGCTGGAATGAGGAAGCCTCGAAATACAAACAAAGCAAATTAGGACTGCCCCAAGGGGCAGTTAGCAGTTGCTCTCTGTTTAATATTTATATAAATGACTTGGTGACTAAACTAAAGAAAATCAAAGATATTGAAGTAAGCATGTTTGCAGATGACGTAGTCATCTGGACAGAGGCTAAAAACACAAGAAAATATCAAGATCAAAAGGGAATTCTTGAAAAAACAATGAACGAAGCCCTGAAGACACTGAATACATGGTCATTGGACAACAACATGATTATTAATAAGTCCAAAACAGCTTATCAATTTTTCTCTTTGAGACACGTAAATGCAGAATTTAACTTGCACATAGAAAATGTCACTCTCAGCAAAAGTAATAGCACCACATATTTAGGAGTGATCTTGGACAACAAACTGAATTTTAATGACCACATCAAATACGTGACAGAAAAAGTAGAGAATAAAATTCCAATTATGAAAAGACTCGCAGGAGCTAAATGGGGTTGTAACCAACAGACCCTAAACAAAACTTACAACACCTATATAAAACCATTAATTAAATATGGATGTGAAGTACTGCTCTCTATTCCAAAAACTAAGATGGATATCCTGGAGAGAGCACAAAATAAAGCTCTCCGAATCATTACAGGAGCAGTCAAAACAACTCCGATCTTGGCCATGCAGAAATATACCAACAATCTCCCTATCGCGACAGAAATCAAGAGACAATCTTTGGGAACATTCATTAGATTAAGAGCTTCACAGAAGGCGAATTGGATTAATGATGGAGGTACGGGCATATTAAAAACACAGGTGTCCCCAATTGAGAGTTGTCTAAAATTATTGGATGAATTTGATGTTACAGAATTGACGGTTTTGAATACAAACTTGGTAAACCCCCTAGACTTTATGGACATTGAAAATCACCTGGAAATAGATAACTCGGGCAAGAAAGGAATTCTAGAACCAATTTTAAGAACCACCTCATTGTGTGTATTGGATGAGAAATACCCTGAGTCTGAATGGACAAGAGTTTACACAGATGGTTCCAGGCTTCAAGATAAGACTGGTGCCGGGGTATATAGCAAACTATTTTCTCATTCTGCTTCTGGTGGAGGGGACATGTCTAGCTATGATGCTGAAATCCAAGCAATTTCATTGGCAATGAACAGCCTCATATTGAATACCAACCAATTTACTAAAGCTGTAATTTTGGTGGACTCAATGGCTGCAATACAGGCTGTTACGACGAATCGTCGCACTGAATTGCCTGGTATCTCCCAAATAAAACAAAATATTAAACTCCTTGAAAGCAATAATAAAGTGATAGTGTTTCAATGGATCCCATCGCACGTTGGCATTGAAGGTAACGAAAGAGCCGACTCGTTAGCAAAGAAGGGAACCCTAGAACAACAATTAAGTCATCCAATCTCTACAGGCTCAATAAAGAAAAACATCTACAACAAAATCTCTTTAAAACTTAAGACAGAGCAGAACTTGCTATCTAAAGGGAAACGTTGGGAAGAGATCCAGGACAGCTGGAAAGACTATAGTCATAAATCCCGTACAGAAGCAGTGGCACATTTCAGACTCAAAACAGGCCACGACTGTCTAGCAGAACATTTAAACCGAATTGGCATCCTAACCAAAAGTGAATGCCAGATCTGCAGGGCTGAGAATATGAATGCAGATCATTTACTTACATGCCCAGGACTTGATCCGGAAGCCCAAAAAAGTGAGAACTTTACCAAATTATACTGGGACGCTAGAGATATGATGAACTTTCTATGAATTTTTAACACCTTTTATCTGACTTTGTTTACTGTTGTGCTTTAGGCATCTGTTCAATGCTTAGTTCTTTGCTGTTTGTGTTGCCTGTAAATATGGATTAATTTTCCAAATAAAGCCATAGGTTAAAAAAAAAAAAAAAAAAAAAAAAGTTCTTGCTTCTCGAAGCCTGAAAAATGATTATATGACTACTCAAGTGACTAAATATGTTAAATACATAAATTTTACTTTTGATTAAAAGTCTTTGGATCTATCTTTAACATAAATTTCGGGATTATAATTTGTTGTCTCCACCCCTTGCGAAAATAAAAATTGGGTATAATTTTTGTTAGATAATTTTTAAAAAAATGATAATAAAGAAGTCCTCAAATGTAAAGTTTAAATCTGCTGCTCTTAAAGAAAGCTGAAATTGTTTTCGAAATTCGAAAAGAACTAAATTTACTGCTATTTATAGAGAATATCTCGCCTTTTTCTATTCCCTTACATAGGACCTGTTCATACAGCATCCGTCAGCGTCAGCGTTACTCGTATAGAAATATATTTAACCAATGACAAACCTCCAAACGATTAGCAACGAAATTGTTAAGGTCTGTGATTGATTTAAAATATTATATCAATACGAGTAACGCTGACTCTGACGGACGCAGTGTTAACGGGCTCTTACTCACTATTTTTGAGGCTTTATTCTCTATTATGTCTAGTGTTATTTAAAATATGGCAGAAGCAAGGAAATATTTTTTTAAAAGCAGTCCTAATAAACATATGCAATTAATCACACATTCTCAGTAAATATTTTAATTCTTTGCCTGTCTTCAGGTACTGTATAGGACTCCACGTCTCTGAACTATTTGCAGATTTAAGTTTCAGCATCGAAAGTGTAAATTACAATTGAACGTAAGAAAATTGTGTTTTAAAACATTTGCAATTACATAATAAAAATCAAACTGGGAAATATAAAAAAAACACCCTGATATGTTACTTGAAATTTTGCGAAATAACAGTCCTCACAGCAAAATTCGATTATCCTTGTCTAAAGTACTGCTAAATCTAGCCTTATAATAATCAAGGTAGAAACGCAACGCTGGGTTAACCTGTCTATAAACGGAATTTCTCTAAGTTTTATTTATGTACTTATATTTTTTCATGATTAACAATTTCTGATTATTCCAGTCCCCAACGGAATTTTACGCGATCAGTGATCAAATTTTAGACAACTAGACGATAAAGTAGCAATATTTTAGATTTATAACAGAGAAAACTTTTCAGTTTCACAACGTGAATTGTTATACCTCAAAACCGCAAAATATTCCTCTAAAATTTTCGTGCAGATGCTAACCTTTGCGGCAGTTCTATCAAAGATTTCCAGAGCGAGAGTGAATATTTTTAACTGCTTACTTATTTCACATATCGAAAGTTTCAATTTCATAGTAACAGAGAAAGTTTTAAAAATTAACTGACAGGGTATTTATGTAAAAAGAAAACTAAGCTATACACCCGATATTTTTAAGGCTGCTGTGTACTAACCCTATTGGATTCGTTCACCTCAGTGTTTACCTATGGAGAAAATGTGTCCAAGGATTGCCGACTCGGACTGAAAGATTTTGAACATAGGATTACGTTCCTCCATAACGGTCCGCGGTAAAGCAAAATTTCAGACGTTAAAACCGTCGTCGCGAGTTATAAACCAAGAGTGGCAGAATATTATTTCTAAAAGTTTTATTGACTTGACATTTACACGACACATTACCCCCGATTTCCTGACATATGTAACTTATTTTTCCAACCATCGACCTATTCTGCATAGGGTTATCACTCATCCTTCTCTTCGTATGTAGGAATTTTATTGTTAAAAAAAAGAGGTAAGCAGCGATAAGTAATACTACGTTAATATCCCGCAGTCGTTTCCTTAGAAGAGACTAACTGAATTTTTTTAATTGTATTCCGTAATAGAAAAAGAAATTTTACATCTTGGAGCATTTTTTTTAAATGCGAATAATATTTTGAAATTTAAATTATTCGGTGAAAAAATCTGATATAGTGTGTTTTAAATGCTCCAAAATTCCTTTGGTGGACCCAATTTATAAAATGAATCCTGTTGCTAGGTGCAGAAAAGTTCGGGCTATCTGAAAATACCATTTTTATTGGATTATCGGATTTATGAAGCTGTTAATAGCAAAAATTTACATCTTCAACGTATCAGGCACTTGATTAGGTTTCGACCCTGGAATGGGCTTCTTAGCAAGGCATAGCCAATAAGAACGCTGGAGGGAAAGAAATTCCAAATGCAGAATCCCTCTAAATTTTTACTGGTCACTTCGAAAGGTTCAGTCATCCAGTCCACCTTCTGACAGAACCATCGTCTATCCCGAATACTGGTACAAAATTAAAGGACAAAATACGTAAAGCCTTGCAATGCCCTGCCGCCCGGAGCCAGTTTCAAAATTATATATGTCCAGTGTATCAAGTAGCTTTGGACTTAGAATCAGTGGCGTAGCGAGCATAACTGACGCCCGGGGGACGATACCTTTCTGGTGCCCCCCATGGTCTTGGGGACCGTTTGGTGCCCCTCTGCGAGTGGCGCCCAAGATAGACCCCCTTGCCCCCTCCTCTCTACGCCACTGCCTAGCATACCAGGTACCCTTGAACCTAGGTCAACCTTTTTATTCATTTTAGTAAACACTTATGTTTTTTAATTGACACTAATAAAGTTGTTAAGAGTTTTCGACTACCTGTCAACAGCAACTTAACAAAATTTTCCCATCTAAGATAACTTTTGATGGACATCAAAGTTCTTACTTTTGAATAAAACAAAAAGATTTATAATCCTACGAAATAAAGTTGATTTATTACAAAATTCTTCTGGAAACATACATATTTTTTTCTATTGAAAATATGCATGCATATCTGCATGTATGTCCCTCGTGAGAGTACGCATTAAGAGATTAAATGTATAAAACAGAATATATGTACCTGCTTTCTCTGTCGCAGATTCCTCCTCATTAACATATATATCCTTAGCATCCACAACAGTGATAATAAATAATAGCACAATACAAACAAACTTCCCGAGGTACATCGTCTTCATTATATCTTTTCTTTCGTTACTAATGAATTAGCAGCTTTCCTCTCTTTACCATACCGCAAGATTAAAATTCGACCTCTAAAATGTGGCTTTGAGGCACTTTTTCACGGGAATTTTACCTGTTATCGGCATAATACGATACTGAATCTTATCCACTCTGATTGAGTTAAAATTATTTTCATTATTTCATTTTATCTGTGAACATATTGTTGTTTTATCAAGTATACGAATGATAGATCAAGAAACAACATATATCACTTTCCCCATTGATAAAATACAATAATAGCGCGTGGCTTGTATTTTCCATTTCATACCATTTTATTTTGCATTTCAATAATTAGTTGGATCAAACATATTATCTGATTCAGATAAATATCAAATCTTTATTGTTTTCCCTCTTTGATGTGTTTTTACGTAAAGTTTCTAATAATTTATTCGGATGAGCTGACTATAAGCTCATCAAATTAGCATAAGATTTTGAAGTTTCTATTAAATAAATATCCTACCAAGTTTCGATGGAAGATATATCTGACTAATTTCATATTTCTTAATCAGAACAACACAAAATTTTGGAACACCAAAAATTTATTTTCGTAATTTACAAGATGGAAAATATAGCTGACTAATGCCATATTTCTTAATCACAACAACACAGAATTTAGGAACACCAAAAATTTATTTTCGTGATTTACAACATGGAAAATATAGCTGACTAATGTCATATTTCTTAATCGGAACAACACAGGATTTTGGAACACGAAATATTTATCTTCATAATTTACAAGATGGAAGATATATCTGACTAATGTCATATTTCTTAATCGCAACAACGCAGAATTTTGGAACACCAAAAATTTATCTTCGTTATTTACAAGATGGAAGATATATCTGACTAATGTCATATTTCTTAATCGCAACAACACAGAATTTTGGAACCCCAAAAATTTATTTTCATAATTTACAAAACTGAAGATATCTGACTAATATCATATTTCTAAATCGCAACAACACAGAATTTTGGAATATCAAAAATTTATCTTCATAACTTACAAGATGGGAGATATATCTGACTAATGTCATATTTCTTAATCGGAACAACACAGAATTTTAGAACACCAAAAATTTATTTTCATTATTCACAAGATGGAAGATATATCTGACTAATGACATATTTCTTAATCAGAACAACACAGAATTTTGGAACACCAAAAATTTATTTCATTATTTACAAGATGGAAGATATATCTGACTAATTTCATATTTCTTAATCGGAACAACATAGAATTTTGGAACACCAAAAATTTATTTTCATCATTTACAAGATGGAAGATATATCTAATGTCATATTTCTTAATCGGAACAACAGAGAATTTTGGAACACCAAAAATTTATTTCATCATTTACAAGATGGAAGATATAGCTGACTAATATCATATTTCTTAATTGGAACAACCCAGAATTTTGGAACACCAAAAATTTATTTTCATTATTTACAAGAAGGAAGATAAATCTGACTAATGTCCTATTTCTTAATCGGAACAACACAAAATTTTGGAACACTAAAAATTGATTTTCATTATTTACAACACGATTATTTTCCTCTTAAATTTCTTTATAATAAGGAATATAACAAATACTGGAACAATTTTAAATTTAGTTTTTAAAAACTTGGAATTCAAAACTTAAATCGGGTTGAATTTTTTAAATATAGATGCCTGACCAATAGCTTAATTTGCATAACGCATTCCCTCATTTTGTACCTAAGAAAATATTTTAATAATTTGTTTTCAAGATTTATAAAAAGTTATATCCTTAAAAGTTTTTAATAACTTTAAAGAGCAAGAAAGACTTTTTTATTTAAGTTATTTTTGCCTCAGAGAAGACATTTTCCGAATCTTTAGTCTGAATCAAATATTCTCGTAGACAGTTTGTTGAAAACAGAGAAAAGGAATACTGAACGAAATTACAGAAAGATGCTTTGAATAGAATTTGAGGCATATCCTTTAAAAAATAGAATATCATGAAAATTCCCATACAGAGATCTTGCATACATTTTACATCGTAATACGTGAGCGCCGATTTCACGGTGTCTTCTGAAAACATTGAAAGCAAACGTTATTAAAAAGAAAGGGTTTGACAACACATTAACAATATCCAATGGAATACACCTTTTGGGCAGTAACGCATGATAAAAGCTCACTTCAGTTCAGTGAAATAAGATTTGCTCTAATGCTTCCTCCTCCACCTGAAAAATTAGACATTTGCCTGAATCTGCGAAAGGAAAGCGGTTTAGATAAGCTTGGATAACTATGTGGCCGATTCTAGCTCTGGCTGTGAATGTAGCAGCTTCTCTAGACACCTTTTTGAAGTAAGGTCATTTGGATCTTGTAGAAAGCGAAAGCGGTAACGACCATTTCTAGTGCTTTTTTAAGGCCTGTCGCACACTGAGAAAGCGCGTGTCTGACACAAGCTGTGTTCAATGACTGCCAGTGAACGCGAATTGAAATCATCAGTTTTGGGCATTTGGCTCTCCATACTTGCGATGTAACTCGACACGTGACAAAAATTCTGAACGCCTTACTTCTGCTACATCGAAGAGACAGGGACAAAACTGCGCTATTATGTCGCATGCTTAATTGGAGTAAGCATTCAGCGCAGAAGTAACTGGTTTTTCAACGCAGCTTGTGTCAGACACGCGCTTTCTCAGGCCTTAGACAAACAACAAAGATCTCTAGCTTCCATCTTGGCTTTACTTAAAGCTGCTATGTACTAACCCTATTGGATTCGCTCATCTCAATGTTAACCAATGGAGAAAATGTGTCTAGTATTGACAGCCACATAAATGCTGATAGTCCAATAAGAATGACAACGTATATGTGAACCAACACCACCCCCACAGTTTTGACAAAGATGGCGTCCCGAGCACACCCAAGGACGACATCTGGAGGGCTCGTACCTTCCCCCACCCAGTGACCTCGTGAAAGGACTTTTCGGTCTACGGACTTAATGTGTCCATACCTGGTCTAGAAACGAAGGTATTTAATGGCACTCGTCGGCATTTGAGCTGAGCACCCTGCGTCCGAAACCCAACGATCTACCACTAGGCTACTTCAGACCCTTTTTTGTTGTTGTTGCAACGATTCTTTTTAAATTCTGATTAGCAACATGTTGTTGTTGTTTATATCCCTGGGGCCTCAGTTTACAAGGTCCCGAGTCCGGAGTACATATGGCGAGACAACATTGGTAAGGCGTCATATCTTAAAACGCAATGTTTGTAAAATACACGTTACTAAAGTAATCAGGAGACTACACACGCAGTATTGAGTAAAGGGGTGGGGTGGGGCCCTATATGACATGGGTCCATGTATATAGGGCCCCCCTATATAATGCCCCCCTAGCGTGGTCACCATAACTTGTAAATAAGTTACGGGCAAATCTGTAGATGGCTCAGCTACATCTAATATTCACCTTAGACGCACACACACATACGCTCGAGGTTGTTGGATTTTGTTATCTAGTCTATTTGTCTAATAAATGGGGCTTGTTGGATTTTGTTACCTAGTCTATTTGTCTAATAATTGGGGCCTGTTGGATTTTGTTACCTAGTCTATTTGTCTAATAATTGGGGCTTGTTGGATTTTGTTACCTACTCTATTTGTCTAAAAATTTGGGTGTAATGATGCGCCTCCGAATGATTGAAAAATTAAAATAAGAAAGTTGGAGAAGTTGTAAATGATCGAAAGCTTGCACCATTACATTTCATGAGAAAGAGGGGAAGCCGTCTTTGTAAACTAAATTACAGAGTAGAGCAGTAATTTTATGACTTAGTCAAATTAAGAGCGGTTTGTGGGGCTATGTGCAGGTGGGGTCTGAAGATCATAGACAAGATAGTGATGGCTGGCACCAGGAGGGACATTAAGCTACAAAGATCTTTTGTAAAAGGATTTATGACAGTCGGGACTCATCTTGGAATACGAAGATCACGTGAGGGGACGTGGGGGAGCGAGATGATGATGCAATGGGGGCTGATACGAATGGAGAGAAGAAGCCAATAAGAAAATAAAAGTTAAACCAAGGCGAATGAGAAGATTCAGGTTTTCCAGATTGGCTGGAGGTTTATATGAAGAGGCGTAGGCAAGGAAATGAGAGGATGAAAAAAATAAAATATATAAGAAGAAAGAAGATTTTTTTTGAGACTCTCTCTCACATTCTCTCACACTCTCGCGGAGATTTGCTGCAGACCCTGTGACCCTTCCAGGTGTCTAGAGACTGTTTTTCTTAGAGAGAGATTTCTTCGATTGCCGTGCGGACCTGTCGATCCTTCCAGGTCTCTTCTGACTTTTTGATAGAGAAGCTTTTTAAAATCAATAGACTCTGCCGAGCTTTCCAGGTGTCTACCATCATAGAGAGATTATTGATGCTGTCTATCATCGTAGAGAAAACCAGTTGAAAATACCAGCTGTTGACAAAATTGAGAGAGGACAATTTTGCTGAGCTATCCTTTTGAAGAAGAGACTTTGCTGATAGAGAGATTGTTGCTGTCCAGACCTTGTAGAGAAAACCAGTTGAAAGAACCAGTTGTTGACAAAATTGAGAGAGGACTATTTTACTGAGATATCCTGTTGAAGAAGAGACTTTGCTGATATCCAAGCACGGACAGACGTACTAATCAACTAGCCGGAGCAGAAGCCAAGACCCCCATGCCTAACAAGTCGTTTCGAGCCCGAGTCCTGGTCCAGCTATCATCACAAACGAGTGAGTCCAAATCAAATCTTTGATCAGTTCAGATCTCACTTGTTAAATGAATTTTGTAGTGCGGAAATAGTAGTTAAAAGTATAATTTTGGAAGGAGTTTTTTTTATAAGTTAGGTTATTTTATTACGCTCCCTAAATCTAACAAAGTATATTGAGTAAGCATCTGTTTTTCTTAAAACACAAAGAGTTGTGCTAATTAGTAAACTGTGTTATAAGTATATTTGATTTGATGCTAAAAGTGTGTAAATAATATAAATTGTAAATAAAATAAGTTTTTTTTTTTTGTTATTTAAAATTTGAATCAGTTTTCTTCTTTTATTTTGTTTTTGAGAATTTAATTTTTAGGTTGCCAAAGTCATGTTTTGTTCGTATACCAATTTAATGTCCAGAATCTAGGGTTTAATTCAACAAAATATTTCTACACAACGCACCCAACTACCCCTTTATCCAAATATAAAAAGTACTAACCACTTAAAGTACGAATTCACGCCCAATTAAATAAATTTCGGACAGGCATCATGACATTGGGCTTGTTGGATTTTGTTACCTAGTCTATTTATCTAATAATTGTGGCTGTTTTGAAAAGGTTTCTGCGGGGAGCATTTTAGACGTCTTAAACCTGAATCCCCTGAATCCTAATCTTCTGTGATGTCCGAACAGTTAGCAAACACATGACAAAATTTCCTGATACAAATTAAAAATATCCGAATCGTCAAAAATAGTAATAAAATATATTTAAAAATATGATCAGGAAGGGGGATGCAATAAGAGTACGTCTCAAGAAAAGCGACGTTTTATTTATTTATTATTTTTTAGGGGGGGAGCTCAAATTATGATACAAAAATTTTAGAGTCAAATAATGCAAACCAAATGTTTCTGCACAATTACGCTGTCAGATAAAGGGTAAGGCAGAACTACTGGAAAAAAATTTAATTTTTGAAAACGACATATTATCTATTCAAATGTCTTCTATCGTGTTCAATAAACAAACTTCAAAAATATGCCTTTGCACAGGGCCGGTCCTACAAAAGTGAGGCGACGAGGTAACTATCTCAGGCGACTATCTCAGGCGCCGAAATGAGACATAGTAAAAATACGAAATTTTTAACGAATAACAAAAAAATATTAATAGTTTAATAAAACAGGGGTCGGCAACGTGGTGCCCGCAAAACAATTTTAAAGTGCCCGCCGTTGAAATACATAAATTTTTTATATTTAAACAACAAACACTCGTAGTTTGTAATGAATAATTTTAGCAAAAGAAGAAATTTCAGGTATTCAGGTAATCTTTTCTAACGAAACTTCCGCGGGTTATTAACATAGAATTACTTATCGTTTCTTACCTCTTCTTTTTCTTTTCTTTTTTTTTAAAAAAAAGCGCATTTTGGTACTTTTCTGTTTAACTGTTTACTGCTACTGGATTTGGCACGTCGCCAAAATTATAACTCGCGACACCGAACAATTTTTTTCTCTCCGGAGGACCATTATTGAGGAACATGATCCTACGTTAAAATCGTAAAACCGTAAAAATCAAAAACTGAGCAGCCTGCTCTCTCGACAGCGTCGCTCTCCCCTCCCTGTGAGTCAGCTTCTTTTTCCTGCTCTGAAATTTAACTCTCTTTGCGCGTCGACATATGCTTGTGAATCCTTGTTTCCCAGTATGAAATACTTAAAATCAAAGTACCGGTCAAGCCTTGCTGACACTCATTTGGACCAATGCCTGAGAACTGAAAATTCAACTTATTATGCCACATCACTACGAATTGGCCGAAGATTTGCATTGTAAAATATCGCATTAATTATAAATTTTATGATTGTTTTGTTTAACCTTTTCCTTACGGGATGGGATAACATGTATCCAAAGAATACGCGCCCAGAATGAATATATATATATATATATATATATATATATAACCCCCATAATGGACGTTCTTACAAAGGGGGTATTAAATTTCCCGTTCCAAAGAATGAATCGGAAAAATGGTCCCCGTAAGCTAAAGGTAAAATTAAAATTTGAATTTATGTATTGAAAATTTATGGCGCATTAATATTTTCATGCTTAAATATTAACCCCCTTCCCCCTCTTCAACCTGCTATGCCCGCTGAACTGCCGCATTTCTGAAATATGCCCTACTAGTGAAAAAGGTTGCCGACCCTTGGTTTAAAGTAATCTATACTTATATATAAAGAGAGAGAGCGATTTTGTACGTGGAGGGCAATCTCCAGAACCACTGCACCTATTTGCAAAAATTCTTTCACTGTTTGAAAGGTACATTATTCCAGATGGACATAGGCTATATATTATGTATATCTGATCATCTATACTTATATATAAAGAGAGAGCGATTTTGTACGTGGAGGGTAATCTCCAGAACCACTGCACCTATTTGAAAAATTCTTTCACTGTTTGAAAGGTACATTATTCCAGATGGACATAGGCTATATATTATGTATATCTGATCAGTAGATATAAAGTTAGGGTCTTAATCCTAACAATCTCCATTGTTACCGCTACTGTCCTCTACCGCTTTTTGTGCCGAAGTCTTCAACGATCCTTAGCGTGGTGCTATCACGGTGGGCTTCACCTAGCCGTTCTCCGGCACGCCTTTTTCTTTTAAAAAATTAACTTTAATTATTTACTAACGTAATATTAATTTGAATATTATTTTAGGAATATTATTTGAAAAAAATTTTAATATTATTTTTAAAAAAACATTCTTTACTTAAAATCCTTTTTTTATTTTTGTATTTTTATTTCATCTCTTAACCTCTCTCTTTTAAAAAATTAACTTTAATTAATAACTAACGTAATATTAATTTGAATACTATTTTAGGTGCTTAAAATAATTAAAAATACATTCTTTACTTAAAATCCTTTTTTATTTTTGAATAAAACTACGGTCTCAAGCACACCTCTTTCTTTTAAAAAATTAACTTTAATTAATAAATAACGTAATATAAATTTGAATATTATTTTAGGTGCTTAAAATAATTGAAAAAAAAAAATTCTTTACTTAAAATCCTGTTTTATTTTTGTATTTTTATTTCATCTCTTATTCTAATTTTGGGATACCAATGTGTATCTATACTTCTATAATAATATACAAAGAGAGAGAGCAGATTTTGTATGTGGAGGGTAATGTACAACTTTTGTACATTAAAATGTACCTTACATCTTTTCCTTTGTCAACAGCAGTCAAGTAACCATAGCAACACCCTTTAGCTTACGGGGTCCGTTTTTCGAAATCGCTCTTTACAACAGGAAAATGTTATCTACTTCCTATCCCCACTTTACGTGGGGGACATTCAGCGTGGGGGGTCAGGGGAAAGAGTGGTTAATTACTTTATTATTGCTTTCTTACTATTGAAGAAAAATTTCAATAGTAGTTCATCGGCACTCCGTGCCTCTTTCATCTCTCAAAAGGCTGAAAATGGATGAACCGCGGGTGAACCGCCCTTCTGATGTCTCTCGCCTAAAAAGAAATAGCCTCTAGCTAGAACGACAAAAGATTATTATTCAGTCCTTTTCGGCAAGATTGACCCTCCGTTCCCTGAATGTCACCCAATTGTTCTTTGGGGGCAAAGACGTTAGGAAAGTCACAACGAAGTGGAATTCGAGACTAAATCTCTGCCGACATCACACCGTATTTTTCGAGAGTATGTGCTTTGGATATATGCTATCCCACCCCGTAAGGAAAAGGTTTAATATTTTAAAGATTCAAGTAGAGGAGGTATTGATAAATACAAAAAGGATTTTTGAAACTGGCAACGTTAAATGGTTTATTGAAGAAAACTACATTTGGAACTACGTTTTTTAATTGGACATTTAAGGTAAATAAAGATTTACTATTTATTGGTTATCAACTGGAAATTTATTGGTATAATATTTTGTTCAACCCGGACAAAGTAGGGACGGGCCGCTAGTACTAATATATAAAGAGAGCGGATTTTGTATGTGGAGGGTAATCTCCGGAACCACTGCACCTATTTGAAAAATTCTTTCACTATTTGAAAGATCCATTATTCCAGATGGTCATAGGCTATATATTATGTATATCTGATCAGTAGAAAGAGAGGATCCTAAATGTTGAGCTGATGCTTCACCTTTACAACTTTTCCTTTGTCAACCATAGTCAAGTAACCATAGCAACACATCAAGCGATATTTCCATTTATTATCAGTAAAGCATTTAACATTTGAATTTTCTTTGTCAACCATAGTCAAGTAACCATAGCAACACATCAAACTACATTTTCATTTATTATCAGTAAAACATTTAATATTTCAATGATTCAAGTTTGTATTGATAAATACAAAAAGGAATTTTGAAACTGGCAACGTTTAAGGGTTTATTGAAGAACATTACATTTGGAACTACCCTTTTTATTGGACATTTTAGGTAAAAAAAATTTACAATTTATTGGCTATCAACTGGAAACTTATTGGTATAATATTCAGAACTTTATTTAACTTATAAACTTTGTTTTTGAATTTATGTACAATTTTGTGCACAATTTGCGTAATTCGAACTTGCATACATTGACCGTTGTATTTAATTTGAATGTACTCCGTAGCGAAGTACGGGTTTTCAGCTAGTATATGAATAAATTCCTAAAAATATACAAATATAAGCGAAATACAAATATTTGGACTATTTTTTATAAACTCTTGAATTTGAGATAAGGATAGTTAAATTTTTAATCCATGTTTCCAAACGTTATTGTAGCTCTAAGAAATCTGCTAATTATACCTGTAACTGTAGCAGCATCTGAGTGCCGTTTTCCTAAACTGAAAATTCTTAAGAATTATCCATGATAAACAATAACTCAAGAGCGTTTTATAGATGCCGCATTAATTTCTACGGAAAAGACAATTGGCTGCAATAAAGTCTCGAAGAATGATTTAGAACAGGGGTTCCCAACCTTTTTCCTACATCGACTCCTTTCAAATGAGTGATTTTCTTCATCGACCCCCCTCACATTTTTCTCTATAATGTACAGCATACAACATAATTATTTTACTATTAGCTTTATACATTTGGCCAAAAAAACGGTTCTAATTGTAGTATCGACTTCATTTTTTAAAAAGATTCTTTACATTCCATTCTTTAAAATTGAATCATAATAAAAAATTCAGTTTTTTGAAGGTTTTAAAGGGATCTCTCCCTTAATGTCCAGTGGATTTATCCAGTTCTACCTAGTGTTGGTGCACAAATAAAAGCCGACGGCGGCAATCGACACATATACAAAAGCGTCATGACATTCAACTTTAGATCCAGGGATCACTCCGCCCTATGCAAATCTGTATTTATATACACAGTTCAGTCATATTAATGTGACCACCGCCTACTTTTGATGTCAACGTTAAATAACCAATCGCAGAAGGCACGTGTCATCAGCAAATTTGGTGGATATATAAAGTGTATTGTAGGCATTCGGAAAACATTTCAGTTCTTGCAGTCATGCAGAAACGGAGCGATTTATTCGACGTCCAAAAGGGCATGATCATTGGTTTTCGGGCAGAGGGTGGAAGCATTTCCGAAACGGCTAATTTTGTAAACTGTTCGCGGGCCGCCGTGGTAAAAGTACACCGTGCATGGCAAAATGGCACAATCCAAAATCAGCGACGTGGCAAATGTGGTGCACCACGGGCCATAGATGGCAGAGGTGAACGACGGCTGCGGAGATGCGTTCGGGCGAATAGACGTGCAACCGATGAGCAACTGACCGTCCAGATGAACCAATGGGCTACCAACAGTGTCTCCACAACGACGGTTCAGCGAACGTTGCTGCGTATGGGCCTCAGCAGTAGACGCCTGGTTAATGCACCTATGCTGACTGCTTTGAAAAGAAAAAAAACCTTTGTGCTCGAGGAATAAACAGGAAAACCAACGCAAATAAAGCACAAATAGCAGTAAGATGCAATTATTTTGCATACGGCCGTTTCGAAGCTACAAAGGAGCTTCTTCATCAGTGCAACGAACTTAGTGGCAGCTCAAAAAAGCCGAAGACTAAGCGACCAGACACGTGCATATGCACTTAAATACCCGCATGTGTCGAGCACCCAAAGGCACGAAGCAGCGGAGAGACCGAAATAGGGCAAACAGCGCCATCTCTAGCTAAAAGGGGGAAAATATTGAAAAATGGAAAAAATTGAAGAAACAGGCCAACACAGCTAAATAAACCCTTTCCACAATTGAGGAAAAACAGGGGTGCTTGACAAATCATTAACCAAAGAACCCGAATTTTTAAAAATATGATAAGCTTCCCAGAAATCAAGATCGGCAGGCGAGCGACATTTCTGAATAATGGAGGCAGAAGTAAAATCAAATCGATGATTCGAAGTCCAGGCGTGTTGAGCAATGGACGAGCGATTTAACTCTTGTTTTTTAACATAACTCTCGTGTTCCTTCAAGCGGAATTTAAGAGCACGCTTGGTTTGTCCAATATAAGAAAGGCCACACTGGCAACAAACCCGGTAGATACCCCAGCTATTTAAGCAATCAATGGGGTGTTTGAGATCCGAAAAAGATATTTTATTGACCGAAGAGAAAATAACCTTAATTTCAAACCTTTTAAGAATTTTAGCGATTTGGTGACTGATCTTGGGAAAGAAGGGCAAAACCACCGACAGGTTTGGCTTTGAAATACACCTTTTTTGGACCGGTTTAGACAATTTCGTATAAATGGAATCAACGATAAATTTTTAAAAATTCGGGTTCTTTGGTTAATGATTTGTCAAGTACCCCTGTTTTTCTTCAGTTGTGGAAAGGGTTTATTTAGCTGTGTTGGCCTGTTTCTTCAATTTTTTCCCTCTTTTTGCTACGAGATGGCGCTGTTTGCCCTATTTCGGTCTCTCCGCTGCTTCGTGCTTTTGGGTGCTCGACAAGTGCGGATATTTAAGTGCATGTGCACGTGTCTGATCGCTTATTCTTCGACTTTTATGAGCTGCCACTAAGATCGTTGCACTGATGAAGAAGCTCCTTTGTAGCTTCGAAACTGTCGTATGCAAAATAATTGCATCTTACTGCTATTTGTGCTTTATTTGCGTTGGTTTTCCTGTTTATGCTGACTGCTGTTCATCGGCGACGAAGGCTGGAATTTGCACGCCAGTATCGCAACTAGACTTCCACTGAGTGGAGACAGGTGGCTTTTTCCGATGAATCACGTTTTATACTCCATCGGACAGATGTACGTTGGCGTATACGGCGTGACACGTCTGAAAGCAAACACCCTGCAACAATTACCGGAAGGGTCCAAGCTGGAGGAGGGAGCATTATGGTCTGGGGAATGTTTTCGTGGTATTCTCTGGGTTCACTCATCATTGTGGAAGGCACGATGGATCAACACAAGTATGCATCTATCCTTGCGGACCATGTTCACCCCTACATGCGAATTGTTTTTCCTTAGGATGATGGCATCTACCAGCAGGACAATGCGACGTGTCATAAAGCTCGCAGTGTACGTGCGTGGTTCGAAGAGCACCAGGATGAGTTTACCGTACTCCCTTGGCCAGCAAATTCCCCGGACTTGAACCCAATCGAGAATCTGTGGGACCACCTCGATCGGGTTGTTCGCACCATGAATCCTCACCCACGTAACCTAGCGCAGCAGGCCACGGCACTGGAGTCGGCATGGCTCAACATCCCAGTGAACACCTTCAGGAACCTAATTGACTCACTTCCTGCACGTCTCGCAGCGGTCCGCTCTGCGAAAGGTGGTTATTCTGGATTTTGACAGGTGGTCACATTAATGTGACTGGACTGTGTATATTAAAACAGATATTATTATCTAATAATTACATTCCTAAAAAATTAAATTAAATTTTAAAACAGAAAAATTTATCATCGACCCCCAATAGACCCCTGGAATACTATATACCCTTTTTAAACTTCCATCGACCCCCCAAGGGGTCCGCCTGGACCCCGCTGGGAATCCCTCTGATAGAAGATTATTTATATTAAATAACAAAATTTTTTTAACTTTTTTTTAAATAAACACACATTTTTCCCAAACTACCCTTTCATTCTATTAAGTAGACAAATTACAAGAGAGATACATCAATTACATAGAGTCTCTCCAAAAATTTGAAAAGGCGCCGTTTTTAAAACTTGTCTAAGGTGCCACAATGGATCGGATCGGCTGTGCCTTTGTATACTTGTATTTCAAAAAACAAAGAGAGGGAAAATTCCCCATAGCTTAAGGCTGCTGTGTACTAACTCTGTTGGATTCGCTCACTTCAATGTTAACCTCGTCGTTAGGACGATGGCCGAATGGCTAGAGCGCTGGCATTCGGTACCAAAGTCTGTGGGTTCGAATCCCATTCTTGCCATGGAGGTTTGTAGCCATTCGGAATCGGCTTTAAGCAGTAGGTCTCGGTCTAATTAGACCTCGTGTAGAAAAAATTGACCGTAGTGCTCCAAGTCAAACCTGATCAATGTTAACCTATGGAGATCA
Source organism: Dolomedes plantarius (assembly GCA_907164885.2). Taxonomy (NCBI): domain Eukaryota; kingdom Metazoa; phylum Arthropoda; class Arachnida; order Araneae; family Dolomedidae; genus Dolomedes; species Dolomedes plantarius. The sequence goes on along the minus strand of OU015503.1, from coordinate 32,544,546 downwards.
CTTCAATGTTAACCTCCAATCGTTTTCCGATTTGGAATTAAAGATTTTTTTTTAATTGTAGTCCGCAATAGAGAAAAAAATTTACACTTTGGGGTATTTTCGTTTGTTTTTTTAATGCAAATAATGTTTTAAATTTTAATTATTCGGGAGAAAAGTCTGGTGTAGTGTGTTTTAAACGGTGTTAAAAACACACTATACCACTTATGTTAAACTAGTGTGTTAAAAATTTTCAGATAGCCTGAACTTTTCTGCACCTTGCAACAGGATTCATTTTATAAATTTCGCCCACCAAAAGAATTGATGAGCGCTTAAGGCTATGTACACATGAGAGCGTTGCAAAGCGCGTTAAAGCGCGCGTTAGAAAAAACCGAATGTGTACGCTATAGTAGCGTTAACGCCACGTTGAGCGCCAGTATAGCTATGGAAGTTGAAGAGGCAGCATGTGTTTGGATTTTGTACCGTAGGTATAAAGCACGAAGACGAAGGCAAAGAAAATACTGGGTACATCCAATTTTAAATGACAGATTGACTCACGGTTCTTTTGTAACACTTTACCCGAATCTAAGAAAACATGAGCCCAAGTTTTTTAACTATTTAACGATTGTTGTCGATTGCATCCTTTGACGAGTTATTAGAAATAGTTAAGGATGACCTGGCTCCTAGTGAGAACGTTGTAAGGGATAGCATTTCTCCAGAAGAAAAACTCGTAAACACATTGAGAAATGAAAACATTTTCTATATTATTTACCCTTACCCTTTATGTACCAAATTATCAATTCATAAACGAAAACTCACGTAAATTTTTATTTATGTTAATTCAATACTAACTAACAAATTAGTATAAAATAATTACTCACCTTCTTAAAATTTAATTAATTACTACTAGTTAATTGAAGTGGTACTTTAAAGTACCGCCAGTATTATAGGGTTACAAAAATCTTCAAACTTTGAAAATTAATCAGAATGTTTGAAAAATGATATAATTATTTATTATGAAACGCAGAACAATTTTAAATATAATGAAAATTTAACTTTGATTATATTAAAAAAAAATTTAATTTACACTTAATAAAAATTGCATATGCTGCATTTTGAATGAAGTTTTGATTGAACTTTTCTTTGTGCACAAAGCTTGCAGAGATCTCGATTTGACACAAATATTACACGAATTTTGTACTCTAACAAGGAGACTGATTCATGTTTTTCGGTATATATTATGTATTAATTTACACATGCTATTTCCAGCATAGCAAAAAAGTGCCTATGTCACCACTTTTTTGATTTTCTGTCTCTTTCATAGATCAATCGTAGCATATACGACTTATCAACACCACCCATGTGTGCATTATGTGTGCAGTTACATTCAAAAAATATCATCTGTAGATAGAAAGGGGAGAGAAAATTTCAAGAAATGTAAATTTATAATGTACTCAGGGAATGTATTATTGTGGTTCTATATCAGAAAAATAATAAAATACATAAATCATAAAATAAAAAATATACATTAGTATATTGGGCACGAAGTCGCGTATCTTTCATGTAACACCAAACTCCCTTATTTTAATTCAAATGTTTAAAAAATTTTTAAAATAATAACATTTGAAAATTTTGCATAAGTTCATTTTGAAAAATTTATGTATTTCATATATATCTTATTTATTCTGCACTTTGTAAAAAAATAGAAATATGCCTGTCAAAAAACAGTAGTCAACTGCCCCAGAGCGCGCGTTGCAACGCTCTCATGTGTACGGTCTAATTCAACACAAAGGAACTCGAGGCGCGCTGCAATCGCGCGATCTGCGTGGAACTCTCCAAACGCGCGTTGCAACGCGCGTTCTAGTAGAAGAGAGCGTTGCATGTGTACGCAATCGTTTGATCAGTTGTATTTTTCAACGCGCGATGCAACGCGCGTTAGAAAGCGCGTGTTGCAACGCTCTCATGTGTACATAGCCTAAAACACACTATATCAGACAGTTTCCCCTAACAATTTAAATTTTAAAATATTATTTGCATTTTATAAAAACGAAAAATTCCCCAAGGTGTAAAATTTCTTTCTCTATTACGGAGTACAGATTTTAAAAAATATCGTTCAATCCAAGTCAGCAATCCTTGGACACATTTTCTCCATAGGTTAACGTTGAGGTGAGCGAATCCAATAGGGTTAGTACACAGCAGCCTTAACAGAAAGACTGTAGAGCGGTGGTTCCCAACCCCTAGTCTGCGGGCAACTAAGCCAGAAATTGAACCATGTGCGGACCACCCCTACCGACTTGAGGGGGGAGGGGAAAACTTCCGGGAGTATGAAAATTATTTTGTATCATATTCTAATATATATATATATATATATATATATATATATATATATATATATAACGCGTAGGTATGCGGCACAAAAATCGATGATATTTCTACACTCCGAATGGCAACGGCTGCAACTATCGGATGTAAACATTAGCGGCCATCTTCAATTTAAAACCGTGTGTGTGTGTAGTGGTGACATTTGTTACAACCGCCGATCTTTTGACAAAATATGTTTAGACCTATCAAATTCAGTTTTTAGTCATGGACAGTTGATGTAGGTTTATCTAGAGTCCGTTCTTTTAATTCTGTCACTGTAGTATCTTCTACTTCTGAAATACTCAACTGTGTATATCAAGAAGTTTTATGAATATCATAGTCGAAATCCACACTATATTTTAGTACTTGCTAAATTTTTACTCCATTTTAAATGTGAAGATATTTTCCCAACAATTTATTATTTGATATGATTAAGGGGAGATATCTGAATTGTGAACAATAATGCATACAGAGAGTGGTGTACTCCACACTATATTTTAGTACTTGCTGAATTTTTATTCCATTTTATAAGTGAAGAAATTTTCCCAATAATTTATTTTTTGATGTGATTAAGTGGATATATCTAATTGTGAACAATAGTACCTACAGAGAGTAATGTAATTTTTAAAATCATTGGTGTTGGGTTTCTCAGTCTTATCTTTAACTCTGTTCAGAATTAATGGAAATTCACGTTTTTAAATCACGATGTTTTAGAATCAGCCTTATAGTGAATTTAGCAATGATTATAAATTTTTTGCCTGAGCTCCCACTGCCCCTTAACAGCTTATGTTTATGATGATAGGTAATGGTAACATTCCTTACATATGTTACTTTCAGTTGAGTTGTTTTGCAAAAGAAAATATAAAACTAAAAGCGACCATGCTGGTCGCGCAGCGGCTAGTAATAAAATAATTATGTTATACTTTGCAGAAACTTTAATTCAACACCTGATAGCCATGGGATATATTCGGCCCATCTAGTTCAATGAACATTGCTTTCAAAATCCCCATTCATTTGGCAATTTTTTTATATGTAGTGCCGGACCACTTCCGAGGCTCTCGCGGACCACCGGTTGGGAACCACTGCTGTAGAGTGTAGGTCACCTGATGCACCACTTTTAGAACACCGAACGTTAATTATCTCCTCTCAATACCTCTGGCTGACGCGCATTTCCAAGGTCACTGATGAACCCGTTGCGCAAATGCTCTGTCGAAAACAGCTCTATCTCAAGAATGCTATGTCTGATTTTTGTTTTATTATCATCCGAAGTCCGATTGTGCTCGCTGCTTACGGAAAACAATTATTTCCATCGTTAAACGTTGGAAGATAAAAAGAAAAACCGAGTTTAGCTTTCAATAAATCCATTAACAGATATTTATCGAATTGCATTAATGTTATTGATACAATTTCTTATATATGCAGAGAAAAGAGAAGAGAATGTGTGCGTTTGTGGTTGTAATCAGGGTTCCCAGCGAGAAAAATTTAATAAACCTATGTTGCATCTAAAAAAACAGCCTTTTAAAATACATATTTTTTAATAACTATTTAAAAAATACATACCTGTGTTTGCAGTGTAAAGAGTGTCAAGTCCAAAATCGTAGTTTTGAGAGAAACGGGATTGCCCTTCTTTCTTCGGGAATAAAAAGGCTTTTGTAAAGTCAGATTTTTTTGTTTAATTTTTAATTGTTTTAAAGTAAATTTTTCTAATTTTATTTTTGTTGAGCAAAAAGTGTTAAGTCCTTGATTGGGACATAACCCCTTTAACACTAGCATGTTTGTGTTTTGTTTCACATACCCTAAATTTTCCCTGATGAATAAAACTATTTTGGATTGGAATTGGACTTAGCTTTCTGTACCCTGCAGTAGCCCTTGATTTTTCAAACATGCCTGGTTTGATAACTCATTTAAGCCCATTTTGGACTTAACACCCTTTGAAGAGTAAACACAAAAATAAGATAATACACACCCCATTTTCTAAGATTACTTGAAGTTAAATTAAAGTTATTTTATTAAATTGTCATCAGATTTAATCTATTTCATCATTCACCTCCAAATTAATTTTCTGAAGACCTTTTTTTTATTATTATATGCATGCTTCGTATACGAAGACGATATATCGTCTACAACAAGGATCTCCAAACTACGGCCCGCGGGTCAACACCGGCCAGCCTTAGTTTATTTTGATTACAATGTAAAATTTACAATGTAAGTAAATCATACAAAATAATTATCAGATGTTTTTATTGAACGACCCATTAAGAAACATAATAACTGACATACATAGCGAAATTGAACATTTCAAGTGTAATTAATGATACGAGATTTATCCTAAAAATTTACAATAAGTGACATACATAGGTAATTTACATAAGGAAATTAAACATTATAATTAATGAGATTTATGTAACTGTAACTTTCCACTGACGATTGTTTGCAGTTCTGGTTCAAGTTTACTTGAGGACAATAGCGCCCTTTACACGTAACGCTCTTCCGCGAGTGCTTAAAGCGTACGGGATTGCGCGGTAAAACTTGCAGTACACTCCAAAGCAGCTTTCCCTTCCTCTCCGACACCTTCACACGTGCACTCAATCGCGCAGGATTGGGGTTTCACGCGGGAAAGAGCGTACGTGTAAAGGGCGCTATTATCAGCAGCGAATCCAAATGTTCCATCAATTAATTTGGATCGGTAAATATTTTTTGTATATTTCATATTGGAGAGTGTTTTTTCACACTGATAAGTAATGCCGAGAGCGGAAAAAAAGCCACGGCTTATTTATGCAGCTGAGGGCGCAGGGGCCCGGTTGGCAACAGCGTCGAGACAGTGATCTGAGGGTTGCGGGTTCGAGGCCGGTCGCTGACAAAAATCCACCGTGTTCACTAATGGTGGCCGGGGTATGTGAAATAGGGTGTGACTGCAATGACCTCCAAGTTCTCAAATTTACCTCTGGAGGTGTAGGGTCAAGCGTTCCGGTCTCGTCACTTGACTCGGTTTAAAGTTACTCGACCGACCCATAGGGGGTAATGCTGGTCCACCTATACGGTGCTCCCAGAAAAGTGGCCAGCAAACCCGCGGTGTCATATGACGGTAAGGATAATGTCCAAGTAACCGTCTGCCGCATTGGAGAAGAAGATTTATGCACCTAATGAAACTGTGTGAGTGGAAGACTCTTATAAAATTTGAGACAAAAATTTGCGCGTAATTCAAAACTACAATATGTTGGTATGATGAGCTAGCTAGCTAGGTCTTGGCCCTTTGGACTTAGTGGAGGAATCAGTGTGGCCCTTAGGCTAAAAAGTTTGGAGACCTTTGTTCTACAACAATGGTTCTCAACCCTGGTATCCGCGGGAGCACGGGCGCCCGCGAAGCTGTTAGAATACGCCTGACTTTATTTTGAAATTTCTATCATCTGATGCCTGATTTCTTGGTCTGATTCGTCTGATGAGATCTTTTGGAATATCTTTGACCAGAAAAAGTTTCCTAATCTTAAAAATGCTTCCTATAAAGTAAAACCTTAGTTTGGTTCAAGATATCTGTGCGAAGCCTTATTTTCAGCAAAGAATATTATAAAATCAAAATGCAGATCTCGACTTACTGCTGGACATATGGGTGACTGCTTCTTAAGAGCGGGAATATCATCTTATTGTGGCCCTTTTTTTCAGGATCTTGAATTTTAATAAGATTAGTAATTACCTCTATAGCTCACCAATATTTTAAATGACACTATCTTACAGCGCCTCACCATAACACTCTTAAATTGAATTCTACTTGAATCCTGTCATCACAATTTTGAATGTTCAAAACCACTAAGGCTAAATTCAGCCGAGACCGTATAGATTTGTCAATTGAAATAGCATTTGAACTTCTAGTATAACATAACACCATGTTGGCCCTCCCATAAGAAAACTCAACTCATAAATGGGAAAACACAGGGTTAGAGGCAAAAACAATATTTATTCAAAATGCTAAAATTATCTGAATTATACACAAACTCCCTACAGAATACAAAGGAAGGAAAATTTAAATATATGCTTCAACATAACAAATACCAAAAGGTGGTGGTTGGCGAAGATTATAAATTAATCAAAATGACTGAGCTCAACTAATCGAAAATTATCATGCTGGAAAACAAAGGAATCTCCAATGGCTGCAGCGTAAGGTATGACATGAGGTCTCAAAATCTCGTCTGCATAACTTCGGGCCGTCAAAGTACCATTCCGAATGATATGCAGGTCCGTACGTCCACCTATGCTGATTCCACCCCATACCATAAAACCAGCTCGTCTGTATTGTGACCTTTCACGAACGAATGTAGGGGTTATTTCGAGTGTCCATTTCCCTCCATACCAAAACACGTCGGGTGTCATACTCCAGACTGAATCGGGACTCGTATGTAAACAGCACTTGGCTCCAATCATGTTGCTCCCAATCTCGATGTTCAGCATCCCATCTTCTTCGGGCCGCACGGTGGCGTGAGGTCAACGGAATGCAAACCATTGGCCTACGTGCATAGAAACCCCCCTGATGAAGCCTATTACGTACTGTTTGGCTGGACACCCTTCGTCCTGTTGCCAAGAGCAACTGCCTTTGCAGCTGAGTAGCATTGTCGGTTCTGTTTCGACGAGCTGTTAACAGTATATACCAGTCATCAGTTGCTGTAGTGGCGCGTGGCCGACCTTGCCCTGGTCGACGTCTAACATTCCTTGTTTCTTGGAATTGATTCCACAGCCTTGCAACGACACTTCTGGCGACTCCAACGGCGTCCGCGACACTACGTTGTGTTTGCCCGGATTCAAGTCTGCCTATAATACGCCATACCATGGATTCCGGTAAATCACGTTGTTGAGACATTTTCAAGTCACCTTTTCTCAAAAAGAATAACTGAGCAATCGAATTTCACAGTTAAGGCACTGAAACAGATGATTCTGCAACATCCCGATTTCCGCCCTTATGTTCTTTTTATGGTTTTTGACGTTATGAACTTTAATTTGCATATGAAGTTTTCTTCTGTTTCCTGCTAGGCTTTAAATTATGGATGATTTATTTTATGTTACTTATCGGTGTAAGTATTTGCGTAATTTCGTTAAAACCATGTGCTCCCCTAATTGTTTTTAGCAGTGTATATAGCAGAATGTAGCAGTGGGCTGAAGCAGGAACAAGTAAAAGAAGCAGTCGTTTAAAAACAAAAAAACGTAGGTTTATTTTCACCACAAAGGAAACTCGAACTAACATTTAGTGTCGACGATGGCTTTCGGCCTGACACAATGCTTCGACTGACCCCACGAGAGCCAAGTAAAGCCAGCACGTTATCTACATTCAAACCACATGTGCATCTGGCTCATTTGCATATACAGAAAAATTTACGCCAAATAAACATCAATATAATTGTCACAAAAATGTAATACTTCACTTACAATAAATAACAAAAATTACTACACTTACAATAACAAACATTACAAAAACATATAAACACCGAAAAAAAGAAATGTTAAATTCAAACATCGCAACCAGCGACAGCAACCGAACATCGCAACTTGCGATCGCAAAGAAACGGTTACATCAAGCGGTTACATTCCCGAAGCATGCACCTCACACGCTGTACGGGAAAAACAACATAACGTTTGACTTCCAAATTGGGAAGACAGAGAGTGGGGAGTATCCCAACACAAATTAAAGCAAATACCTTGATAATTCGTAATAATCCATAAACCACGTGGGTTGAAGGAGCTTGAGTTCACGGCACGATAAATAATTTTGTGCTAATTACGCGTAAAAATAGATAGAAAAAAAATAGTTGAACGAGATATTCACATGTATTAGGGCATAATAATCCAAGCTATTAGAATTCCAAATGTTTAATTTCACAAATTTTTTTCACAAGAACGCGAGGTCATCATGCACACGCACCGAGTATAACGCACCACGAGGTTACCTGTACCTGTTGCCAAGAGCAATATATATATATATATATATATATATATATATATATATATATATATATATATATATATATATAAAGGTAGGCCATCAGCAGGTTACAGTTAACAATAGGCTTACAGCCAGGGGGTTAGAATCAGGTGTGTCACGACAAAGAATTTCGAGCGTACAAGGAACAGGTTCCTGATTGTTTACTAACGGTAAACCGGGAGAAAAAAGAAGGTAACGTTTGTTACTATGGAAACAGGTGACAGGTGCAAATTATTGCAACGATACAAGAATTCTTGTCCTGCTAAGGGGAAATGGATAGGTGTAAAACGGGATTGCTATATTTCAGGCGTTTCGCAAAAGACGAGAAAAAATTATCTGCGACGTAAGAGTACTGTTGCAATAATTAATAAAATTTGATATGTTACTGAAGAATTAAATTAAACATGAATAAAGCTATATATGACCGGGATAACGAAAGACTATTGGCAGTGGTAAAGTATAAAAGGTATTATTGTGTAAAATACAGTATACACAGAACTTTTACATACCAGTATACTGATGTACATAAGAATTTCCATCAATACCCAGAACTATTCAAGAAAAAAATTAAGCTCATGAACACTGTAAGAGCTAGGTGAAGTTACTGGTAAAGATACCAGACATATTACAGTATGATATAATTATGAAATTTAAATATGTATGCTACCGATGTTCATATCTACCATATTCCAAAGATTTTTGTGTTTATTTGTTATTTTGATTGCTTTATTATATTTATGTGCATACAACGAATAATATCAATAATGAAATAATTTTGCATTGTGTTATATATATATCATATCATATTAATGAGTAATATAATGAATTGTGTCAGGTATCATATTAGTGTAATATTGAGAAGATATTAGTGATAACTTTTTTAAGATCATATCAGTACGCAATTTTAGTGGCAATATTTGTTGATCCTACAATAAGAGAACGTAGAGAAGCAAATAAAGGGGTATGTCTGAAAGTTGGCAGAAATTTCATAAGGCAAAAGGTGGCTAATTTAATAGATAGAGAATGCAGTGACAGCAATATTTGTTTTTCGAAGAAGGGGGAGAAATGTCGTGGGGTGCAACATTCTAAATAATTTGGGATGCAGACGAACCAATTAAGTCGAACAAACGGGATGAGAAACGGAAGAATGAAGTGACGCCATGCATTACAAAAAGCCCGGAAGAGGGGAAAGAGATTGAAAAGAGAGCAGTTAAAAGACAGGACAACGAAAAGGAACAATAAAGTGAAAAGGATGATTGTTGACGGAAATAAAACGGTCCCACACATACGAGATTTTATAAGAAAACAAAATTCCAAGAAGAGCATGGGAAAGTCGAAGGCCAAATTATTTAATGAGAAACGCCCCTCACTCGGAGTGGTCAGTAAAGAAGATTTAGGGGGTTAGAATAAACGAATAAAAATAAGAGTAGAAAATTGACGTAAGATGATTGATCAATGGAATGAAAAGGGAGGAACGGCGAAATTAAATAATAACAGAGAAGAAGATGAGAAAAAGAGAGAGAGATTTCGTTTTGACAGAGAGTATCTGCTAGATCGCACCCTGACTCTGCGTACGTATTCACCGAGTATTCGAATACATAACTGTCTCGCTATGACATAACTGTAAAGGCAAAGAGAGGAACTAGATGAACGTAAGGCCTGATATTGAAGCCGAAAGAGATTGCCTGACCCCTGCGAGTCAACGATGAGTAGTAGATGAATAAGTTCCCTTCGGAAAAGAACCCACCCTGCTCTAGAGTCCTGATAATCGCCAGAGGTATTGCCGCACCATCCAGCGAGATGACTGAATCACAGATGAGCATCGAAGCCCCGCTACTAAATGCCAGATAACCTGCATAATCGACAGAGGTATTGCCGCGCCATTTGACGAGACGAGTGACTCCCCGAAGAGCAACAGAGGCCAACTACGTGATGCGAGATAACCTGCCAGTAATCGATTCCACTGCTGTCTGCAAAATGGAGGTAACCTTTTTATTACCAACTGCCAAAAATCTATTAATCCCCTGAGTAACATAATCCAAGTTAGAATTAGGGATTAACAGAAAATTGCGTATTGATGAGATTAATATCAAATTAAATGAATTAGATAATATGATAAATGAATGAGTAATAATATGATAAAGGGTTAATAATCGAATTGGTCAATCTGTAGGATTAATGTTAAGAAATTTGTGAGTAATTAATTGAGATGATGAATGGTTTTAATATTGCTATAATTATCAATAAGGAAATTTAGTGTATGCATATATATGTGTTTAATGTTAATAAATCAGTGTGTTATTCATAATTCAGAGCAATGGTGTCATTAACTACCACTATACGAGATCACCCAACCAAAATCTATAACATATTTATATATGTTATAGATTATATATACATATATATATATATATATATATATATATATATATATATATATATATATATATATATATATATATATATATATATACACTCATGGACAAAAAAATTAGCGCACCAAGAAGGAGTCGTCAAAATGAAACGAAATTTTACATACGTAATGACTACTTTGATATAAGTAAATGATAAGAAAATCAAAGAAAAAGGATAATTTATTTCAGAGAAAAAGGCAAAAGAACGGGGGAGTTAATACTCCGTTGGACCCCCTCTAGCGTGAATGCACGTTGCGATACGATCGGACATTGAGTCATACAAGTTCTGTATGATGTCTTGAGACATTTCGTTCCATATTTGCTGTAACCTTGCCTCTAGTTCGTTCAAACTCGTGGGATGCCCAACTCGTCGTCCCAAATGATCCCAGATATGCTCGATTGGAGACAAATCTGGGGATCGGGCAGGCCAAGGAAGGGTAGTAACAGTGCGGACAGTCTTGTGACACCCTTGCCGTATGAGGCCGAGAATTGTCTTGTTGAAAAATGGCTCCTGGGAGCCGTTGCATGAGTGGCAACACACGTGGTTGCAGGATATCATGAACATACCGCTGGGCTGTCATGGTGCCACGGAACAATACTAGGGGTGACCGTGTATTGTAGGCAATGGCACCCCATACCATCACACCAGCTGTGGGAGCGATGTGTCGCTGTACAGCAAAGGCAGGATTGAAGCGTTCACCACGGGCTCTCCACACACGAACACGATTGTCATCACTGCCGAGATTGAATCTGGATTCGTCGCTAAAGACGACCTGGTTCCATTTCGCTGCAGTCCAGTTTCCTCGTGCGCGGCAAAACTCCAAACGGAGGCGTCGATGGGTGGGCGTCAAGGGCAGCACACGTAATGGGCGCCGCGATACCAACTGTCCTTCAGCCAGGCGCCTTCGTATGGTTCGAGAAGACACAGAGGCCCCTAGTGAAGGTGCTACCTGTGCCTGGATGGCGGCCGATGAAGCAGTTGGCTGTACGCGTGCATTTCTTACGATGTGGCGGTCTTCTCGACGACTGGTCTGTCGAGGGCGTCCTGAGCCTGGTCTTCGTGTACATGACATCTCTCGGGTCCACTGGTCCCAACACCTCCTCACAACACAATCAGAGCGGCCTAATTGACGAGCTACTCGCCTAGCTGACCACCCAGCTTCCATCATCCCGACGATTCTCCCCCTCTCAAACTGCGACAACTGCTTATATTGTCTTCGAACACGGCGTAATGGCATGTCTATCTCAGCTCTTCGCCCTCTACCGGCTATACGTAATGCGCAATCACGCTGCATTTCTAATCATTTGCATATCTCCCCGACATGTACCTTCATTGCAAGTTTCGTTACGATCCCGCAATTATTTCTTGGTGCGCTAATTTTTTTGTCCATGAGTGTATATATATATATATATATATATATATATATATATATATATATATATATATATATATATATATATATATATATATATACTGCTTTTATTTTTATCTTTCACACCGTCATACATAAAGCATATAAAGTCTTTACAGTGTACTATCTCTTTGACGACTGATTATCCACTGTTATGCGTCAGTTTATAAATATAGGCCTAGAAGAATACGGCACATTTCGGGCTTCGACTAACCCGAAATTAATGCGTTGCAGATAAATACACTTTTTCTAGTGTCGCGGATAAATACACTTTTTCTTAACTATGTGGTCTGGTCCTATGAGTGGGTCAAAATATATTTCAACAAGGGAGATGAAGGAATCGAAAAGTGTAATTTAAAGGATAAGGGTTAAACACTCTGTCACATAAAAATATATGCATCCAGAAGAAATCGAGCTACTATCACAGAACTTGGCAGGAATGTAGTCTGGTAAGGCCTCGTTCACACGATACGGTTTCGGTTTTATAATCGTTTCGGCGTCTACCGAAAGCTGTGTTTACACGATTCGGGTTTTCTTTCACCGCTTACGGTTTTCCCGTCCTTTGCAATCATTGCAGTGTAGTTCACTTTGCAGGATGGACGTAAATACCTTTCTTGTAATATACTGGTATCGTCGTCGTCGAAGCAACATTAAAAAAATTTATAGAACGTATTGGGTACATCCTATTTTGAGGGACAGATATCGTCTGGGATCTTTTCAAACGCTTTTATGACTGAATTAAGAAGAGATTAATCGAAATTTTTCAACTACTTCCGAATGACGATGCATACATTTATTGAGTTAAAACTTTGAATTTTTTGTAATGGTTAACCATATAATTTGCAAACAAAATCACATCATAAAACTTCTCATAAAGTTTTTTAAAAAATTTAAAATTTAAAATTTTTTTTAAAAATGGGGTAATTTAAAATCGTTATAATTCGAAATGTTATCTGTCGAATTTAAATTTTTTTCATTTAATTAAACAGAAATATGTTTTAATTTCGATTCAGCGTTTTTTTTAATATTAATTTTTTTTAAAATATTAATTTATTAAAAATATTTAGAGAATTTTTTTTTTAATTATGTAACTTATTTTTAAAAAATCATATTTTTAAAAATAAATATATTTTTCAAATTTGTTGAATCAAAATTAAAGTAAAATAAAGGACATGTTCCAAGTTTGAACCATTTATCTTTAACGGTTCTTGACTTATAACAATTTAAAGATGAGAAATGGGGAAAAAACCCATCATGCAGAAAACGTTTTTACAGGTTTAAACAAAGATTGGTTGCTATTAGAATGATGCAAATAATAATAATAATAATAATAATAATAATAATATCTCCTGTTCTAATTATGATATAAACATGATTTAAACGTCGTTTAGCGTCATTTAAAGTAAAACATTCTTATGTTTTGTCCCAAATGGTCGGTCTTTCTTCAACCAAAGAAATTAAAATTTCTGTGTCGATTTTCTCCATTTGTAAAAAAAAAAATCCACTGCAAAAAACTGTAAAAAGCAACTAAAAAAATCACTTCAAACAATCACTTCCAGTAGCTAGATCGGCACTGGTGTACGTTTCCTTCAAAATTACCGAATCGTGTGTACTCCCCCACCCCCTCTCAATTCTATACGCCAATGACATCCGAAACAGCGGTACGGCATCCGGTTTCGGTAGACAAAATCGAACGACATCTGCTACCGATTCGGTTGTTCTCACGTTTGCGGTTTTCGACCGCAACGTGTGAACAGACAAAACAAAATACACTGTTTACTGCAAACGAAACGACAAAACCGAGACGATCATAAAACCGAAACCGTAGCGTGTGAACGAAGCCTTAGAGATATGCAAATTATCAAAATTTCGACGCCAATGACACAAGGGTAGGCGCGCTATGCGCATATGAGATGTGCAGCTGGGAGAGTTTAAAAGCATAATTCATCGTGCTATAGGGTTATTCAAACAAATCTGTCGACTTGGATAGACGGTATTGTGACTAGAGATGCCTCTGAGACATAACCGGCGACAGTACGAACAATTTTCGGACTTTGAGAGGGGGCGTATACTAGGCTTCACAAGAAGCAGGTTGGTTGAAGAGGCGTATCGGCCGCCACCTCGATCGGAGCGATATGGTAGTTGCTCGGTGTTGGCAACAATGGATCACGGAATGGATAGTATACCGTCGATGAGGGTCAGGGCGTCCCAGGAGCACAAATGCGCGCGAGGATCACACAATCATAAGAGCGGCCACGTCCGCACCAGCAACGTCGATAGAATCGGTTCGACGCCATTTACCACCTTCCAGACATCCGTTGGTATCGAGGGAAACCATTCGGAGACGATTGGCCGACACAGGTATAAGGAACGGGCGTCCATTAAGACGTCTACCACTGACCCCACATCATAGGCAGTGTCGATTGAATTTTTGCCGACCTCGGGCAAGCTGGAGTGTGACCGATTGGAGGCGTGTGATCTTCAGCGATGAATCCCGATTCAGTCTCAATGCTGATGACCAGCGCATACGCGTGTGGAGACGGCCAGGCCACCGGTCCAATCCGGCATTTTTTGTCGAGAGGCGATTACACAAGGTGTGACAGTGTGGAGAGCGATTTGTTGGGACACACGATCACCTCTAGTCGTCGTTCAATGCACTTTGACGGCACGCAGTTACGTGGACGAGATTTTAACGCCAGTTGTACTGCCTATGCTATCAAGTCGCCCAGGTGCCATTTATCAGCAAGACAACGTTCGTCCACATACTGCGCGACTCTCCCAACAATGCCTTCAAGGATATGACGCACTCCCATGGCTTGACTGGTCACCAGACCTCTCGCCAATAGAGCATGTCTGGGACTTGCTTGGAAGACAACTGCAGCCGTCCCGGAATACTGGTGAATTAACTGCCCAGTTGCAAAGATTATGGCATGATCTTCCGCAGGAGGTCGTAGGTGACCTCATTGATTCGATGCCCCGCCGTGTTTCGGCTTGTATAGCTTCCAGATATGGATTTACTACTTACTGATTTGTAACCTTTTTCATGCCATATCTTCTTAATGAAACTGTCTGTTCTTCTAAATTTGTAATCATTTGCTTATCTCCTCATACACTACATACATATTAAGTTTCGTGGTAGTAGCTCGTTTCCTTCTGGGTGCATATATTTTTTGTGACAGAATGTATGATTTAGTAAACACAACAGAATTAGGTTTTCGGCATAATGCACTGCAACGTCACGATATCATCGGCTCTCTTCTGAACAGTTACTTTAGGAGGGGTGGCTTGCGACCCCT
The DNA here is from genome assembly GCA_907164885.2 of Dolomedes plantarius. Taxonomy (NCBI): domain Eukaryota; kingdom Metazoa; phylum Arthropoda; class Arachnida; order Araneae; family Dolomedidae; genus Dolomedes; species Dolomedes plantarius. The sequence goes on along the minus strand of OU015503.1, from coordinate 32,529,122 downwards.
TACGCTCCGACCGCACGGAGAGATCGAGCGTGAGAGTTGAGGAGTTGGCCTGAAGAAAGAACCTGAAGAAAGGCCTGAAGAAATGAGACCCTTAAAGAAAGGGAGTCGGGCAAAGAGCTTGAGCGAACACCTTACTGTTCAGGGTTTTTTTACGGAGGGCTAATCCGGTACGTGCAGACAATGTTGTCTGCCTCAACGAAAATGACCCTATCGGAATTAAAAAAGTTTTATGGAGAAGCACCTAATTCAAGTTAGTGAAGGAAAAGAAACTAAACTGCCATTCGACTCTTCAAAACTTTATTATCGATTTTTGCCGAATGGTGAAAAAATGCATAGAAAATGGCTATCATATTCGATTCGGCTTAACAAAGTGTACTGCTCCTGCTGTATGGCCTTTGGAGGTAAAGATAACACATATTCCTCATTTATTACTGGACATTTCTCCTAAGCATATTTATAAATCCGTTGAGATTCATGAAGATTCTCGTTATCATGAACTCGAAGCTAAGGCAGCTTTTCAAAGCCAAAAAGGCCATGATATTTCAACTCTTCTGACTGGTAACCAAACCAAACAGCGAGAAATAGACTTTCACACCAGAAGATTGGTTGTTCAACAGTTAATTGATATAGTTTTGTTTATTGGAAAGCAAGGCATTGTATACAGAGGCGATAAAGTAGAAGGGGCTTATACACTGCACTCTATAGAAACTAATGTTAATTTTCTTGAACTGGTCATGTTGGTTGCAAATTATAATGTGAAATCATGTCAGAAAGTGTATTGAAGACAGTAAAAAGCACAGAATAAAAATAATTAACAAAAGAAAAACTACAGGAAAGTTAACTAAAGGACCGATTGGACGAGGCACTCTGTTGATTTTGTCAAAAACCTTTATCAATAAGCTAATCAAAGTAATTTGTTCGATGGGCCGTAATATTATTTTGAAAGACCTTCACACTAGCATAATATACAGCGTGATGGTAGATAGTACCCAAGATGTAGATATTATGGACCAATTGGCAATCCGCTATGTTGTTCAAGAAAATATATATGAAAGACTTTTAAATGTAACAGTAGTTGATGATTCAAGTGGACTTCCTTTGTACGAACTTATAAAATCATAATTAGCCAAATGTGGCATTGCAACATCAAATATTATTGCGTGTTCATTTGACAGAGCTAACAATATAAAAGGCTGCTATAATGGTCTACAAGCTCAGTTGAAAAAGGAAAACCAAGATCTTATTAACACTCACTGTATGGGACACATACTTAACTTACTCGAAGTGGCTGATTCAACAACAAAGTTGCCCCAAGCAGAAAACTTATTTGGATTGGTGAAAGAATCTGCAGTTTTTATAAGCTCATCTTACAAAAGAATGGCCATAAGAGAGATAGAAACAAAAGGAAAATATATTGCTCATGAAAAACTGTACAGGTTGCAAAAAATAGGAGCCACAAGGTGGTGGAGCAAACACAAAGCTCTTTCTTCGATTATTGGCGAAGAGTTGTTAAGGAGTGAGGAAATTGTCAACCCAGGGAAGCTAATCAATTTTATTACCGTTTTAAAAGAAATATATGGATTGGAAGTTTTGCCGCAAATCAAAGTTTGTGTCAAGAAATTTGATCAGTCAATGGTCCAAATTTGAGAACCTACTTATGTCTATTGTTTTACTAGATTTATTTCTGGTTACATCTCCTGTATCAAAATATTTACAAAGTAAAACCATTGACTATTCTACCGCCTAGAACTTGGTACAAACGCTGCTTCAACAAGTTAGCGATAAAAGGAGTGATAAATACTTTGAGGTTCTTTATTCAAAACAAAATATTATGCTAGTACAGTTAATAGCAGTTTAGAAGATTACAAGATTAATGTAGAAGTAGAAGTAGATTTCAAGGAAAAAAGAACCTTAAAGAAAAAGGTAATGCCTGGCGAAAATTCAAAAGACGAAGTTCCTGGAATCTCAACTGTTCAAAACTATAAATTGGTCTCTTTCAATATTTTAGATTGGGCTAAGACGAGTATCGAAGAGAGATTCAGTCCAAACAAAGAAATTTTGAGAGATTGTTCCTGGTTAGACCCAAGGAAATTTCACGAAATCGAAAAGCCTGATAGTTTTTCTACGGATGTCCTTTGCAGCATTTCTAAGCTTTGTAAAACTGAAAGAAGTCGATTTTCAGTTGAGCTGAAACAGTTTGCAGATCAATACAAAAGTTTTATAACAACTACAAAAATTGAGAATGAAAATGAAAGAGAAAAACAAAACAAGACAAGCTGAATGAAGCTGAAAAAAACTGAAGAGGACAATTTAGAATCTGAATCTGAAGAAGATCTTCATGGATACTGCTCAGACAAGAAACAGTGTGTTTCAGTGTTTGTCGTGAGCCTTTTCTGTTGTTTTCCAGCTCTCACAACCTGGACTGTTTACCAACCTGTATATAGCTTACAAATTTGTTCGAACTATACCTTGTACACAAGTCCCCTGTGAAAGGGTGTTTCTAAACTTAAAATCGTTAAAAATCGACTTAGTTCTACTTTAAGTCAAGACCTTATGTCAAATCTCCTATTTATTAATGTAGAAAGAGATTTATTTTATAATTTAGATAAAAATTATATTGTGAATGAAATAGCCAGGACTAATGAAGAACTGGCCAAAACGCTGTTAGGTTACTTTACTTCTTAATTTAAATTGTAAATAATTCATTTGTATCATCTATCATTTTCTCTTTTGATTTCAAAAACGTAATCGTAGTAAAATATAACTTTTTTCTTTACATATTCTTGTTTAAGGGCCTGTTCACATAGAAGTCCTTTGCGGAGCGTTAAAGTATTGAAATATATTTAACCAATGACAAACCTCCAAACGATTAGCAATGAAATTTTTAACGTCTATGATTGGTTTATTTTCGTCTCAACGTCATCTTTCCCTTAACTCTACGCAACGGACTCCTATGTGAACAGGCCCTTACTCATTAGTGCTTTCCCTAATTATTTTTAATTTTTTTATTGAGGTATTGCAGTAGGATTTAGAGGATGGCTTTAGCATAGGTTAAGTTGCCTAAATCTAAAAATGTTTCTTACTCTCATTTTCAAGTAATAAACCACTTGCAATTGATTACTATTTTTTCTCGTGTGTAATAAGATTAGATATAATAAAAATAATATAAAAATGTATTGCAAACGTAAGTAAACTACAACAGAATAGCTTAACTTTTGATAAAGATCCTGCCTTTACTCAAATACTTTCGAAGTGCCAAAATAGCGGAAAATGTGGTTTTCAGGCATGTGATTTTCAAAATTTGTCGGGGGGAGAACCCCCGGACCCCTCTTGGTAAAGGGGCCCCTCCTCAGTCTCTATCCGAGGGTCCCCAAAGGAGCCAGTCCGGGCCTTCTTAAGAGGTAATTCTCGAGAACTTCAAATTTAGATTTATTTGTTTCAAATATTGTAATAAGAACCTCACTACCAAATTCGACAGCCGGTCTCACATAGGCTTTATAAGTAGCACTGAGAACATCCTGGTTGCAGCCCCAAGTAACACACGTTCAGTGGCTTTTGGGCCTGTTCACATAGGAGTCTGTTGCGTAGCGTTAAGTGAAAGATGACGTTGAGACGAAAATAAACCAATCATAGGCGTTAAAAATTTCATTGCTAAGGATTTGGAGGCCTATGATTGGTTTATTTTCGTCTCAACGTCATCTTTTCCTTAACGCAACGCAACGGACTCCTATGTGAACAGGCCCTTTGACTCTGTTCACTTTGCAGTTCGTTAGCGTAAAAGTATTGAAATATATTTAACCAATGACAAACCTCCAAACAACTAGCCACGGTAATGTTAAGGCCTATGATTGGTTTATTTCCGTCTCAGCGCCATTTTTCCTTTTACGCTAGCGCTAATGGACAATTAATTCAATTTAACTTAGAATCAAGGTTTATACTCAGATAAGTGGAAATCTCTGTCCACAGTAAAGACCTGACTCCAGACTTATACTATGTGGTTTAGTTAGTGACGTAGAGAGCATAACTGACACCCGGGACACGATACCTTTTTGGCGTCCCCCTCCCCGAAAAATTAAAATTTTCCGGAAAATCTTGTTTGTCTTGGGTATCATATGGCGCCTCTCTGCGAGTGGCGCCCGGGGTATGATAGACCCCCTTGCCCCCCTCTCGCTACGCCACTGGGTTTAGTGCTAAAGGTAAAGAGCAGATGGGTAGTCTTATCCAGATTGAACACCAGTATTCAAGAATAACTTATCTCTGATTTTTGTCGATAAATAGCAAATTCTGGCATGTTACAACCAAAGGGTATGTTCACATAGGAGTCTGGTAGCGGAAGCGTTAAACTGTTGGAATATATTTAACCAATGACAAACCTCCAAACGATTAGCAACGAAATTTTTAACGCCTATGATTGGTTTATTTTCGTCTCAGCGTCATCTTTCTTTTAACGCTTCGCCAAAGAGTGAAAGCGATGCTATGAGCGAGATTACTAAGCGCTATTTTACAGTTGAATACGACTGTTACTCACTCATTCTCTGAGACACACAAACGTGAATGTGCTTCCCATATTAGTGTATTATTATTATTACTATTTTATAATAATTATAATTATAATTATTATTAATATCATTATTAAATTGAAACTAAACTTTGAGTGTGTAATTGGTAGGATTAAAAAAAAAAATATTCGCGGTTTTTGAAAGTACAGTTTGAAAACCGGATATCGATAGTTTTGTAGTTAAATTTGAACGGCTGACTATGGGAATTAAAAAAATAATACTCAATTAGATTCGAATTTTGAATTATTCAGTTGTCTGTTGTGCTCACAGGTATGGTTTTAAAAATGTTTTATCTAAGTATAACTGGGTTAGAATTAAATAATGAATTGGCTGTTGTCGTATTTGTTGTTCTCTTTTAACATCGTGTTATGTTGTTACCGAGTGCATTGTCACTTTAAATAATTGTGTTTGCCCAACTACAGTGGCTCCCAAAAGTGTTCGTACACTTACGATTTTCAATGAAATCGAGGTCTATCCATTGATTAAAATGAATATTTCAGAATGGGTATTTAATAATATCTATAATCTATTCTTAACAAAACTACATGAAATATTTTGAAAACATAGTAAAACTTTATTTTTAAGAAACCAATAATCCAAAAGTAACAAAAACTTTATCTCACAAAAGTCATCGTACACTTGTAAAAAATCTCTACATATTAGTAAATATTCTAGTTTTTCGTTAAATTAAAATTTAGTAGGATATCCTTTAGCATCCACAACAGCTTTTAAACGTCTGGAAATAGATTGCTTTAGTTCTTTTGTAATTTTTGCATCAATGTTCATCCATTCTTCCATCATAATTGTTTTTAGTTCGCTTTTCGTGTGAATGTCGTGTTTTCGTACTCGAACATCCAGTTCTCTCCAAATATGTTCTATTGGGTTTAAATCTGGCGGTTGAGGTGGTGTTTTCAAAACTTGTGGACAATTATAGAGACACCAGATGCGAACGTTGAGAGCCGTGTGCTTAGGATCGTTATCTTGATAAAAAACAAAGTTGTTTCCAATACCTAAATTTTGAGTTGATAATTTTAAATTGTCTCTTAAAATATTTATAAAAACAGCACAATTCATTATGCCATCAATAAATACCAAATTTTCTAGTCCTGATACTGACATGCATCCCCACACAAGGATACCTCCACTGGCATACTTAACTGTTCCTACTAAGTTCTTGGGATTAAGTTCCTCATCTCCATACAATTATATGCCCATCAGCACCAAAAATGTTCATCGGCAAATAAGACATTATTCCAATAGGTTTGGGGCTTATTTATCATCATTAATAGTGGAAGGGAAGCCTAAACTTTCTGTTTTTCTCACTCGCAAAAAATTTTCTATGGGCAGAATGCCCATGTAATCCAGCTGTTCTGAGAACTCGTCAAAAAATTTCAGGTGAAATTGAAGTAGAAAATGTTTCATTAAATTCTGCAGAAACTTTTACAGCACTCAAACGTGAATTTTTCACAAATTTTCTAATTATAAATCTGATCACGTTTTGTTAACTTTGCCGGACGGCCTTTTCTTACCTTGTTTTCGATCCAATTTTCTTCTTTAAAGCGTTTTTTCACATACTGCACAGTAGAATGGGATAAATTAAGTAATTTAGCAATATTCCAAACTGATTTACCACTACTATGATGAAAAATAATCAATTTTCAAATGCTGTTTGTTGTTTCTTTACGACTACGAGCCATTTTTAAATAATGAATAGAATATTACGGAGTAGGCAAGCAAAAATTAAAGCCAAACGATATTTTAAATGCCACCACAATTCAAAAATAAAAATAAAGTGCCAGACGATAGTTTTAATTATGAATTTATCCGAAAATATTTCAGTGTACAATGACTTTTGTGGCAAAGTTTTTTTACTTTTTCATTACTGGTTTCTTAAAAATAAAGTTTTACTATGTTTTCAAAATATTTCATGTAGTTTTGTTAAGAATAGATTATAGATCTTATTATTAAATACCCATCCTGAAATATTCATTTTAATTAATGGACAGACCCCTATTTCATTGAAATTCGTGAGTGTACAAACACTTTTGGGAGCCACTGTATATGCCCACAGGAACATCAACATAGGTTGAGTATAACAGTACAATTTAACAATTTGCGAACTTTTTACTCCTTAATTTTCAAAAGCTAAAGTTCAGGTTGGGACTCACTGGTTTAAAATATCGATATTGAGCTGTCATTTTTCCTGTGTGCAAGCTTAATTTATCATGGCAAAAATTCTTAAAAGTATTTTCGGTGCCTGATATTTAAAAATCATTTGCCATAGTAATATATATATATATATATATATATACAGTTTAGTATAATATGACAGATTTTTAACATTTCTTACATTGTTCTTCGAGTTTTGGATTAAGAAAAATTACATTAGCTCCATTTTAAGTTTTCAATAGCTGGGAACTGGATGTAAATGCTTTTTACAGTGGTAAAGTTACCAAATTTTTCCATTCTTTGCTGTTGCTTTCGATCATTGTCTTATAGAAAAATAAATTTTCCATCTTAAGCCTAACTTAACTGCACATTCTTTGACATTTCTCTTGATTATATTTTAAAAAACCATTTGGTTTATATTACCATAAAAGAATATAAGCTTTCCAAATCTGCATGGGGTTTTACAGCCCCACACCATTATTGATCCACCTTAATACTTGACTGTTAATATTAAGTTTTTTGGATTAAGAGTTGTATTTGTTTATCTACAAACAATGGAACAATCATCACTAGCAAAAATACTCTCATCACTAAACATAACCTTATTCTATATGTTTTGTATTTTTGATAAGAGGCATTTAGCAAATTCTAAAATGCTTACTTTTTACTCCAGAAGCTGATGAATGACATTTTTCTAGCTGCTTACCATTACAGTCAGCTTTTCTGAGGACTTTGCATATTATATCTGCACAAATGTACTTTATGGTTGGATCGGTTTCTGCCACAAGTTTCACTGCACTTACTTTTGTATCCAACTTTATTTCCTTAATTATTTTGCATTTTCTAACTCTACCCAGGATTTCCCTCCCTCCTCCACCCTAATTTTTGATCAGTCCACCCCTCCTGTACTTTGCAGTTATTTCCTACACACAAGAATGACATTGTGCAATAATCTTTTCAGCAAATTGCTAATATTAAATGTCCTGTGATAGTCTATGACTAAACATTAATGAAACCAAACTAAATAAAGCAATCCATAAACTTATTTGTTGTATCGACACAGGAACGAATGTCCACTGAGTGGGAAGAAGGGTCTATCTGTCCTATTTATAAAAAGGAGACAAGCTGGAATGTTGTAATTTCAGGGGAATCACCCTATTGAATACAGCATATAAAATCTTCTCCAACATTCTTTATAAGCAATTGCTTCCATACACCTCCAAAGTTATTGGCAACTACCAATGTGGTTTCCAAATAGGAAAAACAACAGATCAAATACACTCAATTAGACAAATTCTGGAAAGAACAAAAGAATATAACATTGATACCTATCATCTTTTCATCGATTTTAAAGCTGCATATGACAGCGTCAACAGAGAAAAATTACTCTAAGCCATGAGGGAATTCAACATACCAACAAAACTGATAAGTCTTACTGGAATGACTCTTAAGTAAAATGCAGAGTTAAAATTATGTCAAGCCTCTCGGAGCCTTTCTATACAGAGAGGTGCTTGTGACAGGGAGACTCCCTCTCATGCCTTTTGTTTAACTTGGCTCTAGAAAAGGCTATAAGGGATTCTGAGATAAATACTAGCGGAACCATCCTACAGAGAACAATCCAATTGCTTGCTTTTGCCAATGATATTGATATCATTGGGCGAACTAGACAAGCTGTTTTTGAGGCTTTCGTTTCACTTGAGAATGCAGCAGGAAAGATGGGTCTAACCATCAATGAGGATAAAACTAAATTTATGATTGCAACAAATAAAAAAATAGATACAGCCCCTCTGGAGATCAATAACTACACATTTGAGAATGTAAAGCATTTTAAATACCTGGGCACAATGATCTCAGCAGCAATAACCTAAAAATTGAAGTTTAAAGCAGACTAGCCATGGCTAATAGATGTTTCTGTAGCCTTCAAAACCAACTAAAATCTAAATTCATCAGCATTAAAACAAAATTAAGTCTATATAAGACCCTGATAAGACCTGTTGTCTTATACGGGAGTGAATGCTGGGCCCTGAACAGGGCAGAGGGCGACTGTTTATTGATTTTTGAAAGAAGATTTTTGGACCAATTATGCAAAACAACGTTTGGAGAATTGCCTATAATCACGAAATATATTAAAAATTATGGCGAACCCGACATCTTAAAGGTGGCAAAAGCGTCTCGTATTAGGTGGCTAGACCATATAGTAAGATATGATGACACATTTCCCACAAAAAAGTCACCTTTTCAAATTTGGAGGGAAGGCGACAAAGAGGAAGACCCCCAACCAGATGGTTGGATGAAGTAGAAAAGGACCTAAGAACAATTGGAGTGAACCGATGGAGGGCCATTGCACAGGATCGAGCTAGGTGGGGGAAAATTGGCGAGACAGCCTTGGCCTGTAACAGGCTGTAGTGCTAGCGAAGAAGAAGATAGTCTATGACTAGGAGTACATAAATTTCACATAAAAAATATCAAAATTTTGCCCAAAAGAAAATTACAATATATAAAATTTTGCATTTATTCGTAAATAAATATATATACATACATACATACATAGACACATAAATTCAAAATTTTTGCATTTATTAAAAGAAAAATCACAATTTTACTTACTTGGTTAGGTAAGTGTCAAAATTCTTAGTTAGAAGCTAATATTGTAGTAGTCTCCACATTCTCTTCCTTAAGTCTTTAGCAATAAGTAATAAGCAAATTTCGAGTATGAGATCTCTCAGTTAAAGGCCGTAGATGGTCTTAAATAAGCAATTATGTTAATAAATTATTACTATTATTACCTAATTTTGCTTAAAAAAGTAGTTTATCACAGAGTTTTTGCCGAAAAGTAGTAAAAAAATTATTTTTGGATTTATTTGCTCATATCGGCAAATTTTGCATCTCTTTCGTAAATACGAAAATTACGTATCCCTATCTATGACTTATATTCTTACATCAGTACAGGTTTCTTTTTTAAGATCTCATACTAGCTCTTTTAATTTCAGTTTGAACAATAATAATATGCACAACATTTTAAAAGTATTGTAGTGTTTCTTGAAGGTTGGTGAAAATTTACTTTAAATGGCATGAATTTTTGAAAAAAATAGGGGTATTTAAAAAGATTTTTTAGAAGTTTATTTTTAATGTTTTGGCATAAAAATTTGCTTAATTATTTTCTAGAATCTCCTAAGTAATTAATTTTTGAATAACTTTTTTATTTTAATATATAATATATATCTCTCTGGAATTTGTGCAAAATTTGTGTAGTCCATGTCTGTGGCTACAAATTTATCAAATTTAATATTAAATTTTAAGAAAAAGTATAGTCTCAGTTTCTAGAGTTCCTGTGTTCATCAGACTTGGATATTCTTGATTACTTGATTACTGCATCTTTACAGTTTCATAACTTTAAATTATTTCCTTGCAAAGTAACCACATTGTTTTTAAATGTACTTAGATATTCATAATATCCTGCTTTTGTGTTTGATTTGGTTTTGTATAAAAATTAACATAATTAGTAAATCTATGCTGTTTTAAAATTTGATTTCTATAGAATTTCTTTATTAATTTTTAGATTTTTAAAGAATGGCAAAGAAAGTAAAAGGTAAAAAAGGCAATGTTAAAAAACAGGCTCTCGAAGAGAAAAAGAAAGAACTTCAGAAGCTTTTGGATTTTTTTCGAGGTCAGCGTGAAGACTATAAATGTCATTTGAATACCATATGTAAAAATACATGTGATAAGATTCGTAAAATGTATGATGACAAATTAAAAGGTTTACCTGAGAGTGTTCGCAATATGACTCTATCAGAATATCTGGAAACACAAAACGTTGAACTTCAGGAATCAAATACGACTAACTTACAAATGTTATCTTCTGAGTTTGCAATGTAAGTATGGTAGAAAATGATAAAATAAAAAATAAATACTGTTTCTCTCTAAGATATTTTAAATAAAACCTAACAAATGCTTTTTATTATTTATAAGCTTAAATAGCTAATTGTATTGTTTTAATTTGCTTGAGTTTAATTGTCTCTCATCTGCTCTAATTAAATTCTTATTGTTCACTTCCAACTGAAATATACCTTTCACTGACAATGGCATTCTATTGAATTCTTAGTCTTTAATTTTGTGAATTAGTACTATATATCATATGTATTTAAAAATTTATAGGAATTAGTTCTTTGCCCTTTTCTTATGTTATTTTTTTATAAGATTATATTATCAATCTAAAGTAAATATTACTGTATTCACTATTTGTGTAAACTTGTCTGTGACATGTAAGGTTTTTTAAGTTTTTTTTTTAAGTCTTGATCAAAAGTTCAAGAAATTTTTCATTTAAACTCGGTAACTCCGAGCATCCCCCCATCCTTCTCTAAATGCAGAATTCTTGAAAGTAAACTTTATCTCTTTTCATATTATGCATACTTTTAGGCTTCCGGGATCTAAGTTTTCTTGAAAAAAAATTTAGTGTAAATGAATTGCACTTAATGTAATTATTACAAGCAATTAATTTATAGTCATTAAATTTGTGTGGTTTTAATGAATTTTGAACTAATTTTGTACTTCAGATCTATGTAAATTGCATTATAGGATATAAGTAAAATCAAAATTAAAAAAATAAATAATAAATTTCAGGTAGTCTCTTCTAACAAAACTGTGGGTTATTAACGTAGGATTACTTATCGTTGCTTACCTCTTTTGTATGTATGTGTTATGTATATATGTATCTATATATATGTACATATGCGTCAAAATTTTGATGCATTTTGGTACTTTTCTGTTTAACTGATTACTGCTTGTCCAAGCGATACAGACTGGGTTTAGCGCGCTGCCAAAATTATAACTCGCAAGGTACAGATGGACGGTTTTAGCGTCTGAAATTTTGCTTTATGTAGGAACATATTCCTACATTAAAAATATAAGGTATATATCCCTATACCATGAACTTTTAGTAAAGAATGGTTTTTAAAGTTAAACTGTAGCTTCAAGACTTCTAGCTTGTACTTAATAGAGCTAGAAACTTTAGATGCCATATCGTGCCAAACTGCTTATACAGACCCACAAAAGAAAAGAGAAAAAAATCATGCTATATTGTCATTTTTATGAAGGTATTACTTAGGGAAAATAAAGGAAGTCTTTTCTTCTAACATTAACTCTACTTTTTGGTGCAGTATTTATTTGATTAAAATTATTTTCCTCATTGTTATGCTTTGTCTGTGAAACTGGTTTAATATTTTTTTAATAGTGCATCTCATTGTAAATGATTTTAAGCACAGCCTAGAGCATTTCTAAAATGTTTTAAATAACATTGAAATCAAGGCAAAACTGTTTTCTTTTATGTTTGTATAACACCTAATCAATTTGAACAGGTTGAGCAGTAACTAGAATTTTTTTTGGTTATATGCATTATGAGAAATTCGAACCTAAAATTATTTTCTTTGATAGTTAACTACTTCATCAAATCATTTTTGTTTATCATCTACAGATATATTACAAAAAGAAAAGGGTTAAGTTTTTCTGATTTTTGTAGTTAATAATTACAGTTGTGCTACTGTATATGTAGTTTATCGCTGTTCAATATAAGATTGTTGAATTAAGGAAATGAGTCACAAGTTTTGAAATAATTACCTAGTAATAAAATAGGATGATTTTTTATCATTCTATCAACTTTATGAAACTGCAGTGATACTACTTAATATTGGTACTGTTTATTTTCATTTTGTATTATTACTATCACTAGATAATTTATTAAGATTAGGCTAAAACTTTTGAATCTTAGATTTTCATCCTTAAATGAGGGGAATATGTTCTGTAGATGAACATTGTATTGTGCTGTGTGCTTTATTATTACTACTTATACAGTTGGCTCTCTATTTAACGACTTTCAAGGGACCGTGAAAAATTGTCCTTAAGTAGAGATTGCCCTTAAACAGAATTTGTGATAAAATAACATTTCCCATAACGTCGGAGAGGCCGGGACTGGGAAATATCATCTTTAAATAGAGATTGTCGTTAAACAGAGAGCCAACTGAATAAAGTTTTTGTACTGTCTTGCACAAAACAAAAACAAAGTCTGTGCATTCATATGTTAAAGTGCAATGCAATTGAATAAAAAACATTTGCCAGAAGGGAATTTTTTATCTTTAATTTTACTTGTACATTATACTAGTATGCTTTAGTTTATGTTTTTGTTATAATTAAATTTTATTCACTAGACATTACAGTGAACTTATTTTAAAACTAAAACTAATAGTAAATTTCATTTTTATGACCTAAACGGATTTTTTGCTGTAAAATTTCCAGTTAAAATAAAAGCACTTGGAAAAATGTGGTATGCTAAATTTTTTTGAAAATGCATAGAGGATCTGTCTGACTTTTCATAATTTGTTAATTTAGTTTTTCTTTTTTTGAATTTTAAACTAATATAGTATTTTATGTCATGTTTGGTTTATTATCCTTAAATTCACTTAACTGATCTAGGTCTAGAAAAGAATACCAGTGGAAATGGGTGCACTACAGAAATTGTGTTGAAATTTAGAACCCTTCTCTTTTTGAATAGCTTCTATAAGACTAGCATTTAATAACCTCTCATAAATATTAAATATTTCTGTTTAGCTTTGTAAATTAACTATATGCAATCTTCGTTTCTAGCCCTAAGTAATTTCTGCAAATTAATGTTAAAGTAACATGCATAAATCTGTTCAGTTTTGTGTATCAGTCATTTACTCTGTTTTGATTTTGATAAGTCTGAATAATTTTGTCTTTCTCTTGGGGTAAAAATATTGTCAAGAAATCTGAAATCTTTTCTTTTATACTTTCGTAATTAACATTTTCACAATGATTTTTTTTCTTTCTTTTTTTTTTAATAGGTCAAAATTACAGTCTGCAAAGAAAACACAGAAGAAAAATAGAACAGAGGTACTTTTAGTTTTGTAATTTTTATTCAGTCTTATGAATGGTTTAGTTTACTTACAAAAAGTGGACAAAATTAATGCATCAACTATCACTATAAGAAAAATATCAAATGAAATGTACTTAGAACAACTGTAAGTGTGAAAAGCTATTTTTTATTTTTATTCAAAACAGGTATAAATACATACTCTTGGGTAAACAATTGTGATTTCTAATTGCTGTCAGGCAAAAATATTAATTTTTTTGCAAAAGGTTGATGTTTCTGAGAGCCATAGTTGCATTCAGATTGTAGAACAATTTTTGAATATTAGAATTGAGGATAACTGTCTCTTAAATGTGCATTTAAATGGTCCATAACACTTAATATTTGGTGACATTCTTTTAGCTGTAATTATGTGTGTGTGTGTGTGTGTTTTTTTTAATTTATTTTTTTATTTGTGGTTTGGAGAATAAATTTTTTGTCACCTTACGAATTTAAAATTTTTTAAAACTGTGGTTTCTAAATTCGAAACATAAAATATTCCACTCATCCAGTAGTATGACTGATGTAAGGAGATATGGGAGATATGCTAATTTTACTAAACTATATACAAGATGAAAATTTCTTAAATCCTTTGAAAATTAAAATTTTTAACCCATTTATTGTTTCAAGGATAGAAACGTTTGTAATCTATACTAATATATAAAGAGAGAGAGTGGATTTTGTATGTGGAGGGTAATGACCGAAACTACTGCACCTATTTGAAAGGTACATTATTCCAGATGGACATAGGCTATATATTATGTATATTGGATCATTAGAAAGAAAATTAGGAGCCTAAATGTTGACCTTTACAACTTTTCCTTTGTCAACCATAGTCAAGTAACCATAGCAACACATCAAATGATATTTTTATTTATTATCAGTAAAACATTTAACATTTTAATTTTCTTTGTCAACCATAGTCAAGTAACCATAGCAACAGATCAAACTACATTTTCATTTATTATCAGTAAAACATTTAATATTTTAAAAATTCAAGTGGAGGAGGTATTGATAAATACAAAAAGGATTTTTGAAATTGGCAACGTTTAAGGGTTTATAGAAGAAAATTACATTTGGAACTACGCTTTTTATTGGACATTTAATGTAAAAAAAGTTTTACAATTTATTGGCTATCAACTGGAAATTTATTGGTATAATATTACAGAACTTTATTTAACTTATAAACTTTGTTTTTGAATTTATGTACAATTTTGTACATAATTTGTGTAAATCGGAACTTGAATTATTGAACCTTATTGAAAAATCAGTGTGTTTCATTGAAACTGTGAAATTTATTGATTATTTCGAATAAGCCTATGTTTGTTCTTTTATAAGTGAAAAAGTATTGCTTCAATTGAGCTAAAATTTTGTATAGGTATAGTTGATAGTTCAGATTAAAACACAGACATATTATTTTTTTAAATCGGGCCCTGGAGTTTTTTTAATTAATGTTTTAATGATTTTGCCCCTAAAAGTTGCTTATTTAGACAGCTTCCGCGGCTGTCCTCGCTGACTGCGAGACTATGGTGCCGAATTGTACCAAAATCGCCACGTGGGTGGCCCCGGACACGATTCAATACCTGACATAGCCGGATTTTTTTATTTTTAATTTAAAAAAGGTTATATTTTTGGTGCTTTTTTTTGTGTGTGTGTGGACTTTGTAGCGGATAGGCTATGGAGCTGAGTCATATCAAAATCAGCATGTGGGTGGCCCCGGACACAATTCAGTGCCTGACGTTACAGTTTCCAATAAAAATTTCTTTTGCCATCACCATCAACAAATCCCAAGGTCAAACGTAGAAATATATTGGACTTGACTTATGGGAAGATTGCTTTACTCATGGACTCTTTAATTATATGTTGGTCTCTCTAGGTCAGGAAATGCGGAGAATAAATTTATTTTAAAACCTCAGAAAAATGTGATATACCATAAAGTTTTAAAATAAATTATACCTACCTAATATCTACTTAAGATAGATAATTGTTCAACCTGGACAAAGTTGGGTCTGGCCGCTAGTTATTGATAAAGGAGAAAAAAAACATGAGGAGTTAATACTTTGAGAAATTTCAATGACTGTTCTAAAAAATTTAAGGTACTTACGTATTATAGCTGAAGCTTGGCAGCCTTTAACCCTTGGCGTAATATCTGCTCGCCAACACCTAACTTCACAGTGGCAACCTATTTCCTGCCCGGAAATTATAAGCAACATTTCGAGCAGAAGCATGTTAAAATAATACAAATGTGTGGAAAACGTGGTTACTCCCAAGCTCTACGTGCCCAATAAGATTTTTTTTATTAAATACAAATTTTAAGGGGGTTAAAAAGGGCATAACACCCTGCCCCCCTCTAAAAACACCCATTGTATCTTTCGAACAATAGGGCCTAGGAAGTTGAAATTTCGTATGGTGGTTCCCCATAATCCCTAGGTGCCTTCTAAGAAATCTTTTTTTGGAAACTGTATATTTTAAGAGGGTTAAAAAGAGCTTAACCCCCTGCCCCCCCCTCTAAAAACACCCACTGTATCTTTGGAACCATAGGGCCTAGGAAGTTGAAATTTCGTATACTGGTTCCCCATAATCCTTAGGTGCACTCCAAGAAATCTTTTTTTGGAAACTGTAAATTTTAAGAGGGTTAAAAAGAGCTTAACCCCCTGCCCCCCTCTAAAAACACCCACTGTATCTTTGGAACCATAGGACCTAGGAAGTTGAAATTTCATATAGTGGTTCCCCATAATTACTAGGTGACTTCTAAGAAATCTCTTTTTTTTTTTTTTTTTTTTTTAACTGTAAATTTTAAGGGGGTTAAAAAGAGCTTAACCCCCTGCCCCCTCTAAAAACACCCACTGTATCTCTGGACCCACAAGGCCTAGGAAGCTGAAATTTCCTATGGTGGTTCCTCTTAAGCTCTAGGTGCATACCAATAAATCATTTTGAACGCTCGAAATTTAAGAGGCTTTGCCCCCTCTCCCCCCAAAAAAATCCTACTGTATCTCTGGAACCATAAGGCCTAGGAACCTGAAATTTTGTATGGTGGTTCCTCTTAAGCCCTAGGGGCACACCTATAAATATATTTTTAAAGTTCGGATTTTAAGGGGTTTAACCCCCTCCCCCTAAAAAACCCACTGTATCTCTGGAACCATAAGGCCTAGGAAGCTGAAATTTGTTTGGTTTCCCTTAAGCCCTAGGTGCACACTAATAATTTTTTTAGTTCAAATTTTAAGGAGTTAACCCCCCCCCCCCCCCAAAAAAAAAAAAAATAAATAATAATAATAATAATAATAATAAATAAACCCACTGTATCTCTGGAACCATAAGGCCTGGGATGCTGAAATTTGGTTGGTTGGTTCATTTTCCTTAAGCCCTAGGTGCACACCAATAATTTTTTCCTTTATAGTTCAAATTTTAAGGGGTTTAGACACCCCCCCCCCCCAAAAAAAAAAAATAAATAAAAAAAAAAAAATAAACCCACTGTATCTCTGGAACCATAAAGCCTGGAAGCTGAAATTTTTGTCGGTTGGTTTTCCTTGAGCCCTAGGTGCACACCAATAAATCTTTTTTTACATTCAAATTTTAAGGGGTTTAGTCCCCCCCCCCCCCCCCAAAAAAAAAAAAAAAAAAAAACCACTGTATCTCTGGAACAATAAGGCCGAAGAAGTTGAAATTTTGCATGGCATTTCCTCTTAGGTTCTAGGTGCTGGCCAAGAAAAATGTTTAAAAAGCAACAGTTTAGGAGGTTGTAAAGTGGTTTTAAATCCCCAAAATAAAAATGAAATATCCAAAACTTGTATTTAAATTCGAATCACTGTCGTTAAATTCTGCGATGAACTCCTTATGAGAAATGAACTTTGCTAAAGTTACTGCTAAAGTTAATTGAAATTAAATGAACCAAATGACATAATTCATGGCACTCGTGTAATCTGTGGCGAAGCACGTGTATGAAATATACGAAAGCAGTTATTAAACATGCATCAACATTTTGAGCAGCAGCATGTTTAAAAAAGTATTTGGAAAACACATGGAAAAGTTTTAAAAAAATAAGCAGCTGAAGAACATGATTTCGCTATAGATAATTTTAGATCTAATTAAAAATTTCATATTAAAGACAAAATAGGAATGCACTCTTAGACAAAAAAAAGCGACGCGCCAAGAAGGGGTAGTGCAAATTAGACACAAATTGATATGCATACAGGTTTCGACGGAAAATGCAAATATTTAAAGTTTGGCAATCGGGAACCGTAGAACCAGTTTTCCTTCTGAATTCTGACTGTTTTGCCGCAATCTTTAATATTACATCTCCAGCTACTGGTCAATTAAAATAGGCACGCATGTTGTGAAAGGTAGGGCATACACGCTGACTGGGCAAAATTCCACGGATCTGGAAAAAAGACACTGCATCTTCTTCCTTTTGGCCTATATTACACTATCAAAGTTCTTTGACAAAGATATTTTTATAAGTTATTTGTATCTTTTATAACAGTTATACATAAAAGAAATGCTATAACCTCAAAATACCCCTATTACACTATCAAAGTTCTTTGACAAAGATCTTTTATAAAAGTTATTTCCATCTAAGGGAGCTAAATCGCTTAAAATTCGATCTCTTAAAAAAGATTTATTGGTGTGTACCTAGGGCTTAAGGGGAAGTACCATACAAAATTTCAGCTTCCTAGACCCTATGGTTCCAGAGATACAGTGGGATTTTTTAGGGGGGAGGGGGTTAAACCCCTTAAAATTCGAGCTCTAAAAAAATATTTATTGGTGTGTACCTAGGGCTTAAGGGGAACCACCATGCAAAATTTCAGCTTTCTAGGCCGTATGGTTCCAGAGATACTATGGGGGGGTTTTTAGAGGGGGGTTAAACCACTTTTAACCCCCTTAAAATTTGCATTTTTCAAAAAAAAAATTTTAGTGGGCACCTAGGGCTTAAGGGGAACCACCATACGAAATTTCAACTTCCTGGGTCCTATGGTTTCAGAGATACAATGGGTTTTTTTTCAGTGGGGAGGGGGTTAAGCCCCTTTTAAACCCCTTAATATTTGTACTTTTTAAAAATATTTCTTAGTGGGCATCTAGAGCTTAGGAGTAACCACCATGCAAAATTTCAGCATCCTAAGACTTTTCCTTTGAAAGATTTGCGGTTTTAACATACTCATTTTGAATATTTTTCGTGTATTTCTGTTTTGTCATTAGTGCGCAATTTTTAATTAGAGCTAAAACTATTTCGAATCGAAATCTTGTTCTTTATCTGCCACGTTTTCCCCACATTTGTATTTTTTTAACATGCTGTTGCTGGAAATGTTGTTTATAACATCCGGGCACCGAAATCTTTTATAAAACTTTGACGAAGAACCCAACTTTTATAAAAGTTATCTTTTATCAAAGTTGAGGTATTACACTGTCATATTTCTCGTCAAACTTCTTTTATAAAAGATCTTTGTCAAATAACTTTCATAACCTAAAAAAATAAAGAAAATCTTCAAAACGAAACTTAGAACGGGAGCGAAAAGCAATGAATGGCGAAAACAATACTATTAACAAGGATGGGGCGCTTTATTGCCGCTTTTTTGCCAAACCGCAAAGCTTCAGCTATAATACGTAAGTACCAAATTTAATCATATTTCTAGCTCCTCATGCACAGTTTAATATGTGATTAACAGAAATAAATGTCTACTTTCTTTCATTTATAATTTAACAGTTTCAGAAATATTGCTACATATTAACTATTGAAAATTCAAGTAATTATTACTTAAATTGTTACAACTGAATTTTATTAATTTCTAAAGCAATCTTTCAGTTTCTTTTGACTTTTGTTTCATAATGCTTGATGTTGAAAAGCTCCTAAGAAGATGGATTAAATGCTCCAGTAATGATCCTTAATAAGATATGTTTCATAAAATGACCAAAGGTTTTCATTTATATTTGACATATTTTTATTCATGGGAATTTATCATTTTTGATATTGAAATGCCTTACGGGCAAAGAATATTAGTGACATAGGTTTTAAATAATTTTTGACATTTTAATACAGTGGAACCTCGATATAATCGAATTCCTTGATAAATCAAAGTTTTCCATTCCCCTTGAACCTGCTTAACACTCCCATGTTATTATTAAATTGAACCCCAATATCTTGAAATCCTATAATTCAGTTTTCTCATTCCCCTTGAGGTTCAATATAACAAGGTCCCACTGTACTACTATTGCAAAACTAATCCAGTTAGTTTTGTTGTGAAGGATGAAAAAACTATTGTCCATTAGCTGTGATTTAAATAATAGTTCTAGTTCATAACATACTATTATTATTATATCTGCTGAGATTTCATTGTGTTATAATTTTTTGAACTTTAATGAGATTTTATCAACTTCCTGGACCACCTAATTTTATAGCTATTGCTAAAATATTAGAAAGTGTTTTATTCCAAATTTAATGACAAATGATTCATCATTTGTAAAAGTGAATTTGAGCAATTCATATTATTTTGTTTAATTATGAGAAATTTAAAACAATTTCATATTGTTAATTTTGTATGCACTTTTGATATCAGGATATTGTTTCTATATATGAGCATCTTGTTGACATCTGTTTATAATTATGTAAATAAAATTATTAATTGTAATCAAGTTTTTAAATCTGTAAATTCTCCTTGAAAAGTCTCTTAATCATGTTTTCAGTTATATATAAGTATTATGAGTAGAAAAAATTATCAAATAAAAATCAGTATCCATCTCTGAATTCTTTTTTTGTGTGAGTATTTAAGACTTTTTTTCTTTCTTTTTTTATTGTCTTACTGTAGAAGAAGAGAAGCCTCAGTGTTTCTGCTTGCAGTGGTAGAAAAGGAATACCTTCAAACTTACTAAGTAGTAGAGTTCTTAGTGAGTCGTGTTTAAGCACTCCCATCAGTAAGAGGTCTACGGTGCCATCTTTTGTTATCACTCCAAAGTTCAATCCTAAGTAATTGTTTTAAATCATTATCTATAATTATTACATCTCTTATTTTCATTTCTTTCTTGGTGAGTAAATGCATAAATAAGTTGGCAAAATTTTAGCCATCCTTTTTTTTTCTCCATTTCATTTTAAATGAGGGATAGCTTGCCTTATTGTTCAGAATTATTGGATTGGATATGAAATGACACATTATCCAGCATCTATTAGCGGTCTAAGCAGAGTTTTGTACGGCTTAATATGAAGATGAAATAAGACTAAAACCTTCTTTAATATAAAAATAGTTTATTTATTATAAACAAAACATTACCAAAAGAAAAAATGATTTAACATAAAGTCTAACATAGAAGAACCACACTACATCTTTAAGGTTTGCATTATATACAGAAAAGGATCGGAATAACCACTTCCCGAACTAATCATTACCAGTTACAAAGTATGGTGGTTTGCCATTAATAATACTAAATTAGCATGTAAACCAACCTAATAAATATTAGTGTACATGAGATTGGAATAAGTTGGTATCTATGAGGTGGGTAGTTCCCATAATTTCGGAACAATCAAATCATATTTGCAACAAGGATACCTGATAATTTTTGGATAGTATATGATCTCCATCTGCGTGCTCTCTTTTTTTTTTTTTTTTTTTTTTTTTTTTTTTTTTTGTGTGTGTGCCCTTAGTATAGTAAATTTGATAATGTTTTCATAAGAAACAATTATTAGGAAATCATTTTTATATTCTCTCATCTCTTATCAATAATTCACATCTAATAGATTCCCCCATACTTTTGTTAAATTCTGAACTAGTGAATCTCAAATCATGAATTATTGATATTTTTTTCTTTACTATGTCTATCTCATTTAGTTTTGTGCATGTATTGACATACTTTTTCTTTTGCAAACTTCTAGCACCACAAGGGTAAAAGGGTGATTAAATGTATCTTCTGAATTCCTGGTTATTAAATGTTATATTTGTAACACTCATGCAATATTAAATTCTTGAACTATTTAAAAGTGTTAAAAAATTTTGCCAGCAACTAGAGGTCTTTTAAAATAATCATAACTATTTCTTCATGTACTGTAAATATAAATATTAATTAAACTGCTTTGTTTCCAAAAATATATTACTATAATGCTAATCTCCATAATCTCTCCCACTCTTGTTATTTACTAATCATATATTTGTATGTATGTAAATATTAGCTTGGAGAACTGAAATCTCATCTAATTCAGTTAATTTAAATAAACAGTATGACTTGTAGAGATTGAGTGTAAACCATCTTGTTATATCTAAAATGGGGGCTGTCTCTGAAACTAAGAAATTTTATGTTAACATTTTTAAAAAATTTAATGATTTTGAAGTTTAATGTGCTTTTGCCATTTACAATTTTTAATCTACCTTCCAGATAAACTTTAATGACTAAACTGCTACAGATATGTATAGTGAACATTTACTTTATTTTAAATTTTTTATACCTCAAAATCTAATTTTATTTGTGCTGGGGCTCTTCATAAGAGGGGTCTATTCTTATCTACTGTACAAAGATGTTTTCTGTTATTCCATTGTTGTATTATGAGCTGTTAATAAGATGTATAAGTATTTTATTGTTTCATGATGATGCTTTAGCAAAGAGTGTTAGATATGTATTTTTATTAGAGTGGGGAAGGAGTTATAGTGTAACTCATATAGAGGCATTCTAGGAGCTTTGAAAATCGTGACTGATTTCTTAAATATAATTTGATATTTTTTCTTGAAAATGAAATTTTAAAATTAGTATTATTTATTTTCAGTGTGCCTATAAGTAAAAACTGTATGCGCAAACCTCGAGCAGGTGAAGTTGTTTTGTCTGTGAGTGGAAGTCCCCTTCAGAATTTTGTCGACGATGTTGCCATTTCTTTGGGAGGAGGAAAAGTAAGAATTTTTTTTTCTTACCCCAATACATTTGGTGTATAGTGAACAATTTTATTTCACATGAAGTGCCATGTGAGAGTTGTTTACATGATCTTATTTAGAGTATCTATCATATATTACTTTTTTATAACATCTAATTTACACAACTTGTTCATTGGGTATCTGAATGAATCATTTCTTTGAATCTGGATAATCTTTCAACTGTTAGCTCATCATCATTTCTTTTACAGAGGCAAGCATCTAAATATTTATGCTATTTCTTATATACATATATATGGCAAAAAGCAATTTAAAATAAAAGATCTTGTTTTAACCAGCATTTATAAGTTTCTTAGTTAACTTTAATAATTGGTGTCATTTATAAATTTATTATGATCTTAAGAAATTTCTATTCATGACTTTAAAATAGAGCTGATGGTTAACAACTGAAACTTTTAGACTTGTAAAGATTGTCACACATGATATCTTACTTCAGAAAGAAAAAAATTTAATGCAAATAAATCATAAGTTTGTTATATTGGACAAAAGTTTAATGTACTTACAAACTTAATATAAGGTGCTACCCAAAAGTTCCAAAATTTGAATCACATGCTTAAATGGACATAGCTGCAGTCAAATGCCACTAGACCAGGGGTTCCAAACCTTTTCGCTACGTCGACCCCTTTTAAAAGTATGATTTTTTTCATCATCCCCCCCCCCCCCCCCCTCACATTTTTCTCTATAATATACAACAGCATACAATATAATTATAATACTAATAATCACACATAAAACACTTAAAGATGACAATTTGACTAAAAATATGAACAAAAAATTAGAAAAAGTGGTTCATTAGGTTTATGTTTTCTTACTGTACTATTTTAATTTTTAATTTCACAAATATAAACAAGATTTCAGAAACACAGATTGTAGTTGCACAAAAGTTCGATTTCAATTAATGTGGTGGTTGTACTTGATGCATTGATACAATTTTTTTAATGTTTGGCCTGAAATTTTATCATTGTATAGTCATAATAACTAACATAATGAATATAAATATATATTTTACTAAACAATTTTACATTGCGGGGATCACTCCACCCTATGCAAATCTGTATTTATACATATTAAAACGGGTATTATCTAATAATTACATTCCTAAAAATATTAATTTTAAGACAGAAAAATTTATCATAGACCCCTGGAATACTATAGACTTTTTTAAAGCTTCCATCGACCCCCAAAGTGTCCACCTGGACCCCATGGGGAATCCCTGCACTAGACGGATCTGCATAATTCTTTGTGAGTCATTATGCCAGGCAGCTTCATTGTGAGTAGAAGTCTTCGTTGTTGGTTTAAAAAAAAATTGTGTTTGCAATGGTTGATTTGAAGGAGTAACTAATTTGTATAAGTTTTTTGTTAAACTTGGTAAGACTGCTGCAGAAACAAACAAAATGTTAATGGGAGCATTCGAGAATGATACTTTCAGCCAAACACAAACTTTTGAGTTGTTCAAATGTTTCAAAAATGGCCAAACATCAGGAACATTGTGGGATTATCCTATGACACATGCCAGTGGATTTTATCAGAAGAATTAACATGTGAAGGATAGCAAAATTCGTGCTCTTAAGTGATGAACAGAAACAATGTCACATGAATGTATGTACAAACTTGAAAGAACACTTTTTTTCTAAGGTTGTCACAGGTGTTGAAAGTTATGTTTATGGGTATGATTCCGACGTGAAACAATTGTCACAAGGGAAAAGCCCGTCAAGTAAAGAACAGCAAAAAGTTCTTACTGATCTCTCCCTCTTTCCTTCCCCCCCCCCCCCCCCTTCTCAAATATTGAGGGGATTATCCACAAGGAGTTTATATCTGCAGGTCAGATGATTAATGCAGAATTTTACCGTGATGTCCTGCAGCAGCTAAAGGTCGTCCACATAAGTGGACAACTGGGTTCTCCACTGTGATAATGCAAGACTCTGCTGCTTTTATCATACAGCAATTTTTGACTAAAAACGTGGCTGTTGTTCCTCATCCACTTAACTTGCCCGACTTAGCTCCTTGCGAAAAATTCTAAAGTATGAAAAATAAATCTGTGAAATAGAATTTTTAACACAGTATGTGTAAATGTATTAAAAGCTTGCTTATAATGTAGCTGCAGTAATTTTCCAGTAAGTAAAAAATAATACTAAAACTAAATGTGTAATGAAGATAAAGTTATCAGGTTTGTATGATAGACTTTTGGTGGCTGGTACAATTTTAAAAAAAAGACCAATGTCTGACTTATAAAATTATTTAGTTGTATTTCAGTAAAGACACATTAAAATATTGTATCAATTATAAAAATGTTTATGATTGTATCGATGAATGTATTGATGAATGATCTATTTCAGATTATTAAGATTGATGATACAGACATTACAAAATTTGATAAAGATTTCGCGAAGAAGTTGGATGAAGAGACCAAATCATGTCTTGAAGATGTCAAGAAGAAGCTGGAAAAAATTTTACAATCATAAAGTTGATCTTTCCTAGCTTTTATTCTTTTTTCGCCCTTAAAAACTGTATTTTACTAGATTTGCAAATTTTGTGTAAAGTGTCATGTATAATTTATATATATTTTGCTTTGGTATTAAATGATGTAAAGTGTAATTAATTTCTAAAATCTTATTCATTTATTATTAATCTTATCCCTCATTAATCTCCTTTAAAACTCTTCAAATATAAGAAACTTTGAATTGGGGCTTCTCATAATCAAATCATATTTTACATGTATTTAAACGTGAACTAATTTGCTGGGGACTTTCTCTTTTTCTCTGTACATATGTTTATATTTTGTGTCTGTATGTCTTATCTATTGTAAGTGTGTTAAGTTACAAAAAAAAAATATGCATATAAGGATTGGGCATTCCAAAAAGTTTTTTTGTAAGATCTGTTTCTATTTATGACAGTGAATACAAAAAAATAGAATTGTATATGTAAGTATATGCCAGCTTCTATGATATAAACTTACTATTAGGCTTTATTGTCTTTTGATTTATTTGCTGCAATAAACTTACATTTTATACATTAACAATTTGCTAAGCTAGTCAAATATGCTGATTAGTCTTTCTAAAGTGCCTATTTATATATTTAGAATAATAATTTAGTGATTTATTATCACTTTAAAAGTAATAATGTATCTAGACTTCCTGAATATCTATTTTTGTGTTTTTGTATGTCTTGTGAATAATTTTTGGTTTATTAGGTAGCTCTAGTTTGGAAACTTTAGATGATTATGGAAAACTTGTTATACATATGCCATTTAATTGGCTGTGGGAAATTCGCCGTGTTCATCTGAGATTGATTGTATTGCCAACTGGAGGCGATGCATCTTTCTTGACTAAAACATCAGAAGCCATTTTCTCAGTATTTACAAAAGTGGCCTTATTTTCTTAATATTTTTGTACCTTTTAAAAATCCAAACACTTAAAGTATTTTTCTTACACTTACAGTAAAATATTAATTTTATTTTAATGCTACCTTTGAACCATAACACACATCCCAATTTTAAGTCTATTTTTTCATGTAAAAAGGTGCATCTTATGGTATTTTAAGATAATGTATCAATTAACCCCTCTGGGCTTCAGTTTTCATGTTAAGCTGTAGGAAGTTACCCTCTTTGGTACTTTTGTAAACAGAGCTAAGCAAATGCTTACTTTTATGTTTGATTATGAAGGTGAATGTTTAAATTAAAAACATGTTATTTTATTTTTCTTTTATACAAATTTTTTTTTACAGGTCATTAAATTATTTAAGTCTATTGCTACAAAATCAAATTTCATTTTTAAAAAAATTACAAAATAATTATTTTAATTTAATTCTTTTCTAATTTAATGACTTGTATAAAAATTAAATAATGAAGAAATTTTTTAAATTATGCATTTGCTAACATGACAATAGATTAGTCACCTTATTTTAACAAATTTAATCAAGAATTTATATACCTTAAAATGCTTATCTCAATAATCTAGTAAACTATTTTATTAAGGTGAAAGTAATTTCAGTTTGAATAATTCATTCATTTGAAATAATCGCTTAAACAAATTGAACTGACTTAAATGCTAAATAGCTCAATTTTTCATTATATTAAATAAAAATATTTGTTTAAAAATAATAGCACACACATTTAGTTATTTTTTAATTCTGTAAGTGTGTAATAAATATATTTTTGATCTTTTATATAATTCATAACTTTTTCATCTACAAAGTCTTTGTATTTTGGTCCATTTTATGCATTAATCATCTACCTCTCTAGTACTTAAGTAACTTTTTAATACTGTTAGAAACTCATTTATTTAGTGATTGTGGGATAAAGTTCTCTAGAGCTGTTTGGTGTCTTCAGGTTTATGAAATCAGAGTTGCTAGTTTACTAAGCAGATTTTTGTAAAACAGCTACAATTGTGTAAAATATCACTTTTTTAAGTTCATTTTTTTTTTCAGTTATGTATTTCAGATCTAGTTTGCATGTAATATGTGATCATTCATAAATGACAAAATTATTGAGATATCAAGAGCATCTTTCCCATTCAGAAAATTCACTATTGCCTTATTTTTAATATGAACAATTTTAAACATGCATATTATGCATTCATTCTTTTGCTGCTAAGTCTGAGGTTTGATATTGCATGTTAGAATTATCTGGTTGAACAATCTTAATTTAACGAATCAAACCTCAGATTTTATTCTCTAAAATATACTGTGTTCAAATGAGGATTTTTGGAATGTTCAAACATTTCTAGTTTTACTAAGGAATATAGCAAAGTGAAAATCTTCTCAAAAGTTCCTACTATAAAATTTTTAACATATCAAAGTTTTTACAGCAACCATCTGCAGGAATAATGTGTCCAGTCGATT
Source organism: Dolomedes plantarius (assembly GCA_907164885.2). Taxonomy (NCBI): domain Eukaryota; kingdom Metazoa; phylum Arthropoda; class Arachnida; order Araneae; family Dolomedidae; genus Dolomedes; species Dolomedes plantarius. The sequence continues at coordinate 32,501,739 of OU015503.1, read as the reverse complement.
GCTTATTTTCCTAATCCTTTTATAATGTGTCCAACAGGCTACTCCTGCAAGACATTATTTAAATCATTCATAATGTGGCCAGCTTGCTGTATAGTAGTAGCATGTATGTAAGATTTTATCAGAAGTGAAAGTTTTTCATTTTACTGTTTGTCATATTTGTATACTTATATTTTAATAAATAGTTTATTTTTAGAACTTTTCATACATTAACAAAAGTGGAATGTGTCGTCGTTGTTAATAAACTGTTAGTTGATTAATGTATGCTACACTGGCAGTTAGAATAAAGATGCATAGCAATGTACAGATATCAGTCTTAAATTATCCTTCCACATATTTGTGCTAATGATTATGAAAGTGGCCTAGGTCAAGAATTGGAAGGGGGGAAAAAAGTTAATCAGTTATTTCGCATTGTATTATTTTACATTAATTACCCTAATTTGAAGCAATCTTTGCAAAGTTGTAAAAATTGAACCGCTAGTTTGAGTTGGTTGTTGGGTCATTCAACAGAATTCAGTTCATGTTCTAACTTAAATCTTAAATTATCTCAAAAGGAAAAATATGACTTAGACCACTTTCATGATCACCAGCACATTTGAAAGTGTATTGGACTACTCTATCACAAATGTGAAATTGAATCCTGGGGAAGGAAGACTGAAATGTTATCACCTATATTGATATGTGATTTACAAATTGGATGAATGAGTGAATATGGAAAGACATGCATGATTCAGAAATAATCATGATATTCTTAGTCTTTTTTTTTAATGTTAACCTACTTTTAATAGCTGTAAAATTCAATAGTTTTTTAGGTCTTACAAATGAATTCTTGAATTGTAGACACTGAGGAAAAGACATTTATTCTAAGGTTTCTTTTTTTTTTATGAGGCTGTTTTATTATTATGTACAGTAAACTATATTTTCCCAAAAGGTCCCATCATTATTACAATCTTACCCCATTGCTATTACCTGTTGAAACTCAAATCGGCACTGTGCATGCATTGCAGATTTCATTTATTGTTGGCAGTCTTCAAGATTTCTGTATAGAATCATGAAATTATATTTGAGTTAGCATTTTAGAGATATTTTAATACAATTTATACATTTTATTAGGCCAATAAAATTAGTTTTAGCAGATCACTTTACTTTTTTTAATGATTTTATAAGATTCTAGAACAATACTCAACACTATTGCAGAGCTCCGCAACCTTTTATCTTCCACGTCACAACATTTTTTTCGATAATTCCGCGGCACACCACAAGGAAAAGCTTGCAAATATATAAATTACAATAAATACGTATATGTTTTTATTAGGTAAAAAAAACAACAAAATAGCTATGTATCAAGATAATTATAATCATTTAAGTTTTATATAAATCATTTTGAACTGTACACCAACACAAGAACAAAAATATAAAATTAGAGTTTACAAGTAAAAAAAATTTCTCTTTAAATTTTTATATTAAAATTTGTTTTTTGGTCTTTACTTAAGCCTAATAAATCAAAGTTAATTTGAACATAACTAATTTATTAATAAGATATTTGAGATTGTTTTGATAAATGTGCGTTTTATATTTGCACGTTTTATATTTGGCTCTATAATAGAAAGAGCTACAGTTCATGGTTAAGGCCCTTTAAATATGATCGTTTGTCATTTTCAATCAGAACCAGTGTCGAAAAATTTTGTTCGCATAAGTATGTCGTCGAAAATGGGAGCAAAATTGCAATGGCCTTGTCAGAAATTTGTGGATATTCTTTCTTAACTGAAATCCAGAAATATGATGCTCGAGCATACATACAATGTATGGCTAACATGTTTTTATTTTGTGTATAATTTCAACCCTGAAAAATTACATATTAACAAAAAGTTAGAGGAATATTTTACTTTGAAAATTTTCTATTTAATGCGGTGGTTAATTTTTTTTATTATCATAATCGATAAAATCACCGCGGCACACTAGTGTGCCACGGCACAGTGGTTGCGGAGCACTGCTCTATTGTATCACAGTGTGCTAAAAGAGTGATTTATCAATTGAATGACAGCGATACGTGCTATGTGTTTTATTTTCAGTTTCCTAGGATAAAATACAAATGTAATTTTGGCCACTGACATCGACACTCGCATGTACAGTAGGGTGGAGCGAAAAAGGTTAATTTTTATTTTTTATTTTTCTTTATTCCTGTATTATTTGTTGATGCAATAATAGAACATCATGTATGCCAAAAATCAGTTGTCTACAACTTCATCTTCAGGTGGCACACGACATGAGAGGGTTAAAAAAAATCTCATTTTTAGTACTTCATTCTAACCTCAATTGAGAGTCATATTTTAAAATTTTTGTCCCAAATTTGTTATTGTAGGTTTGTGTACTGTCCTATACTTTAATAAAAATTTGCCAACAGTTCTGACTAGATTGCTTGCATTTAGGTTTACACTTTAAGCCAATTTTACGTAGTGTTAGACGGATGCTGGGATTTCTGATCGCTCAGCAGTAATCATAGTAAACGCTGCAATGCAGGATTTAAATATCAGTAGTGACAACTCATCAAAAGTAATAGATCGACACAAACTACGTCGCGAGCATCGAAATGTATGCCAAAACCTGCAACGGTTAAGTGGCCAACAACCTATATCCTCGCTTTATTTTGACGGCCTTAAAGATAAAACTTTAGTCCTGGCTAAGACAGAAAATAGATCACATCAGAAGACTGAAGAACATATTTCTTTGATTTCTAAGTACATAGGGCATCTTTCGCTTGATTCGGGTAAGGCAATTACAATTCAAAAATTATAGTTGAATTTATAGAAAAAAGTTTCGGAATTTCATCGTTGCTGGCTATTGGGTGTGACGGTACTGCTGTAAATGCAGGACATAAAAAAAAACAGTGTCGTACTATTGTAAAAATATATTAATCGACCGTTACAGTGGTTTGTGTGCCTACTACATGCTAATGAATTACCACTCCGTGATATTTTCCCCAGCCACGATGGTACCACGACAGATCCAAATAGTTTTTCGGGAAACATTGGAAAAAGGCTTGAAAAGTGCCTAGAATATAAATGGTGACCTTTGAAGCTGTAAGTTCAGAATTGCCGGAAGTTAATGCTGAATTATTAAGCACCAATCGCAAATATTTATATGAAATGTGCTCAGCTATTGTGGCACAATCACGCCTAGCTTAGCTAACAGGGATCCAGGAAAGCTGGCGCATTCCCGACCTCTGACTTGTGCAAACAGGATTCTTCGTTTATATATAGGAACAACGAAACCAACGGTCAACCTGAAAGAACTTGTCAATTTTATTATGAAAGTATATGCACCAACTTGCTTTGACATCAAGACTAAACCATCTTGTAAATATGGGCCTATCCGTGTTTTTAATATGGTTAGAAGATCTTCGTATAAGCAAAACGAGCTGAAGAGCATTGTTTTAAAAACTATTCAGCGAAATTCATTCTTTGCACACCCAGAAAATGTGTTGCTAGCTATGTTACAAGGCGAAGAGTTGCATATCAGACAACTAGCTCTTCGAAGAATATTAAAAGCAAGAGAACAGACCAAAGGCAGAAAAGTACGCGAATTTCAACTTCCTGAACTTGAGATCAGAGCATAACATTTGATAAATTGGTGGAAAGAAAATGTTACCGAACCACCAATGACGATGAAATACAGTGATACAGAAATAAAGACTGACTTCTTCAGGAGACAATTTCTTGTATTTTGAGAAGTTCCCTAGTCGCACACAGGCAGTAGAACGGTGTGTAAAGCTAGTAACTGAGGCTGCATTATCTGTTTGTGGTTCAGAGGCAAGAGACGGTTATATAAGAACCAAGATAAAAGCTAGGCAAGACTTGCCACCTTTTGAGACAAAATCTCAATATTTTCACGAAAAAGAAAGTCCAAAAAACTTCCGGAAAGGACACTTAAAACATTATTAAGAAGGAGTCTATTGCTTAAATGCTTTTTAATATATGTTTAATTTAGCGTAATAAATAAAAATATATAATTGAGTTTTATAACCACGTTTATAAATGAGGCGGTGAAAGGCAAAGTGGTGTAAGTCCAAAGCGTTTTGTTGCAAAAACTACAAAAATTTCCACTATAAACTGAACAAATTATAATTCATAATTATCATAATATTGAAAACAATAATTATTTGCTATTCCACTATAAATTGAACATGGAGATTACATTTTTGCCCTCAAATAAAAAAAGTTGAAAACGTGACTTGCACCACTTTGCCTTTCAGCGCCTCAAATGTCGCCTTTTTATACTTCTTTGCAAAAATTCGATTCTAGTGCACCACCTGAAGATGTTATCAAAACAGGTGGAAATTCTTCATTTTGGGCCATGGGTTAATGATTGATGATACAGGAAAGAAAATAATAAAGTTTTTTCGCTCCACCCTAATGTACAGTAATAAGGAAATTTGTAAAAGGCAGACTTAATTTAGCTCTCTCGCTTGAACTTTTTTAGACATGTCAAAAACTTCATGATCCATAGAGTAACGATAAATTACTTAAAATAATATCAAACGTTTCGGCCTGTCGTTTTATCCTTGATTCATTTTGTTCGAAGCCTAAAATCTTTTAAATGTGAATTTTTCTCTACACAAAAAATGACATTTAAAATTCTTGTTTACGAATTTATCTCGTGTTCATTATGTTGGATGGTCTGTTGTGATGTTTATTTTTTGTTACATTTTTCGTCAATTAAATGAAGAAAAAAAAACTATTTATACTCCCTAGCATGAATTCTTATTTGACTTTTTACTAAATACCCATTCTTCATGGCATTATCTGTAATTTGCAACAACTCTACAGCTTTTTTTTTTTCCAGGATTATATTAATTTCAAGCATAATTCTTTCTGGCACAGTGTTACTATGCAAAGATTGATTACACTGCACTATATTTATCAAACATTTGATAAACCGATGAACAGAAAAGTACATATGCACTTTCACCATAATAAGTTGTATAAACAGGAAATTCTATATCCCCATCAGTGGCACATCGTAAATAAACTAGAAGTAGAGATAAGTAACTGTTATTGAAGAAAAATATGTATTTCTTGAATCATTTTACTCTGACTGACTTATACTATACACACATATTTTGTAAAATCTTGAGTATAATACGCACTTTTTTTAAAATTTTTGTCCGCAACAATGAGGGTGCGTGTTATACCCTTGTACAAAATAAAAAGTTTTAAACATTGATTAAACGAACGTACAGCAGTTGTAAGACATTGTCGCAACATGAGTGCGCGCGCATTTGCACTCCGTGATTAATCCATCCGTTTACTAAGCAGGTGATCCTTTTAAACAAACGGAACTCTCAGTTCGTATCGTACACGTGTTCGTTTTATAACAGGTCCCTTGAAATGGTGATAGTTCCCAGTTGTAGCCAGTGCAAAAATTTTTTATTTTATTTTATATTTCCCCAAACTGTCTTCAAGACGGTCCTATACGACAGGAGAAAAATTATCAATTGTTAAATATACCGGGTCTCGCGGAAATCGAGGAACGAGTCGTCACTTTTCAATAAATGAAGCAAATGTCCGATTGTGGAGAAAAAGCAAAGAAATTCTACAAATCATGCCTAGAAAGAAAAAGGCGAATCGAGGCTTACAACCTAGTTTTCCCGAACTGGAAAAAATTTGTAGTGGGTAGGACTCTTTGATGGTCAAATGATGCCTTGGGAAAGCAGAAATTCGAATGCCTGACTTGCTCGCCCTAATAATTCTGTTGACAGACGTCGGAGTTTGGAAAAAATGGGGGGACCCGTTTCAATATGGTGAAAACGACCGCTTCCTTTTCTATTCTTTATTTCTAGACAATTATGCTCATCGACGTGCGCCTCCAGAATTCACCGTTCCAACCAGTGACTGTGAAAGAGCTGACTGTGAAAGCTGACTGTGTCCCGAGCTGACTGTGAAAGCGGTAACGTAATATATGCCTGTTAACTTCCCCGGGGGAACGAGGTGTTACGTTGTCCTTCCCCTCCGCCAAGCCAGCAGTATTAGCGTATGACGTCATAAGAGCTGAACACTTTTTAGGAGTGCTTCCTTTAGATTTTTTTATTCATATGCTCTGTCACATGTGCCTTCAGAAACCCGAAAATTTCCCGTTCGAGCCGATTCCGAATGAGCCATTAAAGCAGTGACGTCATACACGGGGCCCGACTTAGCCTAATTGGGGCCCGGGGCAAAAACTTCTTTGGGGGGGGGCCCCCTCTGCTTCAGTAATGAAGAATCGAACTTTATGGAGGTATTTAAATTTTTCACCTCATTATAGATATATAACAAGAAAATTGACTAGAACCTAAAATAGTCCCCCCCCCCCTCCAATTTTCAGACGAAATATCGTTCTGTCCATTTTATTGGTTTTCGGATTTTACACTGTACTGATATTTTCTTTAAAAAAAAGTTCATTAAAGAAGGAAACGTAAAATAAACTTTCTATTCGATTTGGGGGCCCCCTCTGATGTGGGGGCCCGGGGCAACTGCCCCGTATGCCCCTGCCTTAGTCAGGCTCTGGTCATACATACCTTTTAACTCCCCCAGGGGAACGAGGCGGGATGTTCTCCGTCACCTCCACGAAGCCAGCGGTGTCGCCGTATGACGTCATAACTGCTGAACACTTCACGAACAGCTTCCTTTATCTTTTTTTTTTCATAGACAGTTATGCTTAGCCCCGTGTGCCTTCGGAAACCCGAAAATTCACCATTTCAGCCGATTCCGAACTAACCGTGAAAGCAGTTGCGTTATATATGCCTTTTAACAAGATCCCAAAGTGATTGGAATCTCGAAGTCAACAACAAGCTAAGACAGGTTAAGACACTTATTGGTGCTTGGCCATCCGCTCCATTGCGCCGTGCAGACATCATACTGACACGTCTAAGAATCGGACATTCTGTCTTGACACATCGGCACTTCTTGATGGGCGAGAATGCTCCTCTCTGTGAACAATGTCCGTCACCACTTACGGTATCGCACATCTTGACGCCCCATTCTGCAATCCTACTACACTACATTTTCTGGTGGCATTTCACCTAATCTGTCTGATCTGTTGGGGAACTCCCCTCTTCACTGTTTCCCCTTTTTTTCTACGGGTTTTATACACAGTACTTGCTTTTGTTATTTATTTTACTGTTATATTTTTAGTTCTTACCTATTTATATATCACCTTTCATATCATTAAATCTTTACATCCATTTTATATATCATCGCTTTTACTACCTTCATATATCATAGTTTTTATCATCTATTTTACAACTAATATATCATCGTGTTTTATCTATCATATTTTTTTCGTGTTTACCCATCATTTTTACCTGTCTTTTATATGAAATTTTTCATGTTTGCACGTCTTTTAACGTATAATTACGTTCCTCAATAATGATCCTTCGGAGAGAAAAAAATTACCGTCGCGAGTTATAATTTTGGCAGCGCGCCAAACCCAGTAGCAGTAAACAGTTAAACAGGAAATTACCAACATGCGTCATAAAAAAGAGAGGAAAGCAACTATAAGTAATCCTACGTTAATAACCCGTGGTAGTTTCATTTGAAGAGACTACCGGAAATATTTTTTTAATTATGTCAAAGTGTTGGTTATTAATCTGAAATTTCCGCTGTTGGTTCGAGCCTAGGACATTTATATGAATTGATTTTCGGCTCTCGTGTTTGACCTTTCATGTCCTATGTTGGACCTTGCGCCATTAAAACACAACCAACAAACCAATCAGCCTTTTAACTTCTCCAGGTGAACAGGGCGTGGCATTGTCCACCACCTTCGCGAAACTAGCGGTATCGGCGTATAACGTCATAACCACTGAACACTTCATAGAACTGTTTCGTTTACCATTTTTTATTCCTAGAGATCTACGCTCAGCCACGTGTGCCTTCAGAGGCCCGAAAATTCATCGTTCGAGACGATTTCAAATTGACCGTGAAAGCGGTAACGAATTTATGGATTTTAACATCCCTAGGAACTGGACGTTTCTCTGGACTTTTACATTTAGGCCCCAGGCTCTAAGATGGGGACGTCACACGCTGGTGCCCAATGTATTGTATTGTGTACAAAGAGTGTTGATAGGCTTTGCGCCTGTTTACAAACAAACACTGCGACGCCGAACGCTGGTTAGCAAAACCTCCGTTGGTTTATCATGGCGTTCTACGATGATCACGCTTACTACATGATCACGCTTACTACAAATTCAATACAAAGTTATCAAATTATGCGAATACTTTAGACAGATCTTGCAAACAAACTTATGTTGATAAATTAATCTTTAAAAAGAAGATGGAGGTTTCTTTTGCCTTCTAGATACCTTTTTATTTAAAAAAATGAAGACTGGAAGAATGATATTTCCCTATGGCCAGTTGTAAATAAATCCGACATCGGACGATTTTTGCACCAGGAAAAAAATGTTAGATCCCTTTGTTGTAAGTTTGATTTGTATAATTTTGCATGGCCTTCCCTAAATATTTAAATCTGTCGATAACTATGTTAATCTTACTTTGCACGTGTTGAATCATGTGTAAATTGTATCGTGATATTTATTTTATTCTTATTACGTATTTATGACGATTCCATTTTACTGAAAAATTAGTTTTGAATCTGAAAAATTAATTTAATTAGTTAAATTCTTAACTTGATACACTATTTTAACGTAGGATTGCGTAGGATTACGTAACGTAGGATAACGTAGGAACGTATACGTTCCTCAATAACGGTCCTTCGGAGAAAAAAAATTGTCCTGCGTCGCGAGTTATAATTTTGGCAGCGCGCCAAACCCAGTAACAGTAAACAGTTAAACAGAAAAGTATGAAGATGCGTTAAAAAAAGGAGAAGTAAGCAAACGAAAAGTAATCCTACGTTAGTAACCCGCGGTAGTTTCGATGGAGAAGAGTACCCGATATATATATATATATATATATATATATATATATATATATATTTTTAAGTTGTTATATCATGTTATCCTTGTTTCTGGAATAAAGGGTAAAGGAATAAAATGCATCACATTACACAGTGAAGTAACAATAAAAAATTGCTGCGAATAACACCATTTGAGTTGATTGTTTACAGTGATGTAAGCATTTTACTGACATTATAGCTTTCATGACATTATTAGTGGCGTAGCGAAGGGGGGGGGGGGAAGGGGGTGTATCATGCCCGGGAGCTACTCGCAGAGGGGCGCCAAATGGTCCTCAACGAATTCTATATAATATATTACTATATGTTTTTCGGGGGGAGGGGGCGCCAAAAAGGTATTGTGCCCCGGGCGCCAGTTATACTCGCTACGCTACTGGACACTATAGTTTGCATTAATGCTTGCCTGAACATTATAGCTTGCATTAATGATGAAAATATTTAGTTAAAAATACTTTGACCGTTTAAGTTGTTTAAAGTTCTAGGTATTTATATTTAATTGTTCTGAATGTTTTGATAAATAAATGCTCTTTTTTTAAAAAAGGGAAAGTACAAAAGGTTTGTGAAAATTTCAATATTAATATTTCCATGGTTTATCAGAAATTTATAAAAAATATTATCGAGAGATTATTTGTAAACAATAAATTTTTATATCTTAAAAGAGGTTTTATATATTCGTTGTCTATGTATGCTATCGTCAGGTGCCATAGGTGTATATTCCTCTTCATTAATTAAAAAGAGCTTAATCTATATAAAGTTTTTGTCATGTAGCTAAATTAGGTTTATATATTCTCTAAGTTAAAATTTTTGTAAATATAATTTAAATATATTTTAATTAAAAGTAATTAAAAAATAATTAAAAAGTAATTAAAAAGAAATGTTGCTATAAAAGCAATATTTAAGTGCTGAGGTGTCGCAGTTTGCACAGAATGCTGTCTGATATGGGAAATGTCTGATATGGGACATAGTCTTGGCAAAATGTGCCAGTCTGAATTGTATATTTTTATTAATTAGGCTTTATTAAATCGTGGTTGCAGTGCTCACCCGGTACAGGTAAAAATTAGACACAACCACATTAAGACCATAAAAGAAGCGGCCAAAGCCAGTAATTATACTCCCCAACTAATTTTCCCAACAACCCCAGGAAATACCTTTGCTAGCAAACCCGTTAATTCAACAATTTCTTACAGCCAGGCTGTTCAGCCCAATAACTCCCCTCGTCCCACTATAACGACTGAACAAACCACTAATATTGTAACTCCTGCTAATTCTACTACTGAAACTCCAACCTCTAGAGTAACGCGAATGGGAAACCTTGACGACACACTAAATAAACTTCTAAAAATTAGGGATGTTCTTAAAGAAATTAAACAACTCTGTTACGAAATGAATATACCAGATTTTAATTACTTAGTTGATAAACTTGACTCACCGTCTATAACTAACGTTCTTTCTGATGCCTCACAAGAGGCAGCCACCTCTTCTGCCCTTTAATGCTCCCCTCTACTTCTTCTGCAATTTCTGTTCTGAGCTGGAATGCTGATGGCTTGCGTACACGTATTCATGAGCTTCGGGAGTTTGTTATTAAGAACCCCGTTGATCTTATTCTGGTACAGGAGGTGAAGTGTCCCATCCCCAGAACTCTTAAAATTCAAAACTACAGTCTGTACTCAGTGGCGTAGCTAGAACTTTTGCCGCCCGGGGCGGTCTCCAATTTGCCGCCCTATCTAAGTCAATCAATTGGTGGTTTTTATAAATTAATAAACATAAATAGATAATTATAATTGAAACAAACTACAGGTGGGAACTTTTTTACCATTGGATGCCATATTTAAATTAGGCAGTAATAAAGGAGGCCGCTTAAGTTGATATACCTATAAATGCAACTTTTATAAAGACAAGAAACTTACGAAGGTCGCAGTTTCCCCACCTATGAGACAAAACATATACCTAATTTATAAAAAAAATTCCATAAAATATGTTTTATTTTATGTTTTTATATTTATAAATAAAAATAAATAATTTCATTTCTTTTGGATAAACAAACAAATTGTACACATATGTGTATGTAAACAAAACATATTTATATATTTACTCTTCTAACTTTCATAGTAGAAAAATCGTGTATAATGCTCTCAAAATTTATATTATTTGTAATTTCTTTTTCTATAGACAATATTGCAAGATTTTGTAGTCTTAAATCTCTCATTGTGGAACGAAGATAATTTTTTATAAACTTCAATTTCGAGAAGCTCTTTTCGCAACTAGCGATACTGATAGCAATTGATAAAAAAATTCTTAGCAAAATTACAATGTTGGGTACAGAATTTTCCAATCTATACTGTTGAATAAATTTTAGTAGATCAAGAGGGCTTTCCTTCCCGTCTTTCCAACGTTTTGCGTCTTCTTGTAGTGCAGATACAGCCATAAAAACCTGGATCCCGTTTCTTTCAATATAGAACTGTTCTTTATCAATGTCAATAAAGTCATTTATTTGACATTCAAATTCTTCATTTAGCAGGTTACATGGTATTATACACGAATATTTTCTTGCATGGACATGCAACTGATCAAAGCGTTCTTTTATTTCCTTTAGAATTCTATCCATTGATAAAAACATTTACTTAGTACATAGAACTTCTACTCGACGTCGGCACCATTGATGTCTGTAGCCGAGCAAAATTTTTAGAGATAATATTTTCAACCCTACATTGACTTGACGATGAGGAAATATATTCGAAATCATATAGTAATTCCTAATTCGTAGAAATCGAATAGTAAACTTATGAATTGAACAAGTGGTTTTTTACAACTAATGCTAAATAAAAATATGCCGCCCGGTGCGGATCGCACCCACCGCACCCCCCTAGCTACGCCACTGTCTGTACTTCACTCCCCGCCTTGACCCTAATACTAACGCTCCCCTACGTTTCGGTGGCACGGCGATCTATGTAAAACGGAATATTAAACATAACAATCTCCCCAGTATTAACTTACATACCATTGAAAACACAATTGTTAAAATTTGGATAAACTCTAGTACTACTCTCACCCTTGTTTCCACTTACTTAAGAATTATCGATGGTAGACCCGTAACTAATGAACTTTCTCAACTTTTTAATCTTGACCATAAAGTTATAATTTTTGTTGACTTTAACGCTCACCACCCTCGTTGGAACTGCCAGAATGACCGTTCAATAACCAGATATGGTACTGAAATTAATTCTTACTCAACTTATAACTCTACTGATATTGTTTTCCCACTTTACCCCACCAGGCTTGATGTTTCAGGCTCCCAATCCATCATTCACTTTGCCCTTTTAAACAACATTCACTATCCGTATGAGATTAATACTATTAATGATTTATCCTCTGACCACTTACCTGTTAAACTTGACATTAACTGCAACCCCGTGCTCATATCATTTCTCCTTGTCATACTAACTGACAGTCCTTCACTAAATTTGTTAACAACTCCTCCCCACCCTTTAATGATATTAACAGTCCTGATTACATAGACGCTGCTGTTACCTCTATAACTAGGACCATCCAAAGCGCGCTGGAATCTGCTAAGGTTCACTCTCCCCAATATTTCTATCATAAACTACCCCATTATATTATTGACCTAATTAAATATAGGAACCATTTCAGGAAAATTTGGCAGAAAACTCGGGACCCCAGAATGCTTAATAATTACAAAAATCTTGACAATTAGGTTAAAATTAAAATCAAAAATTTCAAAAATAATAAATGGAAAGAATTTATTGAGTCACTAGCTCCCACTGATAACTCAATTTGGCAATATCTTAAAAGAATTAGGAAACTCCATAAGCTCCTTCCAACCTTTAACTCCAGTTCTGGTATCTTAACTAGTCACTCTGACAAAATTGAGCCCTTAGCAGCTGTTGACGCCAATGGCTATGTTGGCAAGCGCCAACATAACGCGCCCTTGAAATAATACAAATATAGGTATCATAGTTTTTAATTCTTATGTTGGCATCGTAAACTAAAAGATATTAGAATTTGTTTTGAAATCGTTTGTTGCATAAAAAAGTTTGTTTCGCTCGCACATCGTATGGTCGATGTTTCATGTATTGATTTTGTTCATACATTAGTAATTCGTTTAAGTAAATAAAATTGTTATTAATTCGTGTGTCGTATGGTCGACAATGGTTTTGATATAATTAGTATACAGTCCATTCGAATACAACAAATTTAGGACCAGTGCAACGTATGACATTTGGCTCATAAAGTTGGTCCACGTAGCCGGAGAAAAAATGGCACTCATTGTTCTAAATCGACAAAAATCGACATTGAAGGCTCAGATTACTAAAATAGAGACATACTTAAAAGAAAAGGAGGTAAAAGCCCCATCGGATATTTTAGCTGAGTTAAAAATAAAATTAGAAAATTTATTGAAGTATCAATCAAGTTTGGATTACATTCGAATACAGTTTTTTGAGAAAGTTGATCCCGAAAAAGGTATATCGGATATTGAAAAAGAATTTTTGGATATGGAATTTCGCATCGAAGCATTACAGGTAAAAATTAATAGTTTGATTACCTGTCAAAATAGCTCATTTATTTCAAATGGTAATAAAGATGTAAATAATAGCGTTAATATTCGACTTCCCGAAATTGTAATTCCTAAATTTTCGGGAAAAATAGAAGAATATAGTTGTTTTAAGCTGCAATTTGATAATATTATTAACAATAATTCTCATTTAGATGAAACTCAAAAATTGCAGTATTTACATTCGGCTTTAGTCGGCGAAGCCAAGAATTTACAAACTGTTAATGATACATTTAAAACGCTTTTCGCAGCTTTAGATGAAAGATATTCAAACGAACGCGTGTTAGTTGATGTATATGTTAAGCAAATACTAGAATTTGATAAAATAACTTATGAATCTTCTAAGGAACTGCGAAGTTTGATAGATATAGTTAACAAAAATTTAAGAGCACTAAATACAATGAATCTGGAAAGAAATAAATTATCTGATGTTGTGTTATTAAATATAATTTTGGCTAAACTCGATAAAGAATCAAGAAAGCAATACGAGCTAAATATAACTTCCAGGGAAGTTCCGAAGTTGGATGATTTAATTGCATTTTTGGAAAAAAGATGCCAAATGTTGGATAATTTATCACGTAGTGTCTCTTCAAAATTGAAAGATTTTGATAAATACCAAAAATCGAAATCACTTATGGTGAAATCATACAATAAAGTATGTGCTTGCTGTAAATCTCTTAATCATTACATATTTAAGTGTTCTGCATTTTTAAAACTAAATTCGTTGCAAAGATTTGACTTTGTAAAAAAACATAATTTGTGTATTAATTGCTTCAGTGCGCAACATAAAGTTGTAAATTGCAATTCGAAGTACGTGTGCAATGTATGCAAAGCTAAGCACAACACACTACTTCATAGAGAAAGAGTAGAAAGTCTGTCGACGGCGCCAATTGACTCGCCAATTGAGTCATCAAATTTATTTATCCCAAACGAAAATGAGAAACCACAACATAATTTAGCAGTCGAAGCTAAAGCAGTTTCAAGCTGTTTAATCTCTCAAAGGAAAAATATTCTTCTTCAAACAGCACGGGTTTATGTGAAAAATATGTTAGGGGAATTTATTCCTGCCATTTGCCTTTTGGATAATGGATCAAGTGCTCAATTTTTATCGTATAGATTTTTTCAAAAATTGGGTTTAAGAGCTGAAAGAATATATGCTCCCGTATCAACATTAAATAATACATCGGTCACTGTAAATAAAAGTGTAGTTATAGAAGTTGCAAATAAGAACAGGAATTTTTCTGCCAGTATGGAATGTTTAATTGTACCTAATATTACAGACATTATTACGAATATCCCAATAAACATAAATGACTTGAATTTACCGTCGCATATTGAACTGGCACATGAAGGATTCACAAATCCAGCCAAAATTGACTTGCTTATCGAAGCAGAGTATTTTTTTGAAATTTTGAGGTCAGGACAATTTCGTTTACCTTCGCATGGTATTTTATTGCAAGAAACTGTATTCGGTTATGTAGCTAGTGGAACAGTAGTTAGTTCTGTAAACACGCAATTCTGTGGATTATTGAAGCCTTCAGAATATATTGAAGAAAACTTAAAAAAATTTTGGGAACTGGAAGAAGTGAATTCAGTTAGTTCTTTAACACCGGAAGAAATTCAATGTGAAGATCATTTTGTAAAACATTATACTAGAGTATCGGGTAGATTTTGTGTAAAATTACCTTTCAAAGAGTGTACAAAATCTTTGGGATATTCAAAGGATATGGCTATTAAGCGTTTTCTAAGTACAGAAAAACGATTAGAACGCTTGCCCAATTGTAGAACCATGTATAAAGAATTCATGGACGCTTATTTAAAATTAGGTCACATGGAGCTTGTTCCGCATTACGAGAGAAATGAAGTGTTGGGTAAAACAAATTACCTTCCGCATCATTTTGTTTTGAAGGATAGTTCGACAACTGCATTGAGGGTAGTGTTTGATTCCTCGGCTAAGACATCAACAGGCATTTCTCTAAATCAAACACTAATGGTAGGCCCAAAGTTGCAAGATGATATTTTCGACATAACATTAAGATTTAGATTACATAAATATGCTCTGACAGCTGATATTTCTAAAATGTATAGACAAATTTTAGTTAAGAATAATGATTCAGATTTACAAAGAATAGTTTGGCGTAATTCTCCTGAAGAGTCTTTTCAAGAATATAGACTTAAAACTGTGACATATGGCACAGCCTCAGCTCCATTTCTAGCAGTAAGAGCTTTGAGACAACTTGCAGTAGAAGAGAAAGATAATTTTCCTCTTGCTTCAGCTGTGACTCTCTCTGATTTCTTCATGGATGACTTAGTCACAGGTAGCAATGATTTAAATAGTGCTAAGGAGTTACAAAACCAGTTGATACAAATGTTACAAGCTGGTGGAATGAAACTTTGTAAATGGTCCTCTAACGAAAGAGAACTGTTAAAATCAGTGCCGTTCGAAGATCAAGAATATCATTTTGATCAATCAAGAGAAATAGTAAAGACACTAGGTCTCATTTGGAATCCAAAAATTGATAAATTTAAATTTTTTGTTTCTCCCTCAATATATTCATCAAAGTGCACTAAGAGATCAATATTATCTCATATTTCTAGATTATTCGACCCTTTAGGACTTTTAGGACCAATTATAGTTCGAGCAAAGATATTTATTCAAAAATTATGGCTTTTAAAGATTGACTGGGACGAGCCACTCTCAGCTAAAGAAGCTCAAGAATGGAAAAATTTTGTAAAAACCCTCCAAGTAGTTGAAAGTATTGATGTCGATCGCTATATTTTGAATGATAGTATTTGTCAGCTAGAAATCCACGGATTTTCGGACGCCTCCGAAAAGGCCTATGGAGCGGTAGTTTATGTCAAAGCCACTGGCACATCATCAGAAGTCTCAGTGAAGTTACTCTGCAGCAAATCAAGAGTCTCGCCTCTGAAGCGTACAACAATTACAAGACTAGAACTTTGTGCAGCAGTATTACTAGTAAAATTAGTGAACCGAGTGCTATCATCGTTAAAAATATCTGTGAATAGCGTTCATTTGTGGACCGATTCGACAATAGTACTTGCGTGGATTCAACACGAACCACATACTTTGAAAACATTTGTAGCGAATCGCGTCGCAGTTATTCAAGAACTGTCTTCGACTCATCAATGGCACCATGTAACTTCAGAAGAAAATCCAGCTGACATAATTTCTAGAGGTGTTGATTCTGAAACTCTTCGAGATAGAAAACTGTGGTGGGATGGTCCCACTTTTCTTTTGAATGACTTTTCGTCGTTAAAAGATAATCCCTGCCCAACAGCTGTGGAGGTTCCAGAAGTGCAAAAATTGCCAGTCCCTTCATTGACTTTTGTATTGACTTTAGAAAGTGATTTGTTAAATAGAGTTTTAGACAGATCAAATAGTTTTTCTAAAATTGTATATATTTTTAGTTTTATTTTCAGATTTTTGAAAAATGCTAGAAGCAAACCAGAGGACAGGTACAGAGGCCCCCTGTTACCCCAGGAGCAGAAAACAGCGACAGAATTTATCATTCGGCAAATACAGGCAAATGAATTTAAAATGGAGATATCTGCTCTCTTAGCTGGTAAAAGGGTTATAAAAGGGAAGGTAAAGGACCTCCAACCCTTTTTAGATTCCAATGGAATTCTAAGAGTTGGAGGACAGTTAGAAAAATCGAATTTAAATTTTAATGCAAAACATCCCATTTTACTTCCTGCGACCCACAAATTTACAAAAATTTTGATGAATTACTACCATAGGAAATATCTGCATGTAGGAGCACAGAATTTATTGCATTTAGTACGCCAAGAATATTGGCCATTAAACGGCAGAAGTATCGCTCGAAAAATTGTCCACAATTGTGTTACATGTTTTAAGCAAAAACCTGTTACGGAAAGTCAGCTTATGGGCAATCTCCCTCCGGAAAGAATAAACCTGAGTTCCGCCTTTAATACCACAGGAATAGATTTCTGTGGACCCTTTTATGTAAAGTTTAAAGGACAAAGAAAGGGTGTTTACCACAAAGTATACATAGCTATATTTGTCTGCTTTGTGACAAAGGCGGTACATTTAGAGACTGTCACAGATTTAACCTCAGAAGCGCTAATCGCGGCGCTAAAAAGATTTTTCTCTAGACGTGGTAAAAGTTCGTCTCTGTTCACGGATAATGCCACCAATTTCGTAGGCGCGCATTTAGAATTAAAACGAATGTACAAACTTGTTAAAAAGCCAGAGGAAAATTTAGCTTGTTATTTAGCCTCAGAAGGCATTGCCTGGAATTTTATTCCTCCCAAAGCCCCGAATTTCGCTGGACTTTGGGAAGCCAGTGTCAAATCATTTAAATACCATCTTAGACGAACTATTGGTGATCGAAAGCTGACCTTGGAAGAATTCCAGACTATTACAATTCAGATCGAAGGCATCTTAAACAGCAGACCATTAATTCCGATGAGCTCAGATGTGGATAATTTAGATGTTTTAACTCCATCACATTTTTTGATAGCACGCATTTTGAATACAATCCCTGAACCATTAATAGTAACAAAATGGCAAAAAACCACCAAAATTGTTCAAGCCATATGGAAAAAATGGCAGATTAGTTATTTAAATCATTTACAAAATCGCACCAAATGGCATGTTGAAAGACAAAATTTACAACCTGGTCTAATGGTTTTGGTTAAAGAGGATCACTTGCCACCATGTAAATGGTTGATTGGACGTATTCAAGAAGTGATACCAGGATCCGATAATAGAATTAGAGTAGCTGTGGTGAAAACAAACCACGGTATATATAAACGTAGTATTAGAAAGTTATGTGTATTACCTAATCAAAATATGTAAATTTTTAGTTGGTTTATGTTTTGAGTTTATATTTAATTTGTATATTCGTGTATTATTGATAACATTATTTACATTTTAAGTTATCTGTATTCATTTAGAACTTGTTTAAGCCAAAATATGAGGCAAAAATGTTTTGTAATATATTGTTCATTTTATGTATTCAATTGTAATAACTGTATTTTAATGTATTTTGAAATATAATATTTCAACCTGGGGAGAATGTTGACGCCAATGGCTATGTTGGCAAGCGCCAACATAACGCGCCCTTGAAATAATACAAATATAGGTATCATAGTTTTTAATTCTTATGTTGGCATCGTAAACTAAAAGATATTAGAATTTGTTTTGAAATCGTTTGTTGCATAAAAAAGTTTGTTTCGCTCGCACATCGTATGGTCGATGTTTTATGTATTGATTTTGTTCATACATTAGTAATTCGTTTAAGTAAATAAAATTGTTATTAATTCGTGTGTCGTATGGTCGACAATGGTTTTGATATAATTAGTATACAGTCCATTCGAATACAACAAATTTAGGACCAGTGCAACGTATGACATTTGGCTCATACAGCAGCTAATTATGAACCCCAATTCAATCCCCACTCTAGTGTTTTTTTCCCAACTACAATTGATAATGTCTATGATATCCTCCAAAACTTTCAGTCCAGTAATCACAATAGAGAGATCGAAAAAACCACTGTTAGCGAAGTCTTAAATGCAATTAACTCCCTCCCTAATAGAAAAGCTCCTGGTCAAGACGGTATCACCAATAATGCCATTAAAAATATCCCCCTTCATTATGCCAACTATTTAACTGATTTAATTAATAACATCTTTAAATTTAAATACTATTCCCATCCCTGGAAATCGGCCACTATTTTCCCAGTTCATAAGTCTGGTGAGGATCCTTCCCTTCCGAAAAACTACAGGCCCATTAGTCTCTTATCTTCTCTTTCTAAATTGGTTGAACACATTTTTTGTAGCCGTATTCATAATTTTATCGATAGCAATAATATTCTCTCTAATGCCCAATTTGGTTTCAGACCTAAACATTCTACCACACATCAGCTGCTTCGTGTTATTGAGTACATCCATGATGGACTACAGAACAGAATGCAGACTGGTGCTGTCTTCTTTGATATTCTTAAAGCTTTTGATACTGTCTGGCACAGTGGCCTTATCTATAAACTCATTAAATTTAAGATGCCAGCTGCCCTAATTAAACTTATACAATCCTATCTTTCGGACAGAACTTTTGCTGTAAGCTATTCTGGTACCACTTCAGCCCAACGCCCTGTTAATGCGGGAGTTCCTCAAGGTTCGAAACTCGGACCGGTCTTATTTAATTTATTTATAAATGATATCCCCACCACCCCGAACACTTCGCTTGCCCTCTATGCTGATGACACAGCCATTCTCGCTAAAAACCATAATGTCAGATATGCATACTTACCTCCAACGTCACATTAACATTCTTGAGCGCTGGTTTGATAAATGGCGTATTAAATTAAATCCCAGTAAAACAAAAGTTATCTTCTTTTCATACAATAGGATTCCCCCACCCCCAGTTAACGTTTATGGTCAGCTAATCCACTTTGAAAGGGAAGTGAAATATTTGGGTATCTTCATGGATAGTAAGCTTACTTGGAAGAAAAATATTAATAATAATATCTGCTATTTTTTTAAAGCTAGAAAAGATATCGCCCACCTCCTGTACCAGAAGGAGATGAGTAATAGAAAATAAACTTTACAAAACAGTACTTCGACCTATACTTCTTTATGCAGTACCTGTATGGGGTCAGCGGCTAACAGTCATGTCTAGAAATTGCAATGCACACAAAATAATACCTTACGTCTAATCAGTAAAGCCAGTAGATATAAAACTAACTATTCCCTCCACAAAGATCTAAATATTGAACCCATTCGCCTGTTATAATTAATCGGCTATAATTAATCTCGCCACTAAATTTTATAATAGTCTTTACTCCACCCCTAATGAAGACATTGCTAATCTTCCTGATTATGACAATAGAGCATTTAATCGTAGATCTAGAGTGACTCTAGTGCTTGACACTGGGATTACTCCCAACTCTTCTTTCCCATAATTTAAATTTTTTTCTTTCTTTATGTCATTCCGTTTTCCTTAAGTTCTTTCTAGACCGCTTAATTTTTCACCCCCCCCTTTTTTCCTAATTATATGCAGTCACATCCTCTTACGCTTTTTTGAAAAAGGAAGTGTGTCGTCCCGTTGGTGTAATATGCCTCTACAAATTCTCATGGTCAAATTGTGAGCCGTCCTCTCTGATAATATCTTCTGCTAAGCCCCTGGATCCTATTTCGTCAACCAATCAGGTTGAGGGACACATTTTGCTCTCGACCAGTAGTTAAGCTTGATCTTTTTTAACCTCTGTAATACAAATTCATCATCTTGCTTCCTTTTTCGGACTGTTTTCAAGCACGGGTTGCTTGATAATTCTTTCCCATCCTGGGTTTGTTCCCAGCATTTAATATCTTTGCTGCTCGCGGTCCTCTGTGGCTCGTCTTCGACTTTTGAGGGTTTTATCTTTATATTTTGCTTTTTATTTTATCTTATATTGGAACATTTTTTTTACAAGTCTTGCTGATTTAATTTTGTGTTAACTTTAACTTACTAAATTCTAATGTTTTTATTTTTATTCTTGTAACTTCTTTAATTTATTTTGTAACTTAACTTTTTTTTTTTTAAACTTGATTCATTTCTTGTTAGACCATGCGTGAAAAGCTGAAGTGCTTCCCATATCCATACCGAGGGTAAAGGTCTTTCTTAGCCCTATTTGGAACCTCACGAAAACTTTTTGTCCATGTATGGTTTTATTCACATATGTATCGTTTTTCATCCTTTGGAAAACGATACATGCCAATATCAGATCCTTTTGAAAACCTGAATGTGCATCCATAAGCTACACATCTCACTACCATAATGATAATTTAAATCAATAAGCGGTTTCACAAAGATATGTAAATGTTTTACAAGAGCTTTGCTAACATGTGCATGATGCAAAATTCTGAATGTTTTGCCTACCAGGGGGCGGTGCTTAAGCGTGACGTCACTTCAGAACATTCGAGCGGTAAGCTCATTGGTTCATTTATATATATTTGTAAGTAAGGTTTGGCAACAATTCTCACTACATGTGTGTTTATTTACCATAATATAGAAGCGGGTCAAAGCCGGCCGCCTGGCTGTAGCATAAGTCTCACAAATTTTCAATTCAATTCAATTCAATTCAATAGAAGCGGGTGTAATGCCCATTTAAAGCCCGAGTTCTCTGACGGCACCAAAGTTGCATCTCCCTCTTCTGATAAAAAGCCCAGTTATCTGTTTCTTTCTTCAGAATGTTTGACTGATGGTGAAAAATATTTCATTTACAAATTTAAAGGAATGTAAACATTTGCTACAATAGATTTTCCTTAGTAGAGATGCATAGATGGAGTTTGTAATCAGATTCTACAGAAAATCTTGAAAGACGTATTCCTTGAGTGAGAAAATTATACAGACTTCTTTTGAGTTGTAAAGAAAGTTGTAAAATCTGTTGTGTTTTAAGTAAATAATCGTTCATTATGGAAGATTCAAACCCAGGAGCTGTGCCACAAATTGGAAGCAAGAAAACGAAATTAATTGGTATGTTGTTCCTGTTGTGGGAACTCATGTCGTTAAATTTTATTTATGATGTAACATAATAATTTATAGGGATCGGCGAAGTCTCATTGCATCATTACTTTTTTTGTTTATGAAACTTTCTAAAATTTCTTGTGATATACAAGTAACTACGATCGAAAGTGAATCTCGATTTTATAGAATGGTTAGCGAGGGGAAATATAAGTCTTACCATTTATAACTGCCTTAATAAGGGCCCCTGGTTGCCTCAATTGATCTGCAGACCTGTACTGCCCATCCGGCGCCCAGGCCCATAATAATCATAAATTGAACCGGGGAAATAAACCCTCGGCTGAGTTTGCAGGTATTGCTATGCAGCTTATTTTCTTCAGGTTCATCACTGGGTATGGACTATCCGTCCGGGGTGCTTAATATGTTGAATTATCAAGTACTATCTATATTCTAACAAGCACTATTTTATGGTTATGTTTTAAGCTTGAGATTTAATACTTAAAATATTAACATTTACATTTTAAAGTTTATATCCAAGAATAATTAGCATAATACATATGATATTATCACCACTAATAATTTAATATGTAAAAGGTTATTTGGTATAAGAGAGATTATTTATTACAATAATAAATAAATGTATTAGGTTTCTTGTTGATTCAACTGATATTTATAATCTATACAGTGTATAAAATAGTTTCACAGTGGAAATGAGTCACTGGTTCATTATATTAAGAAATTAAATCTACCTGCTTAACTTTTGTAAGCAATTTTGTTTTGAACAATGTAGTTTGAATTCAACCCAGAAGATTATGTTATCTTTTTCATGTTATCAATTTACTGTATTCAGTTGTGCTGTTGGAAAAATGAAGTGTGCTTAATGTGTTGGGAGAAAAAAAAAATGAATTCACCCTTTCAAAAAAATATAACATTTTTATACTGTTTGCAATGGTGTAGCATTACAGCATAGTCTCTGAAATGTAACTAAAAATGAAAAAGTATGTGTCTAAGGCATAAAATTTTTTATTATATTGACATTTTATTAAAGTGATGTGTAATACCGGATATTATTAGAGTTGATGTACCATTAAAAATTACATGGATTAACAAAATAAATTCTTTTAGAGTTTGTGTTAAATTGTAACTGTCACATTAATTTTTTAAATATTTTTACTTATTGTTTAAGTATCTATTTATTTCTATTTTAGAAACTTCTTTTTTATTGAGTGTTACTGGAATATCAATGTTAGGTGGATTTGGAATGGCTTTAGCTATGGCTAAAAAAAAAGATCCTGTATTTTTCTTTAAGGTAATTTTTTTACTCATTCTATTTATTCTTTCTGTTTACTCTTAGTATTGAGATTTCTTATGAACTAGTTCTCCATGTTTCACAGTCTTGTGACCTCTCAAAGAATGTTTCAATATCCCAAATATTATTAAAATATATACTGGTATTATGAAAAACAAACTTCTTGAGTCATTGTACTGTTGCAATAAGCAATGAGAAATCTTAGCAAAAGGAAGTAAGATTTATCAACTTTCTTACCATTATTATATATATTTTTTCCTATGTTAGGGGAAAGTTCAGTGACCATAATTCCCCACAGGCAGCCCAGTAGAGGTGAGCTCTATTATAAAAATTTGTGACTGAAAAGTGTTTGTCTTGAAGGGAAGAACATGTTAAAAGAACGTGATTAAAATCTGTAAGTTTCACAGCAGATCAAAGGGGACAGTTAAAAGAAGATGCTATGCTGGTGTGATGTAGGTATGCACATAAAAAGTCATGAGATGTAACAATTCTAAAATTTGCAAGAGCAATGTGTCTTGGGAGGTCCCGAGGGATAAGGCAAGACAAAAGTTTATTCCAAGCCTTATCTGCAGCTCAGTGGTGTACCCAGGGGGGGGGGAAAGGGGTCCTGCCCCCCCAAAGAAATAGAAATTGCGTTATGAATATTGATTTTGCATTATAAATATTTTTATCCATTCATCTCGCCTCCCCCCCCCCCCCCCTCATGCATTATAAATATTTTATCCGTTGGCACCCCCCAAGAAAAAATCCTGGGTGCGCTATTGCCGCAGCCTGCATTTTATGTATATTGCCAACTGCCTCCCTGAATTTTCTGTCTATCTTGCACAAGCTCAGTTTCTTACCATTATGAACAATGTTAGATTTAGCGAAGATTTGTTTAGTCCTTAAAATCCTTAAGAATTATTTGATTTTAGTTTCTTTCTTTGAATGCATTTGAAAATTTCTACAAATTATTTTTGTGTTCATGTATGGTCTTTAAAATTTGTCCTTTTGCTATACTCTGTCCTTAAATAAGTGTTTTTATATAGAAATTAATTCGCATTGTGTGTGTGTGTTTATTTTGAAAAAAAAAATTCCTGCCCTCCATTTCTGTTTATACTCTTCATTCAGCTATTAAATTTGTGCAAATATAATAGATATTATATATTCCTTTCAGTGCATGCTTTTTTGTTGATCAAAACTAAATCAAACTGCCCATCTGCTGAAATCTGTCTCTATAATGACCTTTCGATCAAGCTCTATTTTGTAATGTTACTATTATTTCTCTTATCTTTGAATAAATTTCATCATCAAAATGTGAGAATTTTTTCAGAGTTTGCAAAAAATCTGGCATCCTCTTAAATCTCCCTAATTTTAATTCTTAATATTGGTAGGATTGTATTATTAAATTGTGTCTATAACAATAAAAGAACTTGCAGTATTACTCACTTTAATAAGCAAATTAAATGAAAATAATAATTAATATCTGAAATGTAAATCATAATTTCAAAAATTTTTGCATTTATAATTTTTTCAAGAATTTTCTACACACACACACACACATATATATATATATATATATATATATATATATATATATATATATATATATTACAGTACAAGAAAAAAGACAAATACAAAGTAAAAAGATCTTAAATTCTGTGAGCTTAAATTTTTAATTACATCCTTATTATAAACTTTTTATAGAATTTTATCAAAATTCTGGATATATGTAAATCATTCATATATAATATTATTAAATTATTGTTGGTTCAGACTATATCTAAGAGAAAAAAAATTATATTAAAAGGAGTTTAGGGATTTGACTTCCCATTCCCATTTTTCTCCAAGAAATGTGTAGTGAAAATATATAAAAATAAATATCTAAGCAATTTATGTTGTATTATTCTTAAAGTTGCTAATTATGTATGTAGGTCTCTTTGAATTTTTTTTTTGAAAATATAAATGAAATATGTAGGTACATTTTTTTAAAGTGTTATTTACTAAAAATCCTAATCAGTCAGTCTTCCTTCTGAAATGGGAATGCTAGTAGCAGTCCTAGAAATCAAAATACCTACTATACATCTGATGATGGAATTTGACTAAAATTAAAACTTTAAATAAGGAGTTGATGCTCCCATAATCTAATAAATATTTTGGGGAGTCTTCAGAAAGTGTGTGCTATATGTAAGTCTTATTCCCTTTGTTATTATCATAACTAAAAAATATTGTGCTCTTATATAGTTTAGTTACAGTTGAAAAACAAGAAAATATATTGCTAATCTGTTTGGAATTTAACTATGAATTCAAGGGCAGAGAGAAAATATTTCTAATATTAAATATTTACAGTGAATATTTAATGCTAAGTGCTTTTGTGCTAAGTATGAAAGAATAAGTTTAAGAATGAAGGGGCATATCGTGTTGGTAATTACTTTATATTTGTTAATAATAATTTTGCTTTTGTGATATATGAAGTATTTCCATTTGCTTTTGAGTCTGCTTTTTTCACCTCTATTAATTGGTGTAATAAATTATTATGCAAAGCAAGAAAAAGTTAATATATTATGTCAATGGAAATTATATATTTATTAAAATATATAATTAAATCAGTTTGGGTTTTTGTGCAAAATTATCAAGGATTTGTTTTTTATTTTAGGAATAAACTGTAATGTAATATTCATATTGTTATTCTGTTGTATAATATTCTTTTATAAATTTCAGCTTTCCCAACTGGTACTTTTAAGATCTGTAATAATACTATAGTTTCATAAAATAAATGAGAAAGTTCTGCACTTGTTATGAGAAAAGATAATGATAATACCTGTTGTATATTGCAGAAATGTTATTTAATCTGTTATTGGAGGCAATAATAGTCTTAAATGAATGGAAATTCTGAATTTTTTCAGTGCATTTCAAATAAATTAGGGATGTTACAAACAATATGAGAGCTTTGTTAGTCTATAATTTCAAAAGAATTATATCATATCAAGTAAAGCCCAGTTATCGATAAGTTGTTTAGCACTTTTTTTTAATAGTTTTGTGTATGAAATTCTCAATTTAATTTCTACTTGTGCAAGAGTTACTCAAAGAGCTTTTTGCCTGCATAAATTATAGGCATATCTGTTGTTCTAAAAGTCCTATTAAGTTATGGAGGATAGAAAAAGCAGGATTTCTAGTCTCTTTTAATCAGCTACCTTAAAAGAATGATGAAATTTCTGATGATTCGGCTGGTTGTATTTGTGCTTTGTTACTGAAATCAAAATACCTGTGAAAAGTTAGATAAAATCATGAAATAATACTAAGGGGAAAAATACCTGATCTAATATTTATTCTGCTAAAATTTAAATAGTTTATACAGTGATGTTTACAAATGGTATAGTTATCATAAGTGTAAATCTTCAGTTTTGGTATTTCATTTGTATTCTTATATATATATATATATATATATATATATATCACATTGATATAAATAAAGAATTTGAAATTAATTTTTATAAAAGAAATTGTTTGTCTTTTATTATTTAATATTTCATCTTTCTATTCGTTAATATAGGGAATGATGCCTACAAAAGAACTTCCTGAAAGTGGAGGCTCTTTAGCATTGAGAGCCTTAGGATGGGGAACTTTGTATGCAGTTTCAGGTTTCAGTATATTTTGCTTTGGTGTCTGGAAGCTTATGGGTGTAAATAATGTAAGTATTCATATTATTTGATTTTATTAAGTTTATTTCTTTAAATTTGTTTCAGGTTATAGATAATTTTGTTTCTACCTATTAGTGCGATACCAGATCATTGATCCTCTCCTATCCAAAATATGAAGACTGAACTAATGATTTTAGGTGTAAGGAATAAGATGTGACTGCTACATGAAGTTTCATTAATTTATAAATTAATAATGTATTCCATAGCAAAGCATGGGTATTAAACTAGTTTCCATATGAAACATCATACTGAAGCTCTTACATAACTGATGTGATTGCAATCCATATCATAAAGAAGCAATGTCTTGATTTCTTAAAACCAAATGTTACAATAAAGCTGTGATCTTATTTGTTCCATCAGAAATGTAAGACAAAATAAATAATTTTAGGTTGTGATTATGTTGTAACCTCAACTGATTATGTGCCTCTAGATCTCAGTGTTTAGACAACTTAATATGGAGGTAGCATCAGTTTTAATTCATTTTATATGATAATGTAGTATTTTCATGTGATCTTGTGTAGCCTTTAAAAGTAGCTTAACAAAAGTATGCTGGATCTGCCATCTATTTAAAATTTTTCATAACTAATAAAAATTTCAACTCACAGTATTAAAATGAGAATGAATCTCGTTTGAAATTGAGTTTCGATTGTTGTGTTTTCCCCTATTTTTTCGAACAATTTTTATATTTAGGTTTTTTTTTTTTTTTTTTTTTTAGATCTACACATAAAGTTTTCTTTAATCCCTCATTGAAGAAGACTCACTTAATTAAGCTACAGAAGAGTAATTTGTTAAAATGAAATAAAAACTGAAATAATGAATTATAGCTATAATTAATTCATTGTGTTCTTCATGATTAGGAATTTAACATGAATAGTTAAAGGAAAACTCAAAAAAGAAATAGTCAAGGAAAAAATTATGCTCTTAAAAATTCAAGTCTTAGATAAATCTCTTGGTAACTACTACTGTGTAAATCAAAATATATTTTAACCTTTTTCTATAAATATTAATTAAAGCTGATTTTATTAAATTTTCCATCCATGAACTTGCTTTTGGTATTTAAATCACAAATTGCATTTTATACAAGTTAAAATTATTTACCTTTTAATATCTAGATGTATTTAAAAAATGTATAAAATCAAGAGTATATATATATATATATATATATATATATATATATGTAATAATAGCACCAAATTTCTTACATATATATATATATATATATATATATATATATAAGCTTATTTTGTAAAATTAAAAGTCATTGCTTTGCTATTTTATATAATAATAGTTTCATGTTTTTTATTGTTTAATAGCTTCAAGAATTCCGTAACAAAGTTGGAAATTTTCTGCCCACAATACCCAAGTCTGAGAATCCTGGGAGATCTGACTTTAAAAACATACGTGAACTTTTTAATTATATCATTGAAGAGAGTGATAAGGGGAAGAAAAATTAAATTCTGTACATATGAACTGTAGGGCAAAATAAATGAGTTTTGGACTATGAGTAACGAATGTAGTAACTGATTGGTGGTAACTTGGTAGTTGTTAAACATTTTTTGACAGATTTTATACATATTTTATGTTACAAAAGTTTGGTTTTTTGAGCAATTAAGAACTTTTAATATATTAATATATATCTAGGTTTTTAAAATGGTTCATTAACAGGAAAAGTACATAAAGTTTTAATGTTTTTAAGACTAGTTAGATTGAAGTACACTGAACTTTACCAATCCTTGATCAGATTATCTTTGCATAGAAAAAAAATATTGTCTGAACTAATGTAAATATTGTTCTTAGACAACAGAATATTACTGACTTTTTAGATGGAAAATCTATATAATTTGTATACATATATATTGGGTCATCCCATAAATAATGCAGTATTTTATAAGAATTTTTGAAATGAATAAAAGAAATTGACTGTTTAATTGTAATTTGAAATATATTTGCTACTTTTTTCAATACTAAGAAAACAATAGACCAAGCAGCAGTACACATGCCTCCCACCTATCTGCCACCATGTTGTAATATTGTGTCATTCATTTTAGACAAATCTAAAATACTGCATTATTTATGGGATGACCCAATATAAATAAATAAACAAACTCCTTTTCTAAGGCCTTTCTAGTTTCCTAAGGTAAATTAACTGTTCATTTAAAAAGGTTTTTAATGAACACAGTTTTTAAATAATTTTAACAAGTTTTTTAATAATTTTTCTTATCCCTAAAATTATTTTTACAGTATTTTAGTTTGTGTAAAATTTTATTTCTGTTCATAAATTAATAACAGAATAAATAATAAAATAGTAATACTTATTTTGTGTTTACTTAAAACATGAGTAAAACTACTATGAAAATATTTCAAATTTAACTATGATGTAAATCAAACTTTCTGAATTTTGTAAATTTTTATAAAACAGTTACATAGCTGCCAACCTCCCAAGAAAAAAATAAGGAACACAGCACGCGATAGAATAAAAAAAAACAAGAGCAACAAAATGTATAATATTTTCTAACAAGAATAGAACTGTAAAAGTTCGCTTTCAGACAATTCTTTGACAAATTCTGATGTTTCGGATCCTATAACTAAATATTTATCATCCTTCTGATTTTTAAATATACTGGTGAAATACATTAAGAGAATTTGCATATTTTATCGAATTTCATGAAAAGAACTGAACTGAATGTAAAACCACTGCTTCTAGACAAAAATGCAAATCTTGTACGTCAAATAAGTAAGCGTACACGTGTGTGTAGGCCGAGCCAGTAGAGAAACAGGCTTTATAAGCGCGCGTAAGTTAAGACGCATTTCGTTCGCTAGCACACCTCGGCGAATTTCTTGGTGTTATTTTGCAGCAATCGGTTAATTTCAAATTGTAACAGTAAAAATAAGTAACCACCAACGTTTAGATGATGTAATGAGGTGGCGAATTGTGGGGAGGCTAGAAGCAGGCCAATCTCAAGTCCAAATTTGTAGAGAGTTCAATTTAACATCCAGCGTCGTGTGTAACTTATGGAAACAGTTCCAGGATACTGGATCCATCGAGAGAAAGCCTGGGCAAGATCGTCCAAGAGCCACAAATGCCAAAGATCGCCATTTGTCGATTATAGCGAGGTGTAACAGGAGTGCTACAGCTTCTCAGCTCTCTCGTGACTTGTATGCAGCCACAGGAACCCGTGTATCACGGGTGACTGTTTCCAAAAGACTTCATGAGAGAGGGTTGTTTGCAAGACCTGCTGTTTGCGTCCCGCTCACTTCTACGAACAGGAGAATCCGTTTATCATGGTGCAGAGAGCATAGAGATTGGAGTATGGATCAATGGGCGACCGTTCTCTTCACTGATGAGTCCCGGTTCAGCCTAAACACCGATTCTCGTCGTACGTTCATATGGAGAGAACCAGGGACCCGCTACCTAGCCTCCAATGTCCGCGAAATCGACCATTATGGCGGAGGAGGTTTAATGGTCTGGGCAGGCATCATGTTGGATGGTCGCACGCCTCTCCATGTCTTTGAAAGAGGCACTGTGACTGGTGTGAGGTATAGGGATGAGGTCTTGGAGCCCTATGTTCGCCTTTTCAGGGGTGCAGTTGGCCCCGAGTTCATTTTAATGAACGATAACGCGAGGTTACATAGAGCTCTTCTGGTCGACGAATTCCTAGAGAGTGAGGATATTCGCCGGATGGATTGGCCAGCCAGATCTCCAAACCTTAACCCTATAGAGCATGTCTGGGACGCTCTGGGGAGGTCAATTGCAACTCGCAACTCTCCTCCGAGAACCATCCAGGGAATGAAAACAGCGTTGCTGAACGAGTGGGACCAATTGCCACAGGAAATGATAAACTGCCTTATTTCAAGTATGAAATCACGCTGCGAGACCTGTATATCTGTAAGAGGGGACCATACCCCCCATTAACCCATTTTTTTTTGTTTATTCTGCAACCGCTGTTTTATACCTTCCGACTCCAACGAGTGTTACGCACGATCATGCGTGTGTATTACAATTATTGAATGGTTATTTGTTTTGTATTGTATCAATGTATGTACATATCAAATTTCATTAATATCGATACAGTAGTTCTAGAGATAATCGACCATGTCTGCAAATTCTCTTAATTTCTTACACCAGTGTACATCAAATTTCACATTAAATACACATTTAGACGTAGTTATGACATATTTTCCTAAATGTTGCCAACAATTAAAACAAATTCGACAACTCTCTTCTCATCTTGTGAATTTTCGGCTCTTCACTTTGAAACATCACAGTATATGTTTCATAAATGACAATCACATTTTTCACAAAAAATGCTAAAGCATGATCAAGATTTGAGCTTAATGTAAGAAAAATTCTTTCTTCCCGCTGCAATATGCGTTTACTATTGGTAGATGATGGTGACTCTGCAAGTGATTTTACTGTTTTTGCTGATTTTTGAGAAGCACATGAGGTTGGTTTTAACTGTTTTACAGAGTTTGGTGAAGTACTTGACATTAATTTAAATTGTTTTTACTGGTATTGGTGAAGCAAATGAAGTTGATTTTACTTTTCTTATAAGTTTAGGTGAAACACATGATGTTGACTTTCTCGTTCTTTCTAATGTTGTAGAAGCTGCTTGCTGTCCAGGAAGTTTTTGTATAGTGTAAGCTGGTAGGAGGGGAAAATATGAATCTCGAAAACGCGATGTAGGGGGGAAAAAAAGGGATGGTGCTGCGGAAGTAAAAATACGGGACATTTTTGCTTGAAAACGTATTTTCGTAACAAAGCTTAAAAAACGGAACGAATACGTTTTTTACGGAACACTTGGCACGTATGCAGTTATAAATACATTTTTAGTTGACTTTCAATTGTTAGAAACATTTATTTAACATGAGATTTGAAAGTTTCATTACTGTAAATTTAAGTTTAATTGATATTACTAGAGGAGAAGGTGGGATTATGGACCCCCTTAATATCTGCCCTATGGGCAGGTGCAGCCACTAATTATAGCTGTGATCTTGAGCCCCTAGGTGGCTGCTATGGATAGTCAAGGTCAATGACCCCAGTTCACTCGCGAATGACGATCTGTGGCCAATTGTTTGTTTTTCGAGTTTTCAAACTTTTTCTGAGGAAAGTAAAAGTGAATATTTTACATATCTACTACAGTTGAACCCCGTTATAACGAACCCGGTATATAACGAACGAAAATTTTGGTCCCGCCATTTTCCTATTGTGCGTAATTTAATTAGTATTGTATCAGTTTAATGTAATCGATTTTAGTCGATTTAATTCATTAATGATAATTTTTGAGAGATTTTATCATTTTTTAATACATCATTATTGAAAAAACATTGCAACTATTGAGTTATACATTTTGTGAACTCTAGCATTTTTCTTAACGGTTCAGATATAGCGAACCACCGGATAAAGCGAACAAAACCTTTGGTCCCTTGAAGTTCGCTATAACGGGGTTCGACTGTACTATGTTTTGTAAAAACTGATTCCTGTGCCTTATTCTACACGAGATGAAGTTCCTTTTGAGCTAGTTCGAAATTAAATTTGATGTAACTCATAATGTGAAAAACGAGTTTGTTTCCAAGATGGCGATGTTTGAAATATGGACCCCATAGGTGCTGGTATTATGGACCCGGGTCCATATTACCAACAACCAGTTTCGATGATGTAATAATAATGTTTCCGTGAGAAAATGCGATTCCACAGATGATTTCATTGTGATAATTTTATTTTCATGTTTTTTAATCCTTTTCGTTTATTCTGGAAGCTAAGAATGCATGTTGAGAAGAAATCTCCCGGTAGCAAGGACGCTGTAGTGCGCAGAAGTTGGGATAAGGTGGAGATGGTTGAGGCTATCCAGAAACTAAGATGCGGAGAAATGGGACTAAAGGAGGCTACCGGAGTGTTTGGTATATCAAGAACAACTTTGAGATTATTGGCTTCACAAGTGGATAAGCCAGCAGCAGATTTAGTTATACAAAATCTAGGGTTTGATTTTGGTTTGAAGCGCTACGTTCAACTTTTGACCGGGCAATTGTTTTTAGCCCTTTTTTTCAACAAGGGTGAATTAGACCGGGACCTACAGTTTAAAGCCGATTCCTAACGGCTACAAACATCCATGCCATCAGTGGAACTTGAACCCACAGGATCTGAACCAAATGACAGTGGCCTAGCCATTCGGCCATCACCTGGAACAAAAAAGTAGGGAGGAAGCCTGTTTTACCAGATTACACCGAAAAAGATTTGGTGACCTATTTGCTAGAGATGGAGTCAGTATTTCACGATCTCACTCGACAAGATGTGAGGAAATTGGAGTTCCAATTGGCTGAACGCAATAATATCTCCCACACTTTTATAAACGAAGCAGCAGGGAGACTAGCTAAACCGATCCCTCATTCGTCAGACAAATTTCGATCAGAAAACCCACAGGGACGTCATATGCACGTGCAGAAGGATTCACACGTGAGCAGGTGGCTGGGTTATTTTTATTTGCTGGAAGACTTGTGTTCTGGGAATCATTTCCAGAATCTTCAATGTAGAGGAGACTGGTGTAAGTGTGGTTCAGTCAAAAGTTTCCCAAGTCATTGGGTTGAAGAGAAAACATCAGGTGGGAGCTTTGACTACAGCTGAACGTGGTTCTCTGGTAACTGTGGTTTGCTGCATGAGTGCTGGGGGAACATATTTTCCACCAATGATATTTCCTCGTAAAATCTTAATGGATCAGCTTCTTATGAATGGAGCCCCATCCGGAGCAATTGGAATAGCTCATCTCTCTGGGTGGATACAAGCCCATATGTTTACAGAGATGACCCAGACCAGCAAGAAGCATCGTGCATCTTCTGTGAAAGTGCATTCAAAGATGACACATGAGGAGAACTTTGGATTTGTTGTGTGATGAACCTACACTGGATTCATTCTGTGTGCACCGGAGCCGAAGCTGAGTTTTATATTTGCGACTTTTGCTGCCAAAATTGAAGTTTTTTTTATATAGATAATATTTGATGATCCAGCTCTTTAATAATATATTATCTTTCTTTCACTTTTTCATGTGAAAACGTTTCGCTTTTTTGTTTCCAGCTGTTTAATAAATATATAAATGGTTTTTGGAAAAAAAGGTGGGGGTCCATATTACCCTCCACTTTGGGTCACCTGCAAGTTTTGACTTTTTTCACTTATGTGATTGTATACATCTTAAAATTTGATTTAATGGCAAATCCACTTAAGGATGGTTAGATGATAAGTTATGGAAGAGGTTAAGAGCCCAAAATATGAAAATCAGTCTTTGGTATGAACTCAGTGAGCCAAAAACAAAAGGGGGTCCATAATCCCACCTTCTCCTCTACTAGTTATGTGTGAATGGATATATGCATATATTTATTCTCAGTAATATCTTTTATAAATAATGGGTACTTTTAAATTATCAGGTAAAAATATCAACTTTAAAATAAAACTGTCAAAGATATGCCGGTTAAAAATATATTTCTATTTTCATTTATGTGTATATAACAATTAAAGAGATGCCTGCTTCAGAATTGTATAAATATTTACTTTGCAATGAATGCACAAGTCATATAAAAACCTCACAAATATGTCAAAATTTAAAATGTGGTTAGTCCATTTTTAATATTACACTGAGTCAAATGAAAATCTCAATAAAAGCATATCCTCATCATTAATAAGAAAGCTAAAATTTAGTTATATACTTTTCCTCCTGCTTAGTAAAATTTGAAGTACTTATTAGTTCAAAACTTATATGCAAGTAACCAACTTCTTGAATCCACCAGTCAGCAAGAAGTGTTCAGGATCCTGGGCTCCAATGTATATGAAAGACACTTGTGTCTTTTTTTTTTTATATTATAGGCATGTTCAATTTTTGAACTCCTCCTGAGGTTAGGATGGTTAGAGGAAGGCAAACAAATTTGGGAGGAATTAGATAAAAGGCATAAGTTATCCATTTTCATATTGCATTACATAAAAGAAATCAAACAAAAATGATATCAACTCCAGTCTTTCCTTCCAAATAAATAGAGTGAAAATTCTAATTCCCAAACATTAAAAACTAAATTTGTTTACTTTAGTATTGTAAAGCTCATTGTAAATGGAACCCCTTTTCAACAAACTTAATATACAGGGTCACCGAAAAAGATTACACATTTTGAAAGCTCATAATTCTAAAAGAAATTGAGCAAACACAATATTCTCTTCAAACAACTTGGCAAGTGTTGAAGATTTCTAAATGTAACTAGTACGCAACCGTGACGTGGAACGTTGCACAGAAGCGATGCAAGGTGGTAGAGGTCTTTGTTCGGCTTTCCGGCAGTGCAATGTCGACCGTTCATGAGAAAGCTCAATGTGTGTTGTGGTTAGCGGAATACAAATCTGGGGTTACGTCAAGAACATTGTTTACAGCATAAAAATATGGGACTCGACACATTTATGGGAGAGAATTGTCGATGCAATTGCCACGCTGACACCAGACATGCTGTGTAACACCTGGTTAGAGATTGATTATCGACTTGACATGTGCAGAGAAACCAACGATGCTCATATTGAAACTTATTAAGGTAAAATTCTATTAAATTCTGTACATTACAATGAAAGAATTGTTTGTATTGTAATTATTTCATTAAATATGATTATATGAAATGTGTCCAACCTTTTTGGATGACCCTGTATATTAAGTATGCTGCCCTGAAAAAGAAGCTAATTACAGGTATTACATATTGTATGAGATGATGAGAGTAAGAAACTTAAAACTTACTGAAACTTTTTTCTAAGAAAAAGAAGTTACTTTGAGTTATGTCTGATAAGTATTTGACTGACTTCATGATTAATAGCTTTTTCAGGTACTGAGACATAAACAGCTGAAAATGATGTTTCAAACTGAATTGCTAACTTTTTAAACTACATTGCACTGTGTTGCTGATGGTGAAAATGTGTTTCAGTTCTTACTAGCTATTTTTTTTTTTCAGTTGCCACTCACTTGAACCGTTTAAGTTATTCATTGAATTCAATGATTATTGATAATTGAAAAGCAATTTTGACTAAAAGCTGCTAGGTAACGGCCCTACTGGATCAGCTCAATGTTAACCAATGGAGAAAAATTTTCCAATGATTGTCAACTTTGGTTTAGAGATTTTAACGTAGGATTACGTTCCTCCAGAAAGCAAAATTTCAGACATTCAAACCGTCCACCTGTACCTCACGAGTTATAATTTTAGTAGCGCTCCAAACCTAATCAGTATCACTCGGACAAACAGTAAACAGTTACACAGAAAAGAACAAAAATGCATCAAAATTTTGACGTATATATAGATATATATATACTGTACCGGAACAAACTATAAATAAATAAGCAATATATCATATAGACTGCAAGAAGGTGTTCCCAGCACTTCGCATGGCCAGTAAAAAAGTTTTTGAAAAAATTCCAGAACCACTGATGACTGTCTAGCTGGAATGTGTGTGAAAAGGGAATATGTCCCCATTCTTTTCTTGCCTAAACACTGCAATTACAGACTGTGCACAGTTCCAGAAGCATAGATAAGAGATAATAAATTTGTTTTAGTCAAGTATTCGGTTTCTAGTTTTTTATCGGTAGCACCATGGCGATCATGAATGCTGATTTTAGCGTTATATACATAACACATACATATATATATATATACATACAAACGAGGTAAGCAATGATAAGTAATCCTACATTAATAACTCGTGGTAGTTTTGTTGGAAGAGACTACCTTATTTTATTTTTTTTAAACTGCTTTGTAATAGAGAAATTTTTTTTTACTCTGCTATCTTATTCATTTTAGAAATTTCATCCACCAAAGGAAATAATGTTTGTTTGAAACACAGTATATTTAATTTTTTCTCAAAATAATTCAAGTTTTAAAATATTATTTCTTTTAAAGAATTGAAAAGATACCACAGAAAAAATTTCCTTCATAGGTTAATACTGAGGTGAACAAATCAAATAGGACTACTACCCAGCACCTGCATGGGATTATGTGAATATTTTGCATAGCTGAACATCTTTGTCTTGTAAATTATATTTTTGCAGTCATCCATCATCTTACTTAGAACTCGAGGAAACAAAATCAAAAGGACAGCATCTTATGTCCACAGAATATTAAAAAAAAAAAATGATAACCAGTTTTAAACAAATAAATGCAGTTGTTCATATATCAAAGCATTTGATGTGATTATCTCAGCTTGTTCATAGAAACAACTGCATTTAATGCACTGTGACCTTAAGGACTATAACTAATAATCCAAAACTAGCTGTCTTTTCTACATTCTATAGTGGATTTAAGAAGCTGTCACTTATGATATCTGTTCATCTGAATATATTCTGTTAATATTATATTAGCTAACAGATTAAAGATAAAATGAATTGCCTTATTGGAATTCACAAATTGAAATTTTTAACATGTTGTCTTGAAAGTAATATATGGGATAAGATATGCAAAAATCAATGCGTTAGAAGTTTGATTAAAAGTAAAAGTGAAAAATATTTTTTAAAACTTTTATTGGAGGTTTGGACATTTCTTAGCAACAAACAATTGTATTTGCTTGCAATATCTATACAACTACACACAAGCTAGTACAAAATTGTAACAGTTCTAAGGAACAATTCTTAAAATTCACTTTTTTGTTTGGCAGCGTATCTTTTTCTATTTTGAAATGTGAATTTATGGCACACATTTCAGTCAACTTTAATTTCATAGAAGTCAACACTTCTTTGTGGGCTATTTTTCATTTAAAAGATGTTAGTGCAAAATATAAGCAGTAAAAACACAATAGAAAATATATCTAGATAAGTATTGACCTGAAATTTCTGTCACTACTATAAAGGACAATATTTTCCCACGATACATATAGCTATATGTAATCACATTAAACACATAAATTTTTAATAAATTTAGAAAATGAAACCTTTTTTAATAATTTACATTAATGCATTCTGACATAGTACAAGGTAAATGAAAGATCTAGTTTGACTTAAACATATTTTTTATGCTTAAATTTTTTATTTTTTTTAAAATAGCAATATATCATAAAAATTAGTTAGAATTTTTTTTCTTTTTTTGGTGTGTGTGTGTGCATGTTTATGCTACCTAAGTCTTTTACAATTTAAAAGGGGAAAAAAAATGAAAATAAAAGTTAACTAGCAACAGGGAAGTGAGCTCAAGATATTGTTTCAATATTTATATTAAGAAATGAATATGCTTTACCACAATTAGTTTGTTTTATAATAGGCAACTGCCAAATTCTGAGTTATAAAATGTTAAAAAATTATTTTTCAGTCACACAAGAACTTAATTCCTAGAAAGCTGAAAATAAAATATTTTCAGAGCTTTAAGGTTATGGATAATTAGAAGGGGAACAAAACTTTTCACTGAATAAATAAATTTGAACTTTCCTGAAGAGTAAAAAATAATGATCCGAAAATACTTAATAAGCTGCTTGTGGCTATATCTTTAAAATTAAAGTGACTGCTAAAATAATCAGATAACTTAAAGAAAAATAAGCATGTGTGGTACAAAAAAGTTCTTTTACTCATTGTTTTGTATAACTGCATATAATTTGCCAAAATGTTTTACTCTACACTACTTTCTAGATTTACTTACATTTTAATGTGCACCAATATTTTCTTTCATGCATAAAAATCAATTATTCATAAATTTAGGCAATGTAGAAATTCTTGGAGATAGAGAAATAAACTAAAAAATGTTCGAATATCTTTCATATACTGGACACTTCACTGACATAACAATAATGATACTAACAAAATTTAATGACAAAAAAATTACACGTCACTCAAAACTATAAATATACACAGCAAAATAAAGGCTTTTAAAAATAAAAACTAAACAAATTCTAGAGTTCTAAATATGAAGCAAGCCTGAATTATGAGAAAAACAATATATACTCTTGGCTACTAATATTGTATCCAAAATGTAAAAAAAATAACAGCACTGAAATTAAATAAAAAGAAATAACATGATACATAATATACAAATTTATGTATAGACTTAACACAACATGAAACATTACATAAATTAAATATATTCTAGAGAGCAACATTAAATGCATGAAACATTGATAAAATTAATAATATCCACTCTTATCCACTTATCATTTGACTGATAAATACCTTTTGAAAAAAAGTTAACATACTAGCATTTCTCACAATTCTTAGAAAGAATACTAGAGATTCACTATAAATAAGTAATTAATTTCATTTAATCTAATCAGTATTTAAATCTAGCGTCATAGATTTGATATATTTTACTCTATTTGCATTTAAAGTACACATACACAGACACTAAAATCTGATGACACAAAGACCTGAAAATACAAGGTGACACACACATAATTTGGTAAGAAAGTGTATTGTTGCTAAGAGATGATTAATCAAAAAACAAGTGTAATACAGAATCTATCACCTTCAAATATATCACATACGTTTATAATATTTTCCTGTAAGATTTAATTTTAAATAAGCCACAACATAATTAAAACATACATTCTTCTGATATATTAAATTATATAGTTCATAAAATGAAATCTTGTCAGGTAATGATATGTAAAAATTCATTAAATGGGGTTACCGATAATTTGAAATTAATATGCAAGTAACAGTTAGTCATGCCAACCTTTTATATCTACAGTCACAAACCAGTTTGTTTTGGTAGTTAGTAAAAAATTGAAAAAAAAAATTGCTTATCCATTTAATGAATTTATAATAATATCAATACACACAGTCCCACAGAGTTGTAAAGCAGATCAAATATACATTTTAACAGCAAAAATATTTTGAATATGCAATTAATAAATCTTTTGTGTTCTCATTTATTTCTCAAAAATAATTATAAAATAGATTTTAGAACACATGGAAATATGTTTTAACAATTAAAATGCTCTTTCATAGAAACAATTATTGCTTTTATTATTCAACAAAGTTTAAAATTATTGGATTTTTCTTAATTGTCGATAATTTATATTGGTTGGCATGCATGGAGAGAAGGGAAATAAATAAAACACATATTAACATTAACTTCACATCAAAGTACAACAATATATAAACACAAATGTTTACATACAGCCAAAAACATCCACCATTTCTTGAAGCTTATATTTTTGATAATGAATACTGAACACTGAGCTCACATATATTTTAATACAAATATTTAACAACTTAACACTAACATAAACAAATATTAACCAACAAGCCTATATGCTTCACAAAATCAAACAAACAAAACTCAAATGGAAGACTTTGATTTTGTTGTTACAAACTTTTGTGGTGAGACAAAAAAGAGGTTAACAAACAAAATAACATATACCTATATACAATTTGACTAGAATTCAACATAGAGAAACAACTATACATAGCATAAACAGGCAAATGAAATTACAAACACAATGCAAATTGAAATACGTTTTTCAGTTACGGAAACAATAAATAGCAACAAAAAAGAATCAGTTTGCATATGACACAATCACTCACAAGTCTGCGGTTGTTTTATA
Source organism: Dolomedes plantarius (assembly GCA_907164885.2). Taxonomy (NCBI): domain Eukaryota; kingdom Metazoa; phylum Arthropoda; class Arachnida; order Araneae; family Dolomedidae; genus Dolomedes; species Dolomedes plantarius. The sequence continues at coordinate 32,461,233 of OU015503.1, read as the reverse complement.
CTGCCTTGAAATCATTCACATATTGTGATATATATATATATATTTTGGAAGATCTTAACTTTATCTTTTGACTTAGTCTCCACTTCCCTCCCATAAGACCCTCTGTTAAACAGCTGAAAATGACAAGTGAATATCACTTCATGTTCAAGATTATTAAGAAATCTACAAAGTAATTGTAATTAATTAATAGAAAGAAAATCCCTCATTCTTTAAGAATGCATTAGTTAGTTAGCTTAATTCACCAAGAATTTTAAATTTTGTTCAATAAAAATGCGAGTATGAAATTGTATTTATAAAGATATACTGGATATACTAACAACTAGTTTGATAAATGCTTTAAACATTTCACAATCCTTAATGCATTACAGTCAATCATTTTTTAAACTATGCAGTCAATCACATTGCAATAAAAAAAGGAATCAAGCTTTTTTCCAATCACATTTAAACTGCACATTTTGCTCTCAATTTAACACATTAACAAGTTTGAGGTATTTAGCGAAATAAAACAAGTCAGTCTGACAATGCCATCCACAACTTAATTTCCTTATTAACAGTATTAACAAAATTATGAAATCTCAGTTGTTCAGATAAACAATCAATTTATTTATTGCATATAATTTATATAACATAATTATTTGGCACTAGAATAGCTGCATAATAAAAAAAAATTAACAAAAATGAGTTTATTTGGTCTAATTCCAGCATGTTAAATGTTTAAAAATAAATGGCATACATAACCACCACTTAAACACTAAAAAGCTGCAATGCTTAAAATAGAAAAACACCAGGAATGTATCAAGATACTTACAGTATTAATAGACTGCAAAAAATTTTTATTTTACATTAAAAATAAATATAAAAGAATAAAATTCATGAAAATTAAATACAGGGTTCACATAAAAATGAATTCACATTAATTTGTTCACATCCTGCAAGTTGCTATGACTTAAAATTCTTTTAAAAAATCAGTTATATTATGGAGAAAAACATTGGAACAGCAATTAATATCATCTGAAGACAAAACAGTGATTTAGCTCAATAGCATAAAAAAATTATTCATCCTCAGCCAAAAAAAATTTCAACAAATTAAATTATTTTTGAAGTTTCTGAACCCTGTTTTAAAATATGTATATTTACGGATTTCCTAAACTTCAACAGAAATCCCTTATTACTATTTCATACTTGCCAACTTCTTTAGGAAATTTTTATAATTTTCTTTGAGTAAAATTTATCATTTTCCCTCAAGAGAAAGAAAGTTAATTTTAATATTCATAAGTGTTAATTTTCACAAAACATTCCTTTTTGAATATTCTGCTTTCTCCCTCAAGAAGTAATTATTATAAAGCCTCAACTGTAGTGTAGTCTTGCAAATACACACAGCAGAAAAATAAATTTAAATAAGCTTTATTGCTTTTTCCTTGACAACAGTTTTTATAACATATTAACTTTTAAAAGAAAAGTTTCTTCAGTCCTTTAATGAACAACCTTCATTTCTACAGCTTCCACATCAAAGAATTTTCAAACTAATTTTTAACCTCAGTGGAACCATACCAAACTTCATGCATTCAATTTAAACAAGTTGGCAAGCATGTTAACTTCAATTAGACCAGCATCGAACCTGGAAAAAGAGATCAAATCATAACAGTTTTTAAGAATGTCTGCAGATACACACCAACATATAAGCACAAGGAACATTTAAGATATGTATGCCTGAAGTGTAGTACTCTCCATATAGTCTATGTCGAAAGCAAAATTAAAATGATGTTTGGTGCACTACACAAAAGCTTTTGTGATTCAAACTTATAGTATGCTATGAATATATAAGTCTCAAAAAAAGGGCAACCACACTTCACAACTTAAAAATCTAAAGGTCGATCAGCAGATCCCTCCTCTTCACTGCTGTCATCTTCTTGGTCATCATCTCTAGTATCTTCATGATGATACTGTCCTCTTCTTAGAAGACCCTCTGAAAGAAGAATGAATGTACTTTATTAGTATCTAACAACCAGTTTACAAAATGTAGGTAAAAAGTGTTTTGGGGTACCTAGTATAATTTAGAATAATCTACTTGTTAGATTGGTGTTTCCCTACCTTTTTTGAGCCACAGCCCCATACAATGGTTTACACATTAATAAATGAGGTTTCACTGTATTTGCAAGGTGTCTTTTTTAGTTTCAATATATATATATGTATATATATATATATACAGGGCTCAATTTGAAGCAGAACGTATTGGAACGGCATTCCAGTACCTCTCATCAGGAAAAAAATTTATGATAGTTAAAAACATTTATTTAAACACATATTACTCTGTTGTTAGTGAGTGCACCTGGCCTACTATATATAAATATATATATATATGTGTGTGTGTGTGGGGTATATACCCCACACACCCCAGAAGGTTACAGTTCCGGCACCTTTATTTCTTGAAATCTAGCACTGTGTGTGTGTATATATATATATATATACACACACACACAAAATGATTATAACGATTATAACAAAACGATTGAAATTTGTTTAATATATATATATATATATATATATATATATATGAAAGAAATTTCAATCATTTTCCTTCATTAACTTTGTCCTATCACAACAGAACATTATCCCTCATTTAAATTTGACCTAGGAATAACCAAAGTAATCTATTAGTTTCCCCTTAAGCAAGCCACGCACCTACATCTTATATAAGTCGAATCTCGTGGAACATTCGAAAATGATCACACCATAAGACATATGATGCATTATAGTCAGGTGCTAATTCTAACCAATTAAAGTTCAGCCCGCCTGTTCTCAAGGACTTAGAACTAGGGTTTTCGCAGGTCTTGGTCTCTGCTCTCCGTCCCGGTAACATGTTGTAAATTGCGCTGCAGTTTTTATATATTTCATGTGCTGGTCCAGCAGTATTATGCATGTTCTCAACTATGAATATCCTGTACTGAACATAAACTATAATAATAACGAACTGTAACTCCACTTAGAGAAAACAATCCAACAATAAAAAGGATTATTACACCACAGTTTGGATATCTGTGACTCGCCATTTGCCTACATCCCCTATGGTACGACTACAGCAAGATGGCCTGCGACACTGTGTTTACTCGTCCCTGATGCTCCACCGCCAAGTTATTCTATTGTCATAATACACACACACACATATATATATATATACATACACAGTGGTACCTTGACTTACGAGTTTTTTGAGATACGAGCAGTCTGTTGGCCACTTTTTTTTTGCCATGAGTTGTGAGCTTAAATTTGGGTTACCAGCCAACTTCAGATACCCCACCGATAGTTCTTGGAACGAATGCCATGCAACGTTCTTGTCAAATGAGCACATGAGAAACATAATATTTACAACTTTTATGTAAAATTATTATAGAATTATATACATATTATTCTGAGACTACTTTCCAGTCTTAAAATGAGAGGTTAACTCTCAACAATTATCATACGGGGCAGTTTGCTATGCTCACACTTGAGTTGCCCTCTGAAACCAAACAGCATCCAACCTCTCATTTCAAAAACTCTCTGAAAGGGGGTAATGAAACAGACCTCAATGGACAATTTTTATAGAAAACCCCTGAAGATGAAAGTGAAGAAAGCGTGGCGAAAAGAGCAAAAATAAGCAAATAAGATTCAATTATTCAGTTCATCCTTCTCCTCCACCTCTGTCAGCATCTTCAAGTCGTCTGATATCCACATGTAAATGTTGTATATCATTACTTAATAAAACCAGTTTTTTGCAGTACAGTCTATTGTATTGTGTTTTAATACAATATATGTAATTTGCAAATATATTTTTCTCATTTAAAAAACATGTAACAAAGAATTGCGGATTTTTTTTTTTTTTTTTTTTTTTTTTTTTGGGGGGGGGGGGGGGGGGGACGGAAAAGATTAATGACATTTCATTTCATTTCAATGGGGAAAATTGACTTCATATATCGCTCACTCCTTTCAACAACGTCATATCTCAAAAAAAAGTAATTTTTCAGGAGAGTTATTTTAAAGTTTAAAAATACATTAAAATGTATTGAAATAGAATTTAACTCTGTTCTCTAGCGGCTAAATATTGAGCAGTGAAATATGGCAATCTTGCAGGCACATACTACTCTTTCAGGGCATTTTGATAACAGGCATAACTAAAAATCGACGATATTTGAGATATGACGTTGTTGAAAGGAGTGAGTGATATGAGTAATTAGAATTACAAGCTCCGTCATGTAACGAATTAAACTTGTAAGTCAAGGCACCACTGTGTGTGTGTGTGTGTGTATATATATATATATATATACACACAGTGGAATCTCGATCGATCATTTTCGGATCTATCGTTTTTCCGTATGTGTCGTTCATTTTATCCAGTCCCAACGATCATATTGCTTTGTTATGTTTCCGTATCTATCGTTTTTCTGCATTTATCGTTCATTTCAATCGGTCCCTTGAAAAACGATAGATCGAGATTCCACTGTATATAAATAAATAAATATATAAAATTACTCAAAATAAAAGTCATTATACTCAGTTATGATAGTTTCATTAGCATGATATGTTTAGAGGGAACATATTTTAAGGAAGACTTGAAGAAGAAGAAGAAACGTGCAGAACAATGCTTAAGAAGAGGAATGCAGGACTTTAAGCTTTATTTATATATATATATATATATATATATATAAAGTAAATTAAAGGGTGGTTATAATATTTAAAAATTTAAAAAGGTACTTACATATTACACCAGAAACAATACTACTTAAAACTAGCTTAGAAACAATGATATGGGAATACAACATACCACAATCAGGACGACCTCGTCGTCTAGTATTAGTAAACTCCACACCATGGCGATCAACACACCAGCAGGTGCCAGATCCAGTGTGACACTGTGTGGGTAAGTAATACCCATCTCCATCACAAAGAGGTGTGTAGCCACCTAAAATAATGTTACCCGAAAATTATCAAAAGAACATCAAAGACTGCTTAACTGAACATCACAAGCTGGTGAATAATTAAAAAATATTTCATTTCTAGTAAACTTATTAGATTCACACAGTCTTTATTACATGCATTCTATAAAGAGTAGCTTTTTTTAATCCATGTAAAATATTTAATAAAAGAGTAAAAATTCAACATTTTTTAGTCTTTTAAGATCAAGCTATTTCAATTTATAAAATTGTGGAACATTTTAAATTAATATAAAGTAACATTACTCAGATATAAAAAACAAATATGTAATTTTTTTTAAAAATTACAGATTAGGTTAATTATGAACAGCCTTAAGTTTCATAAGAGTTATTTAATGCAATAAAAAGGTATTTAAATTTTTTTTAAAATGGATAATATTCTCTTAAAATAAGACAAAAGAAACAAAAATCCTCACCCCTTTTTAGTTATGAAATAAAAACAGACCTGAGTTGACCTAAATAGGTTCACAAAGGAAAAAATACAAAAGCAAAAAACTGAATGGTACTCACCAACCAAACCTTGAGGTGTTCGTCTTAAAGCAGCAGCACATGGACGTTCTGAAAAAAATTAATAATGATCTACAATAACATTCAATATTTATAACATAAAAAAGTATTACTTCAATAATTATTAAAGAGGTACATAGCACACAAATAACAATTATGAACATGAGATTCCAGAATTCAAGAAACTATTATTTAAATTTTTCATAAAAAATACTATTTCCCAGCAGCACAACTTACGAGATTTATCAAAACATGAACACCATTCATTAGGGCTTAAAACAAGGTCACGCTCTACATCACAATCTAGGAGATAGGGTCGAAGGCAATGTTCTTGATCATCATTTTCAAGATCATACAGTTCTTGCAAAGACAACTTCAAGTCGCCATCAGTATCTAAATGCTGAAACATCCAACCAACTTCTGGTTTGCAGTCTGGAAGTTGAGCTAGATAAAGAAAATTTTATCTTAAAATACAGAATTTACTCTGCATATCCTAAAGAATTAAAATAATTTTAAAAAGCTCATAATACTAAATTATATAATTTGAAGTGTGGAATAATATAAACAAAACCTAGTTAAATGACTTGTTCAAAGTAAAAAAAATTCACAAGTTGGTCAATAAATTCTTAAAATATTTAAAGTTAGAGATCATCAAATAATTTGCATAATATAAAATTAAAAGGTTAAAAAAATTTAGTTATAATGAGTCTAAAAAAAAAAAAGATTATGGAAGTTTATTATTAAAAATCCTAAAAACATTTTAAATTATTACTGTATACCTGATACAGCTACCTCACAAAACTTTTTGAATCTTTCATCCCATTTCTACTTATCAAATCTTGAACTAACCCTAATTAAGGCTTGGGGACAGCATATATTAAGACTTTAGATTTTTGAATATTTTAAAACCTAATCCCACTATTTTTCCTTTCAATTTATGTACAAATAGATAATATTTCTTCTTAAGTATAGAATGATAAATGTCAACCTCACACAGTTCTGAAATTTATTTGATAACAAACTGAACTGCTGTTATTATATTTGAACTGATAAAATGTAGATTGTAGTTGTAATCTATAACTACAGTAAAACTTCGTTTATCTGGATAATCTGGATCAGATTTGTAGACATTATTTTTATTTAATGTTCACATTAGATAATAATTTTAACTATGATAGCAAGAACATAACTACAAGTACGCCAAATATTCACTTTTAGTTTGATTCAATTTACAGTTCCTGCATAGATTGTACAATAAATTATGGTGTTTTATTGAGTTAAGAAAGCTTTACTAGACTTACGAATTATTTGCTAAGAAATGATGTGAAAAGTTATTTTTATATTTTCAATGTCTTGTAAACAATACTATGTAATTTTGTTACAAACATAGATTTTATCATAATAAACAGTAAGTTTGCTTAGTTAAGGATTTTGTTTTACTTATTACCCAGATTATACAGATTTTCTATGGTTCCAGTTAGTCTGGATAAACAAGGTTTTACTGTACATACTGAAAATTGAATTCTTTATCAGAGGTTAAAACAGCACATGATGAATCTTGCTCTTTTGTCAAAAAGCATTTTGTTGACCTCAGGTATGTCTACATGTATTAAATGCTGATGATGGCCTGAATGATGACTGATGAGACAGCTGATATTAATGTTGTAAGTTTTAAAACTTTTGGTACACCCTGGATCGTCAGTTGTGGACTGTAGTTCTATAATTTTCTAATTCAAAAGTTCAATTTCTTTTAAGGGTTTTATTAACAAACATAACAATTAATAGTTTTTTGACCTATGGCAAGACCAACACAGACCACACTGCGATGCACAATTATATAGTTTTTTGCCCTATGGCAAGACCAATGCAGACCATACTGCGATGCACAATTATTTAACACAGACCATACTGGTGTAATGACAACATTCGTCTGTGGTCGATGAGCTACTACTGCTGGTGATAGCAACAGATGCTATCACGTGATCGCACGGGGAACGCTCGGCCCCCTAGGAGCATCAAGATGCAACATAACCATATATATTTCATTAATCGTAAGATCAGCACTAAATGAAAATATATGTCCAAACTTATAGTTGCAAAATGTTAACATGACATCAGAAACGAGAAATGTTCATGCTTTCAGCTTCCCTCAATTGTTTCTTCTACAAAGTACATCTAGACTGGCAAACACATTTGAGTAACAGAATGACTAAACATGATTGAATACTGGAGAATACTGTATTTACCAGTTCTGTATTGATTACTGAAACAAGGTGTGAAAGAGGTAAATAGGTGTACAATCACTATTTACTTGTAGCTGTTGGGTCCCAGTTGAGGTTTCAATAGTTGGGCAAACCAAAATTGAAAAAAAAACCTACTGGCTATGCTGTGAATTTTGTACCAATTTAACTTAACATCTTCACAAAGGTAAATAAATCAATAAATAAAACTACTTTCTGAGAGTATTAGGAAATAATGAAGATTCTCAAACAAAATTATAGAAAAAAATGAATGAAAACAAATTAAATGAATAGGCAAGCTCACAGAATTTGCCATTACATGTTTACAACTGTTATTCATATTTTATTTTCAATGTCTACCAACATCTTGGCTTATTTGAGAACAAGTTCAGTGGAACTTTCCAAAAAATAAAATAAAATTCATGCATAGTTTAATAATTTATATATATATATTGAAATACATTGATTTATCTCAAATGGAAAAAAAATAAACACACAGAACTGAAAAATAAAACCACATATTTATTATTCTTAACACACTGCACTTAAATTCATATTTCCTAATAGACTTCTAAGACAGTTAAAAAAGATTAACATTAAAAGTAAGTAATTTGATATTTGTAAAGTTATTAAAAATACAGGGTGTCTCAAAAAAACCTTGACATATTTTAAAAATTTATAAAAATAAAGTATACAAGGTAGGCACTGGAAATTCACAAATGTGTTACCACATATATTAGAGTTTTTTTTCTGTGTCAAAAATGTTCAACAGAGGGCGCTACTTGTCCCGTGAAGGCAAAAGTTGTAAAATGGCTACTCCATCAGAGAAAGCAATATGTGTTGGCTGGCTTTCGAAACCGAATCTGTTACACCAAGTAAACCGCCACAACGTCAGAATTTGGGGATTCTGAAAACCCACACCAGGTCATTGAACATATCAGAGACAGTCCTAAAGTGGATGTGTAGTGCGAATTAATGGCAGATCATTTTATTGGAGCATTCTTCTTCCATGAACACATGGAAACAAACGAAATTTACTTAGACATGATTCAGATTTTTGCTGTCCCAAATTTCTTATTTACATCCCAAAATCATTTGGCAACAACACAGTGAACCGCCTCATTGGGGTATGATTGTACGAGACTTTTTAATGAGAAATTTCTGAACAGGTGGATTGGATGAGATGGTCCCATCCAATGGCCACCTCAATCTCCAGACATTACACCTCTTGACTTTTTTCTTTAGGAATTTGTCAAAGGCATAGTTTATTCAACAAAAGAGGACAGTCTTAACCCCTTAACTGGTCAATTTTTTTTACTGGAAATGTTGCCAAAAAAGGCATTTTTTGTTGCCTATAATTAAACACCATACTTAATAGAATAAGAAACGAAAGAATTTTTATTAATTTCACTTTTAATGCTTTTACACTATTTTTATTTTAAATATTTGGAACACAAAAACCCTTAAATGTTTGCTTTCTGCAAGACAAAACCCCTTCAATGTTTGCTTTTTGCAAGACAAAACCCCTTCAATGTTTGCTTTTTGCAAGACAAAACCCCTTTAATGTTTACTGTTTGCAAGAAAACTGCATGCAATGAAGAATGTTAAACAGATCTTACAAAAATTTCTTTCATACTTACTTTAAAATTTGAAGTTTACACTTTTGCAAATTGTTCAAAAGTCTTTTTGTATGCGGTACAATTTGAAGCACGGTGTAATACAAAGTCCTACGTCACAATCAGCGCAGAAATAATGATCTGAAGAATAATCCAGATTATTAGAAGACAGTTCTGAATCTGAATTAGAAATCATTCCATCATCTAACAGGAAAGTATTTTCGTCGTTTATTTCATCCATAATTTTAAAAAAATGTGGTGGTTTGAATTCACAAGCGTTGCAAGCCGTAGAACAAAAATTCCACAAAGCCAAAATCCCCACATTTCCATTTAATAAAGAAAAACCGGGTTAAAAGAATTTAAATGAAATGGACAAGCTATGATATCTGTTAAAAATATTTGTACTAAGCTTTGTATTAGTTATTTCATTTGCGCATGTTTTTACAAACTAATACACGTGCAAGCGAAAAGAGGAAAAGAGAATATCGATGCCCGTAAGCTGTACGGGCAAACCGGTTAAGGGGTTAAAGATCTTTGCCGTAATTTCATGTGTTACGGAATCCATTTTGGAATGCACATGGGCTGAAATGGATTACTGACTGGATATTCACTGTGCTACAAAAGGAGCATATATTGAAATTTATTGACTATACTAAGAAAAACTCTAATATATAAAGTAACAAGTATGTGAATTTCTAGTACCTAACGTGAGTACTTTTTCTATATATAAATTTTAAAAATGTGTTAAGGTTTTTTGGAGACACCCTGTATAATTTTAAGTATATAGAATCTAGAAAAAAGAAAATGCTTACTGTGACTCAGCCGGAAAGATCGGCGGCGAGATTGTCCACGACGATGATCTGCCATTACAACTGAAAACCAATCTAAAAGGCGATCTCCCATTGCTTTTAATTCATTTTCGGTGCAACCTACAGAAACAAAGTCATTTAAATTTATTTAGTTCATTGTCAGTATAGAAGTAATTATTTACTTATTAATAGGAAAAAAAGGGTCTATTAATTAAAGATTTCAATTAAATGATGCAAAAATGTTTAGTGAATAATGTACAACAAAACCCAATTTTTCGATTTTTTTTTTCTTTTTCAATGCGGAGGCACTTGTTGTCAAACATTCGCTTACACTACACCACAATTTTACTGCCCATTTTATTGTGGGGGCACCATATAGGCGTACAGCATTACCCCCTATGAAGGGACGACACGAACAGGCATTTTTCATTGCACGACTCCAGGATTTGATCCGAGCAACCTCAGTACCGAAAACCAGCGGGCTGTACCACTGGGCCGCCACAAGCCCATTTTTCGAAATTAAAATAATAATTCAATGCCAAGATTGCATTTGAAAGAAGCAAATCTAATATTTAAGACTAAATCTAAAACAAGTATTTAATGCTTAAATAGATAAGTCATAAGCAGTCTAAGATGTTTGCATGGGCTCTAACTCTCAATCTGTGCCTGAGGCAAGAATTTTGCTTATTGCACATAAAATGAGAGTAGGTGTAACATTTCCATGCAAATGGACACAACTGTGTAGCTTTTACAGCTTATCTTCAAAACTTTCTCTTAATATATAATAAAAATGATAATTTGTTGGCATTACAGATGGAAATATATATACATATATATATTTCTAAACACATTTTCATGGAAAAAAAAAGAGCCGTGCATAAAATTAAAAAATTAAACTTAATGAAGCTGTATGGTTCATGGTTAAATTTCTTTGGAAATTTTAATATTTAATTAACTCGTATAATTGAACTTTTAAACAATGACTTCTATTTCCTTAACTTTTCTCCTTTTTAATTTCAAAAGACATTTGATGAGAAAAATAAATAAACCAATAGAAAAATAACTTACTTTTTCCTTTAGACATATTAAAAATACTGCTTTATTTGATTCTTGAAATAATACCAAATAATTTTTTGAACTCAAGACATAAAAACATTACCTTATTAGTAATTAAGAAACGTTATTCATATTTTCCACAGTGGCAACCTAACTGATATTGCATTTAACCTATTACTACTGGCACCATATTCACTAACATGAGAAATAACAGTATATCTGTCAGACAAATATTTGTTTTTGGTAGGCTGAGAGCATTTTTCAGAAAAAGTTTACTTTATCATTAAAAAAAAAATACAGTTAGAATTATATATTTTATTATTTTAAAATTATTTACTCTAACTTCGAATATTTTTTATACACATGACAAATAGGTCACTAAAAAATTATGCTCATATACAAAGCTTACTGAAACACTTCGTAGATTTCAAAAGGTATAATTCTACATTAACCTTCAGCAGTGTTCAAACTCAAAGTTTGACTATTACACCACAAAAATTCTACAAAGCTCAAGTACTGGATCTAAGTCTGCCCGAGTCAGCACCTTTGATGAGATGTTTTGAGATCTTTTTAAATAAACAATATAGGGAATTACTTGTCTTAAACATTTGAGAGAAAGTTATGATGTAAATAAGAAGCATATAAAATTTCCCCTCTAACTTCTGCCTAGATTTATTTTCTGTCAAAGATTTAACTGTTAAGAAGTCAGACCCATAACAACAGTAAAGATCAAGATAGGCTCCAATATTAAAAAATATGTTAATTTCCACCATGCTGCTATACATATCTTGTAAGTAATTCAAACTATGTAATTTGACCTATCAATTACATCAAAGGTTTCATTAAAGGAATAATTTACTAAATTATATCATAGATAACAAATCTTTTAAAACTAAGAAACTTCTAACACAATGTAACAACAGCAGAATTTTGAAAGACATAGTATAAACACATACTTTTCTCAATGATAGGGGTAGCAACTCTGTTTTGAGCTTTAGATGGTTTCTGCATAGTATCAGTACTCATGGTTGTGATGTCTCTGCATACAAATATTAACACATATATAACACACCACATTTCAATTTAAAGTATCCTACTATCCAAAGAAAGACCATTTGTAAAATTTCTATAAATTTATACATAAAATGCAAGCAAAAGAACATTAATATTAAATAGGAATTTACTTATTTTAATTTTTCAATGAAACAGTTACAGAAAATATTTAAAACTTGGAGAAAGATTTAGATTACACATCACAGAAAAATATCAATATTTAATGCAATTAGTAAATAATAATACTTGATAATAACTACTCATTTGAAATGAGCTGTAAAAAAGTAAAGTTTTCAGTACAAAACTAATTATAAAATTTTACAACTGGATACATTAATCAACAGAAAAACAATATGCAGGGTCTATAAGCAAATTTTTCCCAAATACCAGAAAATGTCGGATTCCCAGAATAAAAAAAGGAATTTTTTTTTGGAAAAATAAAAAAGGAAAAGTAGAAATTTAATTTTTTTTAAATTATACTTTTAATAAAAGGAGAAAAAAATCTGAATTTTTATTTTAAATATTACAATATAAAAAAAGGAAAATTCTCTATAAAGATAAGAATAAAATTGAGATCATATGAATAAAAAGAAAAAAATTTAAAAGTAAATATAATGGTGCGGAACAATGAGGAATTTTACTTTAAAAATCATTAAATATGTCACATCTCCTAGATACACAACAAATAAGACCCATATATCTTTGAAAGAAAAGATTTTCAAAAAGTAAAGTTTTTAGTTCAAAACTAAACATTAAATTTTACAACTGGGTATATTTAACCAAACAGAAAAACAATATGCTGGGTCTATATGCAAAATTTTTCCAAATACTGGAAAAATGGGATTCTCAGAAGAAAAAACAAAAAAGGAATTTTTTTTTTTTTGAATAATAAAGAAGGAAAAAGTAGAATATATGGGAAACATAGCAAAATAACAGCTAATGTATTTCTATGGCCATAACCACATGAACATGTATATAATTCCCCATGTGCACATACAAAATATTCAGAATTAAAGATAATCTGTAGAAATAATATCTTTCATTTGGATAAAAGTACATTCTTGAATAATAAAAGAAACAGGCATATAAAAATTTTATCTAAAAATACCTTAACTATAATTTTTACAATTCTCTTTTCTCCATCAAAACATACAATTTAAATACTACTTTAACACTCTGAAGAATATGATTATTTTTTATTTTTCTAACATTTAAGCCATGTCTTTTGGGAAATTATGAGTAGCAAATAATCATAGAAATGGTACTAACTTCAAGGACTGAACATTGGAGTTATCTGGAAGGTTAGAAGAATGGTTTTTCTTCACAGATTTGTGGCCGACACTATTCTTCTTAACAGTATTTTGGTATTTATTCATGTATCGATTCCAACGATCTTTCATTTGCCATTCTTTATTTTTATCTGCATCATTTTTAGTTGCTAAAAGAAATTGCAATTTTAATATTAACAAAAATTGTTGACGTAAATAACTTTTAATATAAAAGCCCTAAAACGCAACTGAAAAATTTTATATATTAGTCATTGCTTTTCTGTAAAAGCTGTATTTTTCAGTTTACTTTTTAGTTATGAGAACCAAAAAGCACTAAGAAACACTAAGGTGCACTAAGAAAGTTTTTTGAAAAATTCTTCCAAGATTTTTATAAATTAAATTTTTAAGCTGTTTTAGTAACTTTTTTTAAGTTTGCATTTAAAATAATAATTTGAGTGTTATAAAATTTATACCATGAGAAAGATCATAAAATTTCCTTTAAAATGAAATCTTTTTTGAATCTTTACCTCTATTTTCTGATTTTTGGTGAATTTTTAAAGATTAATTTTTAGAATTTAATTTATTAAATGCTGATGACGTGATTTCTTTTTCCGATACTTTAAATTAATTTATCGTCACGTGCATAGCAACGAAATAGACAAAAAAAATTTTTTTCTTGCTAATGCGGCAGACGATTGGACATTATCTAAAAAATATTAAAATGCATTAAAAGATATGTTCCTCCAACTGTACTATATTCTTTGGTATGTTCTATTAGATTAAATGTGAATATTTTCTTCTACATTATTTTGTCTATAAAAATATCCTTTACAATTTTTTTATAAATATATTTTTTCGTTTTTTTTTACATCAATTGCATTCATTGATCATTGTATTTATCATTAATATATATATATATATATATATATATATATATATATATATGGCATTAATTGCATACATTGACCGTTGTATTTAATTTGAATGTACTTCGTAGTGAAGTGCAGGTTTTCAGCTAGTTAAGATATAAATTCAATGTTATGAATTTCGTATGTTATGGTAAAGAGTATGAATATATTTTCATTAATGATACATTATTTACTGTGGCCTTAACATTATAAACAATTGAAATTAGGTAAAATACAGATATTTTCTTGTAGTTATGCTACTAGTTGAGACAGCAATGCTCAGAATCTAAAATACAATCATCATGATAATCTGATGCAATAAGATAGCACACAAAGCAAAGCAACTTGCCAAAAATAAACAGTTCTAGTATGTCAGGACTTTATGAACTACCTAATGTATCACAATTTGAACAACAAAAACTAAAATCTAGATGTACCCCCCCTCCCCCCCCCCCAAAAAAAAATTACTATTACAAAGAAGCCTCATTAAAGTGACAAACATAGTAAATAAAAAATATATAGCTATAGTCTCTCCCTGTAAACACAAATTAAGCTTGCAATGCAACTAAAAGATAAAAATACAAAAACAAATATGAAAATTTTTAAGTGGTGATATTCCATAATTTCCTGTACATTTCAGGCATACAAGTTTGAACACTGGCTATATAACCTTATTTTGAAAATAAATAAATAATAACCATATAAATTCTACAAGAAAAGGAAAAATTCTTCACTGATTTTTATTTTTTCCACATACAGTCAATATCCCTTTTGATTAATTCAGTGTGGGGTTTGGCTGCATACGGCAACAAAATATATATCTATTAGATATAGCTTTTCTACAAGTCAAATAAATAACAGAAAGTTCTCCTACAGAGGCAATATCTTTCCTTAGGCAGCATAAAGACAGGGAAAATAGGTAGTTTCAATATGGTAACACAGGTGCCATCTTCCATTATAAGGACATTACTTTATTACTTTAGAACACAGTCATTATAAAGTAAAGAGATGTTATCCATTTCAGTGATAAGCATATTAAAATACATCTGAAGTAAATAAACAATTAATTTCTAAGCTTTCTGAGTTATCAAAACAGAATGAGTACAGAATAGAATTAAGGAAAATTCCAAGGTAAATCTGTATTACAATATTCTAAAAATCATTGAAAAAAATGTTTAAAAGATATATTAATAAAGATATACAAAATAGACTATTAAAGATGTACATTATAAGACAAGCTATGAAAAATTAGGACATTTGAGAGTTTCAAAATACAAGAGGATTCATATCCTACAGAGAATATAACTATCTGGTAACATCTGATTTGAATGCATCCATAGAAATATTTTCAAATTCTTTTTAGATGAAAAAATATAGAAAGTATATTCAGAAAGAATAACTAGTCGACAAAATTATTTTTTCAAAATTGAGAGCATATGTCCTTATTTTGTATATTACATTTTATAATTTCAACACTACAGAATGAAAATTTAATTTGTAAAATATGGCTGTGATTTTTTTTAATTATGGAAATGAAGTAAGTAGCATACTTAAATTAATTCTGACAAACTTTTGATAATATGACTTTTTTACAAAGTTTTAGAGAACAAATTCTGCAGTATATTTTGTAATAAGTAATTTAAAATAATACAAAAAATAAGATTTTCTCCTGATAGTTACAAAAATTTTTAAAGATGGAAAATTAAATTTTCCAAACAACATATTTTAAACTAATTCTTCTAAAATTGATGGTAGGAAGATGAATTACAGAAAAAGTAATTGTTTAGCAAAGAAACCGTCAAATTAAAAATTTAAAAAAAAAAAATCTTATTTTCTGAGTACAGTTCCCATGTATCAAGAAAATATTTTTAAACAGTTCATACACACAGAATAATTTTGTGTGTAATAGTTTAATAAGAAAGTTATACACTGTTTATCATAATAAACAAAACTAATTAGGAATATTTTAAACATCTTTTTAAATAGTTCTTCATATTTCTTGCTAGAAATTAATATTAAAGAAAAGTTATAAAATGGAATTGCTATTGAGTCCCTTATTAGAGTTAAAATTTTTTGTTACAATAATGGTAACGAGAAAAAGTATTACCTTTACATGGACAGAAACCTTTGCAACTGACAGTAACAGATACTTTATGCATACAGTTCCTAAATTCCATTCTACAAACAGATGAGTATGTATGATTATCAGATCCACACACAAATTCTGGCTTCAGTACAGGACATGGAATGCATGGATTTTGGGACTCGTATGTAGAATCATCTTTATCGGCTTCTTCACCTTTTTCCCAAAATACTTTATCAGTATTATGTTCCTTAGATTTAGATTTCTTAGATGATGATATCTTTAAAGCATTCCTGCAATGATTAAATACATTGACATAAACTGCTACTGGTCACATTTTCTAAAAGGGACACTATAGAAAATAGTACGCAAAAGAAAATAACAACAGTAAAATATAAAATGGAATTTATTATTCATGCATAAGCATAAATGTTGCAAATTAATGGTAAAAAATTACTTCTTTATTGGCCTCTCTACTCCTCAGTATAAAAGAATAAAAATAGGTATAAAAAAAAGTAAGTATAACAGAATGCTTATCACATACTGATACCATAATCAACATTTTAAAAATAATATAATACATACTTTTAGAGCAACAAGATCTTTAAAAATGGATAAATTTAATTTCAAAGATACTTCAAACAAAAATACTTATATTAAGGATGCTGTGTACTTGGACAGTACTAGTTGTGCTCTGGGGATTCAAAGTGAGGACTAGAAAGGCCAGAGCTGCCTACTGCAATGGGTAGCCCTAACATAGCTATCAATTGTTCCCCCATCCCCAACATACCATAAAAGGTAAAAATTTTGATGAAATTAGGTATGTAAAATCAATTTTTTTTCTTTGTCAAGAGGTTCAGAAATATTCATGATTAAAAGTAGTCATACTTAGATATATAGCCTGAACTTTTCTGAACATTTATATATTTTCCTTTTCTTTTTATCCATCAAAGGAAATTGCATTTAAAACACAGTATACCACATTGTTTCTCAAATAATTTAAATAAAAAAATATTGTTTGTATCTCTTTTGGAAAGTGAAAATAATACAAAACGTAAAGAATTTCTTTCTCTATTACACATTGCAAATTTTCAGAAAGAAAACTTTAAATGCAAGTTGATTTTAGAAATATAGTCCATCTACTCCAGAACAAATATCCAACTCACATAATTAAAAAGAAATCAAATCAATGTATCCAATTTGTAAATGAATTACTAGAATCTCTTCAAAGGAATATATTTAGAAAAATATGAAAGAATCATAAAACTATGGGATAAAATGACTTGTAGCAAAATCATAAATCTGTTAAAGAAATGTAACATAATAGTATATTCAAGTCAAAATTCTTCATAATTTTAACCAAAGTCTGAAGATTTTCCATAATCTATTTACTCTTTGCATGTGGAGTCTTGTTTTATTTTAATTTTACATTGTTCTATCACATACATAATTTCTATGTATGCTCAGCTCTAATATTATACCTTTCATGAAAAGAAATCTTTAATAATATGCTATGAAAAAGGCAACATTTTTAAAAACCAAACTTTAGTCCTTTTAGACAATTAGAATATCCCTGAAAAGTATCAACTTACTCTTTTGCACTAAGTTTCCTTTTACTAATACAGACAGCTACATCATCATCTTCAACCAAACAAACTTGATGAGGTTTACACTGCAGATTTTTGCACAAATCATCTAATTAAGGAAAAATAAAATTTCATGTATTCTATTTGAGAAATATTTTAGAATTGACAAAAAATTAATTATTTTTATTGATAAATGTCCATTTAGAAACCATAATAAAATATAATGAATATATATTATCCTTTAAAAAGATTTGACTAATGGCACTTAATGAGTATAAACATTTAAAACAATCAATTTTCAAATCTATGACAGAAAACTACGAAATTCAGCAAGTCTAAACAGACACCCTTTGATAAATACTTGTTTAAGGAGTAAAAATTTAACACTTTTTAACAGACTAGTAAATCTAAAGTGGTAGATTTAAAGCTGTAGTTTTAGCAAACCATATATATATATATATATATATATATATATATATATATATATATATATATATATATATATATACACACACACACACACACACACATATCACATATATATATAATTTTTTAAAATAAGCCTGTAAGAAATCGAGTACCTCCCACCAAAATGGGCACTTGTCAACTCAGTCTCTAATCTAAGTCTACCCGACTTTAGCCGGTCTGGGTAGGAACATATATAGAAAAATATAGGACACAGTGGGTCTACTTATTTTGTTCTGTAAAAATATACTGGTGACGAGTAATGAGAGTGGCTTACCTAAAAGAATACACCACGCCAAGAATTATAACAACTTGGTTGATAATCCAAATAAAGCCTTTATTCCTCTCTTTCTTGATGGGAAAAACCTATAGCTTGACATATAAACCTTATGCTGGAGCAAATTCTGCCACTAAAGATATTACAAAATGCTTATCTACTGCCTCACACTCTCACTAGCTGTCACATCAACACTACACGAACAACGCCTCCTTTTAAAGATCGTTGGCTCAGATGCCAGATACTTCTGCACGATGCAAAAACATCCTTGGCGCGCCCGTGTGACATCAAAGAGAGCGTGAAGCAGCATTCTCACTTATTTCTTAATCGGAAGGGAACCATTTGACACCATCCGTCATCTAGTTCCAACAAAGCCCAAATAGGTTTAGGTGATAAAACTCAGGTTTTATAGGATGTTTTCAAGAAACTAACTGGCTTTGATTTCCACATGTATGCTTTGAGTCTCTAAAACGGATCATTCATCTGTGAAACTTCAAGTAAATTGTAAATTAAAAAGTAAATTTGTGAAAGCTGTTTACAATATGTCTAATATATGGTGATATTAGATATTTTAAGCCAGATGCAATTAAGATATTCACGTAATCCTTAAAATTAAGAAGAAAAAAAAGGAGTTGAGCTTTGATTGCTTCATATATTTCTGACTCTTTGCCCATCATTTAATAATATTGGATAATGTTATGCTAACACTAAATATTGTATCCATAACGTTACAATATTTAAAATATGTAAAATTTCTAAAGAAAAACAAGAAAAAAAGCATAGTGCATCAAGAGGGTTTGAGAACCCTAAAAACACTTTGGAAATCCTTGTTTTCAATCAGAAATGTGATTTTCTGTGTATTTTCATATACTTCTTCTCTGGAAAAAAATATGAAATCTAAACAGAAATTCTACAAATAATGTTAAAAAAAAGTTGCCTAGTACTCTATTTTTCTCTGTGCCTGGAAGCATCAATTATCTTTTCAGTATTAAGAAAATAAAAATGTACATATTTATAGAGGTAATATTTTATTTTTTAGAGAAATATTTAAAAAAGAAATTAATTGCTAATTAATAAAAAAGTACAACACTAATACAAGAATTCAGAGTTAAGCATATTTAGTATAATATTCATATTTCCACATCAGGATACTGTTTCTGCTTAAAACAAATATAAATATTATTTGCAAAAACTTACAGAGAATGTATTAGATTGTAATATGTAGTAATTTTTAATAGTAATATATTTTGACCTCAGTATACTTGTTGATATTTATAAATGCCCCCCCCCCCCCCAAAAAAAAAAAAAAAATAAATAAATAAAAAAAAAATAAAATAAAATAAATAAATAAATAAAATAAAAAAAATTGTAAATGCCATTTTTTTCTTCTTCTAAATTTTTCATAACTTTTTAATCATGAGTTAAATGTGGTGTTCTTATTTAAGAGTCACAATAAAACAAGTATAATTCTATAGACACTTACTTTCTGTGACTATTTCTGCTGCTTTGTAAAACGATTTTTCTGTATCACTTGATGAATCTTGCTGAAAATAGAATGAAAAACAAATATATAGTTATTATTTCACCCATCTAAATATGAAACTTACTTAAAAAGGCCACTCTTATTCACAAGTTTCATGATAAATCTAGATGAGAGATATTTGGACATCTTTTCATGAAGCATAAGGGTAACTTATATAAATATAAAAGATTTACTCTTTTGTCTCACTAATAAAAATTAACAGGTTTACCAGGATTTTTCTTCTTAAAATCATGGTTCCCACTCTTTAATGATAAAAAAATTAAGTATTTTTTAAGTTATTTTAAAGACTAGCAAAGCAAGAAGGGCAAGTGAATAGTGCCCACATAACATCTAAGGTCTTTAACTTGTAATGCTGCTATCTGTAGGAATGTACAGTAAAACACAAGTTCTTTCATATGATAGGCAATGAAGTGTGTTAGCACTAATCATAACAATCACAGATAGTCATATGTTTATTTCACTTGCACGAATGAGATGTGTGTGTGTGTGAATCATTATCAATCATCATAGTTGGCACTGTTTCAAGACTATTTTAAAAAGTTAACATCTTTGACATTGTTGTTTTATTGTATTATCAGCTGTTTCTTCTACATCTCAATTTTTAAGCACTAAGCACTTACCCTACAAATGTTACATGTTGGGGAAAAAATTACTTAAATTTTTATCATATAAATTTTCTCTTTCCTGATTTCTAAATGGACATATCAGACTATTCTCCATTTTTGTTATTAAAATAAATTTTAGTGAATAAAGAAAGTTTCTCCATTGTTATATATTTTCTGTTTTTTTTCTCTTCACTTCATAATTCTCAACCCAAAACAGAGAAAAATGCTTATGAATATTCCTTCAATTCAAAAATATCAGACAGCTCAAGAATTGTTAAGAAACAGTTTATTTGCATTTACCTCACCATCATTCCAGAGAGAAACAGGTAATACATAAAGGCAGATATGTACTTTGTTTTTGCAGCACAAGTGCATACCTTGGTTCTCACAAATATTTTCAGTTCTGAAAATTTGAAATTGTTACATTAAAAAACCTTAGATATTTCTTTGATCTTTATGAAATCTTTTGAAAAAAGAAAAGAGGTTTAGTGTCTAATCTGCAAAAACTTTTACATCTCTAGCTGCTAAGACCAATTTTATACAGCCATTAAAAGTCAAACTTTGTAACTTTTGATCGATACTTATCCTGATTCACCTTACCTTTTATTTAAAAAAAAAAGATTGAGGACCAATCTTAAAGTTTGCCTTTCTTTCTAAAGCAAAGGCAATTATAAATGTCATTTATTTATTACTTCTATGCAACATATTTTACCAGACAATAACAATAAACATCAAATATAATCTAGATAAGAGAATGTATCATCTAGATTATATATATGATTATACGCGATCATTCAGATCATGTTTAATACAACAAATAAAGGCTAAGCAGAAAAAATAAAATAAGAGGTGTAAGTAAAAGTCTATTATGTTTATATATTATAAATGTAACCAAAAAAATCACCAAGAAAAAATTTCAAGAAAACTTAAAATGAGTGACTACAATAGTGCTTCTCTTCTAAGAATTTGCAAATATAAAATATTTACTATATAATAAGGTCAACTTAAGTGGGATAATATAAAGTTCAAAATAAATTAAATGCAACCAACAACAAACTTTTTTTTTTTTTTTAATTGCTCAACTGTATCCTTACTATCCTTATAAAAGATAGAAACCAAAGCTAGAGAACAAATTTCTAATAATCATCTACTGTTACAATCCAGTTGAGATGTAAAATAATTTAAAATTCTCCAACTGAAGTCAAATATCTTGATTCATCACCACAGGGTATCTAAATTGAAATTGGAAGTATACCTGATGTTCATAGTTAATTGACAAAAAAGAAACTTGGCCTTTTCTTTGTTACGTGCTTTTAGAGTGTTCAAAATTTTTAAACCTTTAAGTTTTTCCCCCCTTCTTTCTTTTTTTTTTTTGGGGGGGGGTGTCAAAAATTAAGGATTTATAAGGATCATGTGAACCCAAAGTTGGTGAATATGTAGATATAATCTTGATAAAAAATCTTCAGATATAAATAAAACCATTCTGTCACATAAGTAAACTTAAAAAAAATTAGTTAGCAGTATAGATATAATATGCACAAACCCAAAATCTACACAAAATCTTTGATTTTTCAAAATAGGAAAATTAAAAGATGCCACTTAATTTTCCAAATCTTGTCAAGTAAAATGTTTATACATAGTATAGTCTTTTCCCTAACTACATACTTTAATACCAGTTTGTTAATTTTAATCTCTACTTTTTATCATATTAAGAACTGGAATTAAAATCAAAGCTATAAATTCTTTTTGAAGCATTAAACATCACCTAATTTTTAAAGACATAATACTTAATTAAATTTGCTCACACTAATATAATTTTGTAATGCCCTTTACCTTAAATAACTTTTAAGTTAATTATTTATACAATTTGATGATAATATTTAATTATGATAAAAAAGCTATTATTAATAATGGTTAAGATGCAAGACCTTTTTCTTAAAGAATGTGTTGAAAAATTAAACTTCAATATAAATTTGACTTTATGAACTTACTAAATTTTGTAAATAGATACTTAGGTACACTCTAATTTAATTACTGATCTTCCTTACATTTTGTCAAATAGGCTCTATGTCTAATAAGGGTGATTTAAATTTCCTTTACTGCATCATACAAATTTCTTACTTCACAGCTCATATTTAACTCAATATACCAAACAAGATGATTCCCTATTAAATATATCTTTGCTAACCCAGGAAATAAATTTTAGTCGGGAGATAGAAAATGAATTTCTTAAGACCAATTTTCAATTCAGTGTACATAGGCTTTATGAGACAGCAGGATATTCTGTGAGCCTATGAGATTTAGAGGGTCACTGAAGATCTTGAAGCTCAGTGAAGAATTTTTCCCTGGCTCATGACCCACTGAATAAACAATATTGATAGATTAAGTATTTAATTAAATATTCTCCCACAACTTAAAACGTTTGTGACAGATATAGTTTTAATGTAATAGTAATAAATAAACCCTAAAAGCACTACAAAAATTTCCAGAATTTGTAACATACTTGAACCTGCTTATCATCAAATTCAAAATCCCAGGAATGGACAGGGGGCTCATGAGATCCATTTGGACTCTTCCAGTCTGGATATTCCTTTTTAGTCACAGAAGCCAGAATTCCAAATATTTGATAGCAAAACAAAAATGTAAAAAGTGCTTCAGTATAAAACTGCATGATCTGAAATCAGAATATAATATATAAAACATTAAATGCACTGATAGTGCATAGTTTTCATTATATTGATATATTTACAAATGAAAATAAAATAATAAGGTAAGATGAGATATGAATAAATATGCACACACAAATTAAGTAAAAGGCATCACTGAAAAGGACACATGAAGCAAAATTAGCTGCATGTAAACTTATTGCTAGAAACATAATCAGCAAGCTTGAATTATTATTAATCTTCAGGATATTTTAAAAAAATGTTTGAGTGTAAATTCAGATGACAGCAATCAAAACTTCCTATTCAACAGTATAATTTGGATTCAAATAAAATACAATACATATGATACATACATATTTTGTGCGGCAATAACATATTATCTTCAGATCTTTCACTATGCCTAAAGCTGCAGCAGAAATTAAAAATTTAAAAAATTACAATTATTGAATATATAAAAATCTACTATTATAAAAATGACTTTAATTTTTATTTTATTTTGAGTAGGTAGAGATTGGGGAAATGATTCACTAAATTAAAATTCAAGAATACAAAATTCCAAATAAACGTGAGAATATTCGTCAACAGAAAATTTAGGAAAGGAGTGTTCAAAAAGCATATGAATATTCACAAAATTGAATCAATTGATGAAACTAAAAAAGTGGGAGTAGTATATACAATAACATATATATAAATATTACTTAGGCAGAATATATAGTAGCCGAAAAATACATTTTGTGTCATACATTCGCAAGTATGATAATATTGTTCTCCGATACGAAACAAATGTGTTTGACACAAAAATATTTTGATTTTCTGAAACCATAAATTTAAAATACAAAATCGGTGAACTTATTTATCAATCAGCCACATTTAGGCATAATGTAGCACATTATATTTTATATAGCATCAATATTCCATAAACGAAATTGATAAAAAAATTATGAAAACATAATTAATACATGAAAAAGGTCTTACACACATATATTTGAAAGAAAATAGGTTCAAATTTATAAGTAAAGGATTCATACATATCACATATCTTACCAGATCAACGCTTTGAAAGTAATTAATAGATATAGTCTGTCGTAGTTAAAATTTATTGATTTTTATACTCCTGCCAGAAAATCGGTTGCAGAAGGATAAAAAAACTGAGCTGTTACTTGGAGAGGTATATTAGAATTACTTCATTGAAACACTTAAGTGACTAACAAATATATTACAAGAGTACTAAATCGCTGAGACTCTGAGGGCATTCGGTAATTTAATCACAAATATTAAATACCCCAGTACCGCATCATGAACAATATTTTCTGCAGGCAACGCGAGTTTGCGCGTTTGTGGTTATAATAGAGGAGGTCGATCATGTGAACTGAACCACCAATCAGATAATGTGATACGACGGATGAGCATCCAATAACCAATCGCTATCAATATCCATGTCGAAATCAAAATTTTATGACATATGCTTCTAAATCCGAAACAAGAAATTTGTCTTTCAGTCGGAATATCGCAATTTGGTATTTTAGATTTACAAGTACTGACTGACAGTTATGACAACTGCTATCAAAAGTGTTTCTTAGGTGCTTGCAACCGCAGAAAGGAAATATTAGTACATAATTTATTTTAAAAATAAGATATTGTTAGTGTTGTTTCTAGGTTCTTCATGCTTCAAACACATTAAGAGAAACACTTAGAAAAAACAAAAAGTAAATGAAACTTTTAAGTCTGTGATAGCTTTGATAAGGGTGTGGCAGATTACATTGCAAAAATGACGGGAAAGAAAGTTCAGAGGATCTAAGCATTAGTGATAGTCTGATAATTTTAACAATAGTAAAAAGTTCTCTGAAAATATTTGCAGTTTTGTTAATTAAGATCTAAAAACGAAAAAGCGTTTTGAGAGATAGCATGGACTTATTGAATATGCCAGTCAAGTTTATTTTACGCAGCTCACCACATGAAAAAGGATGTGCGTGTGTTGGCGAAGGGGAATCAATGTTCCCAGATGACTTTAGAATTTTCCTTGACCAGTCGTAACATTTCTTTAAACTGTCCATCCTTTTTCCGTAATGTTATGTGTAAATTTCATAAACTTTCAACTAGATTTTAAACAATATTAATATTATTTATAAAAAAAAATTGCTGGTAATTGAAAAGTGAAAGTGAAATCTAAAATTTTTACATTATATCACACTGTAGCATATAGAACATATTTCTCAAAACTTTTTAAATGTTATCAGCTCTGGAGAGTTGTAGAGCTCATACAAGGTGCCAAGGTAAAAAGACAATCTACCTGTGTGATTTTCGTGGACATTTGCAAGGTGTTTGACAAAATCTGGTATGAAGAACTCTTCTATAAACTTATTAACATTAATCTTACTTCCAAACTGATTAAAATCTTCCATAGCTATCTCTCAGATCGGACTTTCTCGGTACGAGCCAATACTAATTTGTCTCCCCCCGGCGAATTCTTTCTGGTGTACCCCAAGGCAGTTTGCTTGGCCCTGAGTTGTTTAATCTATATATCAAGGATATTCCGCCCTCTCTCAACATTGAATTAGCTCTATATGCTGATGACATGGCCATCGCTGCATGACACTCTCACTAAACCCGCCTGTTTTGTACGATTCGAAATTATCTCAAAATCTATGAACATTGGCTTACCCATTGGTGTATTAAAGTTAACACCTCTAAAAGTGCTGCAATCCATCCTAAGAACTCTTCTATCACCCGAAACAATAACTTTCTACTTAATGGCTTACCCATACCCTGGGAAACTTCTTACAAATACCTAGGTATTATCCTAGATTCCAAACTAAATTGGATTTCTTATTTCGACAGTATTGTCGTAAATCGAAGAATGCAATTGTCACCCTTAAACCCCTTCTTTCCTATTACAGTCGCCTGTCGCCAAAATTGAAACTGTTGCTGTACAAGAGTCATGTATGTCCCATTTTAACATTTCTCTCTACTGTATGGGGGATTGCATTCATCCACCAATTACGGAGATTTCAAGTTATGCAAAATTATGTCCTCAAACGTTATATAACTAAAGCTCCTATTTTATCAGAAATGACGTGATTCATCGGGGTCTACGCATTAAACCTATGTCATAAATTGTTATAAGAGTTAAATGAGGCATTAGGACTTTTAGAAGCTTTAATCAACAGAATAGAACACACACGGAAAATACAGCATTGTCGAATGTAAACAGTGACAGTATGTTGCCAAACGCGATACAACAAAATGCTGTTGCCATGAATGGGAAATACATAAGTTCTTGAACATAAATATCAGCACATTCACCCCTCCTATTTTTATTTTAATCTGTCACACAGTCCACGAGATACGCAGGCCGACGACGGGTTCTGGAACCTGTAGGTGGCAAGGGAGACATCTCAGGCCTTGGTCTGGAAGGCTGATGCAAGTTCTCACTTTCGGTGTTCTTGTTATGGACCTCAGGCAGGGGGTCGGTAACAGGTTCTTGCTTGTCTGGATTAGCACTCAGCGGAGGCGCTAGAGAGGGTGGGTACTCTGCCGATGGATTCTCCAATGGATCACAATTGGTATAAGAGTCTTGAGGGAGAGAATTTCCTCTAGGGCCTAGGTGACGGATATTCACGCTTGTCTCTCGACCATCTGGGAGCCTGACGTAAGCATATTCAGGGGTTGCTTCCAAGAGCTCAACCTCTTGGACAAAGGGTTGGTACTTGTTAGCTCGGTTTTGATTTTTCATCGAGATGGGTCCAGGAGTTGTCAGCCAAGTAGGTAAGGAGCATCCCGAATGTGACCTTCTAATGTGGGTGAACATCCTTTCATGGAGAGTAGCGTTGGTAGCGGTACATAACAATGACCGAATTGAGTGAAGGGCAGACTGTAAGACTGTTTCCCATTGTTGGATTGCGAGGCCTTTTGATTTTAGGGCAAGTTCAATGGATTTCCAAATGATACCATTATATCTTTCCACCTGGCCGTTTCCAGCTGGATTGTAGACAGTAGTGCGGCTAGTGGCGATGCCTTGGGAGGTAAAGTATGACTTAAGCTCATAGGACATGAAAGAAGAGCTCCTGTCTGAATGAATAAATGCTGGCATCCCAAAAAGAGACAACAGGGTATGCAGACAAGAGATGACTGTAGCTGCAGAGATATCCGAGCAAGGAAAGGCAAATGGGAATCTGGAAAATTCATCAACAATGGTCAGGAGGAAGCGATACTTAGAGGTAGATGGTAGTGGGCCCTTAAAATCGAGGTTGAGCCTTTCGAACGATGAGGTAGCTTTAATGAGAGTACCAGCGTTTTTGAGGAATTTCGGTTTCAATTCATTACAAATTGGGCATGTTTTGACTATTTCTTTTACCTCCTCCATCGAGTATGGCAGGTTTTTGGCACGGACCCAGTGATACATTCTGGTTATCCCTGGGTGGCAGAGGGCAAAGTGCAAATCTTTAAGTTCACACTGATGAGCAGCAGAAGCGGATATCCGTGAGAGGGCATCTGCGGTCGCGTTCTTCCTTCCTGGCCGATACACAATGTCGAACTTAAAGCATGCAAGTTCGAGGCGCCAGCGCAGAATCTTCTCGTTCTTTATTTTGCTATGATGCTGTTGATCAAACATAAACGCTACTGAACGCTGATCGGTGAAGACTTCAAAGTGTCGGCATATTAGGTAGTGCCGCCAATATCGCAGCGACTGCATGGCATATGCTTCCTTTTCGATGGAGGTATGTCTCTGTTCCTATAAATTCAATGTGTGTGAGAAGAAGGCGATGGGACGACTAGCTTGGCTCAAGGTGGCTCCAATAGTATAGTCAGAGGCGTCAGTTTCAACACGGAAAGGGATACCATCCTCAATTGCTGCGAGAGAAGCACTGGCTAGATCCACTTTCAGCGACTGGAAGGCTGTAGTGGCCTCTTGTGATAGGGGAAAAGAACCATCTGCCAATAAGGGGCGAATTTTCTTTGAAAACAACGGAATCCACCTCCCATGATGGGCGAACATTCCCAATGCTCGTTGGAGTGAAGTGGTATCTTTAGGGGTAAGCAAACTTAAGAGTGGCTTTAGTCGTTCAGGATCAGGCTTAATAGTTTTGTTTTCTATTATATATGCTAGGAGGGCGATAGATTTGGTAGAATAGTTGCACTTTCCCCCGTTAAGTGTGAGGTTAAATTTAGTGGCGGCAGACACAAATTTTGCCAAATTCTCATCATACTCTTCCTGCGTTCTACCACAGACAGTAATATCATCTAAGTAAGGAAACGTGTCCACTAGATTTTCCATTTGAATGATTTTATCAATTGTCCGTTGAAAACAGGCAACGCCATTGGTTACACCAAACGGCACACGCAGGAACTGGAATAGTTTTCCGTCAGCCTCGAAAGCTGTGAAGTGCTTTTCAGAGTCTCGAATAGGGACTTGGTGATATGCATTTTTTAAGTCTATCTTGCTGAACACTTGATAGGTCGCTACTCGGGAAATAAGCTCTTCAATCTTTGTGGTGGATAAGCATTCAGCATTGTACATCTGTTTATCGTCTGCGAGTAATAAATGACCATTCTTGGTTTTTTGTTTTTCCCTTTTATGACAAACGCTTGTGCCCTCCAGGGAGAATTACTTTGTTCTATGATGCCTTCTTCGATGAGTTTTTCCATCTCCAAAGCGATAAACGTTTGGTATTCTTGAGGGAGGCGCCTTGATTTGGTTTGTATGGGTCTGCAGTCAGGCGTTAGGTTTGAGAACAAGGATACGGGTGGGACCTCAGCCACAGTAAGTGCACAGATTTGTAGTGGAGGTTTACAGCCATCAAAATTGATTACAAGGGAAGAGTGGAGTTTCAAAATATCATGACCTATCAGTAAATCTGCACATAAATTTTTCATTACAAGCACTTCTATTTCTACATAACGGTGGACTTGTAATTCAATAGTAACATTTCCGCATCCAGCAACATTGGAAGTTACAGCAGAGTTGGCCATAGAGATCTTCCCAGAGTACGGCTTCATCTTCAACTGGCACTTGTTCACATGTCGAGATTTAGAAAACTGAGTGAACTTCTAGTGTCCACCAGTGCATGAAGTTCTACACCATTAACAGTAGCAACGACGAGGGATTTCTGGAGGCAAGTCCGGGCTGGAGTCACGGAGGCTATCAGATGAGTAGAAGCTACGTTGCCTGTACTTCGAGCATGTTTGGCTTTGCATACACGCTGATAATGTCCTTTCTTACCACACTTGTGGCAGACCACATTCTTGGTAGGACAGGCACTTCGGAGGTGATGATCATTGCCATAGAAGAAGCACGAGCCGGCGCGGGAAATAGCAGCAACACGGTCCTCCTCAAAAGTCTCATCAGCTCCTGCAGCATCCACTGAGGCAGAGGGCATTGGGTGTGGGGCTGCGAGGTACGAGGCAGTGTGCGATTCAGCGAGTTCAAGAGCGCGAGCTTGGTCAACGGAGCTTTCCAAGCTGACAGTGGAGTTCTCTAGCAAGCGCTCACGAATGCGGGTTAGTGATGCGACATCGATAACAAAACATCGATGTTTTTAAACATCGATATTCAATATTAAAACATCGATGCTAATAAAACATCGCCCAAAATCCATCGATGTTTTTAAACATCGATGTTTTAGAACATCCATTTTTTAAAACTGGTTTAGTAACCTCTAACATTAATGTTACTTCCGTAAGTCGTGGGGAGGGGTTGATCTAATTTTACTCTCTGATTGGGCAGACACAAATGACAAAATCTTGGTTGCTTTCGGCTACTTTGATGACTCAAAATTCTCGTGGTAAATACCGCCATGTTTTTCCTTCAAATGTCCAGATAAATTCGTGGTATTGCCAGAAGTTTTGAGGGATTTAAGGCAAATATTGCATTTCGCCAATTTGTCAGAGGTTTTGCAAAAATATTTCCAAACGGTACTTTTGGGAGGCATCTTACTAATAATATTAACGTCAACTTATATAAAACCAGAACAAAACAAAAACTTAAATGGATGCACTCGTGTATATACTATTTGAAAAATAAAACCCCATGGAAGGTTCTGGAGTATCAGGAACATTCCAAGCTCTCTGATTGGTTCATTGGTTGTTAATTGCCATTTGTCTGTTTGCTAAGGAATCATTCCCCCTTTTGTATTCGTCCTTTTCAGAATTCAGACTTACATTTACTGAGCTTGAAAATTATGCTACGTGGTAATTTTTTTTTATTACGGTATTTTTTCATTTAAAAAAACATCGAGACAACGTAAAACATCGAGCACAAAACATCGATGTTAAAAAAACATCGGCTTCAATAAATCGATGTTTAAAACATCGATGTTTTTATCAAAACATCGATGTTTTGAAAACATCGACATCGATGTCGCATCCCTAATGCGGGTTCTTCAGTTCCCTAATGAAGGCATCTCGAATATACTCATTTTTATACTGATCGGCTGTGACTGCTTTAAAATCACAGCTCTTGCTTAACTGTTTCAAAACTTGGAGATACTCATTAACAGTCTCACTTGCTTGCTGACTTCGGGACGCTAAACAATGCCGAGCCAAAATCTCGTTCTTCTTAACTACATAAAGTGAGTTCAAAGTGTCGATAGCTGTTGAGTAGCTGGAAGCTTCACTGATGAACTGATAAACATTTGCAGACACGTAGTTACACAGTAACGGAAGTTTGTTGCTTTCCGTCACGTCAGGTATTTTCTCGATGAAATTTGAAAATGTTTTTTCCAATGTAACCATTTCGTTTCAGCACCCGTGCACGTGGGATCGAAATCGAAACGTTCCGGTTTGAGAAACTGCTCCATATCCTTATCGTTGATTAATCCAGGGCGAGAGTTTTATATATTCTGTTGATTAAATTGTCATAAATTGTTATAAGAGTTAGACGAGGCATTAGGACTTTTAGAAGCTTTAATCAACAGAATAGAACACTCACGGAAAATACAGCATTGTCGAGTGTAAACAGTGACAGTATGTTGCCAAACGCGATACAACAAAATACTGTTGCCATGAATGGGAAATACACAAGTTCTTGAACATAAGTATCAGCACAACCTATTCTTCCAGCAATTAAAAGACTGGCTTTAAAATTTTACAATGGTTTCTCTCGTATAACTAATCCTATTCTTCCCAGCATTCCTCCCTACGATCCAAGGATCCCCAGCTCAGCGAAAAGGCCAAAAGCTTTATTACGCAGTCCAGATATTTCCCTCCCACCATCTAAGAAGCATAGGAAATTGTAAATACTTATGATTAGATTGTAAATGCTTATGATTAGTTGAAAAAGCCTACTTTTTGTTTCTTAATCCAAATTTTAATTTCCCTTTCACGTCATACTACAAAGATACGAGAAATTGAACACGCGTTGGTCGACCCTTCTCCTTACGAAGCTAGGCTCCGCATCTATCAAGTTTAAATTCTTTAATTCCTTCTTTTATCTTAACATAATTGCTTTGATACTGCAAAAACCTCAACTTTTCGGAAAGCGATTTCGGTTTCCTGCCCTGCCTCTAAATGGAGCCAGTGGTCTAATACTAAATATCATGATTGAAAGCGGTCATTTCGTTTCATTTTAGCAAAATTCATCGTCAAGGTATTTGCTCTTTAGCACACAGCTGTCGGTTTACCCTTGCTCTATGGGGTAACGGAATTTCTTCGCAGGCCAAAGTTAGAACCGATCACGGATCCAGGCGGAAGTCATGCGATTTTCTAAATTCATGTCTGGCAACTCGTTTACCTCGGAAAGTTACTATAAGTTTATTAATTCATTATCCGTTTAATTATAAGTTTATTAATTCATTATCCGTGATATTCATTATAAGATATTCATTATAAGTTTATTAATTCATTATCCGTTTAATTATAAGTTTATTAATTCATTATCCGTGATATTCATTATAAGATATTCATTATAAGTTTATTAATTCATTATCCGTGAAAGCAGTGCAATGCTTCGCATTGCTAGGAACTCGTAAACCCTACTACCTTGACCTTGACCTTT
The DNA here is from genome assembly GCA_907164885.2 of Dolomedes plantarius. NCBI lineage: Eukaryota > Metazoa > Arthropoda > Arachnida > Araneae > Dolomedidae > Dolomedes > Dolomedes plantarius. The sequence continues at coordinate 32,428,589 of OU015503.1, read as the reverse complement.
TTAAATGTTTTCTCTGATCACGAGACAGAAACTCATTTTCCCAGTAAATGTAGGTATTAAACATGAAGCTTATAGCTTCATGATATAAAACAATATTTTAAAGGAAATATAACTAAAAATAAATAATCCAACAGAGATAGAATATGGACAAAAAACAAACAGAAATCAAGCACTCAGGGCATCCACGCACCAGAGGCAAGATTTTGTATAAGTGCCGGAACTGAACCATAAAACGACATAGAGGTAACCGACAGGTCTCTTCATCAGGGAGCCTAACCAAATCAGTTACCTCAAGGGGAACTTTCTGAATAGGATGTAGGTAAGACCAAAAGACATCCTAAGGCCCCGAGTTCCCCATGGATGCGGGCTAAATTATATATTATTGATGAGATTAATGATTTAAACAAAAGGCTGGATTTTGAAAATTTATATATTTGTAAGCTTACAACACTATTTCCGTACGGTTTAAACAGTAAACTTAACGGGGAAGGGCCGGTGGATTTAGATACTAACTGCGTTTATAAAAAATTAATGGTTATTGATCGGTTTAATTATAAACGTTCTAATTATAGGGGTAAAAGAGGAAAAGGTAGCAATAGTTTAAAAACGAAATTGAAACTGGATGATCTGCAAAAAATTTGTAATTTATTTATTATTTTAAGAATTGTTTAATTATTTTAAGAACATTAAAATAATTAAACATTATTTGTTCAACCAAAAAAATTCTGGTTTAAGGTGGTTAATTAAACATAACTTATCTTCAATTAAATTTGTTTCGAGGTTTACAAAACTAATAATTTTAGATTTAATTAAATACAAGCTTAACCTGACTAATTTGGATGATAAGAGGGGAAGAGATGTAGGGGTAGAGTACTGTACTATAAACTTTCTAGATAAAGATTTCGAGCATTTAAAACTACCTACTATTGTACACAATAATTCTAAATTACTACCAATCAAGGATATTGGGAAAATCGCTATCGCTTTTAAATATCAAAAAACGTCAAGGGACCTAATCTGTAACTACAACTTTTATAGTCATAACTTAGGCAAAATTTCTAATGCTGATTGTAATTGTCATATTGAGGAGTTTAAAAATTTTGTTAATCCAGCTTTGGGGCATATTGTAAATGGGGATCTTAATATTGTTAAAGATGTTAGGTTGAGGGAACTCTTAAGTAAGGGCTCAAAATTTAGGGTAAGAAATAAGGTAAATTTAAAGCAAATTATAAGTTCTATCACTAAAGACTTGGATTATTTTATAGTAAAATTATCAAGGAGGTACAATTGGCCTATCGAAGGTTTTATGGAGTGGAAGGTACATATTTTACAGGATATAAAGAGGAATTATGAAGAGTATGGTGTAAAAGACAAGAGGGGTTTCTTTCTAAACAAAGATCTATTCAGTAAAATTAAAGGGTTAAAAAATAAGTTTATTATTGCGGTTGTTGATAAGGCTACCAATAACTTTCGTTTTATGTGTAAAGATTATTTTAAGCAGTTAATTTCTAGGGAATACAACTCAAATAATACCTATCAAAACAATAACCTCACCAAAAAAGAAATAGATAATAGGATTTTATAGCCTTTAGCAAAAAATTTAAGCTTAAGATTAATAGCCTAAAATACCCTTACTTGTTTCCTACCATTAAATTCCATAAAGTACCTACTAAATTTATGTTTGTTACATGTAGTACACATATTGTTATAACACTTTGTTCAGTAAAAAGTTCTTTAGCTATTTAAAAATCATTCTAAATAAAATCAAGGTTACCGAAAAGTGCTTTATTATAAATAATAACCAGGATGTTATACATTTTTTAAAGAGTAAGAATATAGATAGCATACACACATTTGATTTTGAAAACCTTTTTACCAGTATTCCGCATGATAATTTAATGAATATCTGTTCAGAAATTTATGATGCTTATCTGGATAGTACTTTAATCTTAAAATGTGACTGGATTGATTTATGTAAATTTAATATTTTTGAAAACTACCTCTTTAATGGCTTGAGTTTCTTTAAACAGATAAAGGGTATACCTATGGGAAATAGCTTTTCTAGCGCATTTGCTAACATATTCTTACATTCCTACGAAACTAAATTTCTTAACTCAAATAATGTTACCGGATTCAGGTATATTGATGACCTCATAATTTTTAACTGCAACGATTTGGAATTTCTTAATCAAATCTAACCAAAGGAACTAACTTTAAACCGGACTAACGATAATAATCTTTGTGCGACTTATCTGGATTTAAAAATTAAAATTCAAAATAGAGAAATAAAAATAGGGATATATGATAAAAGGTTAGGTTTTAACTTTGAGGTTATCACGTTTACCAATTTCCATAGCAACTTAAACTATAAAATTTATTATAATATTTTTTACTCACAACTTTACAGAATAAAAAACATATGTAACAATGCTGGGGATTTTTTGGAGGCATGCAACATTTTCGAGAAAAACTTAAGTAAAAACAATTTCCCTAAAAATTTCGGCAATTTAAAAGTTTAAAAAAAATGGCATTTAGACTCAGGAATTTTTAGAGGTGTTTAGAATAGTGTTTATGTTTTCATTAGTTTAAGCTGTAATGGGGGGTGGCGCTGTAGTATTGTTAAAATGATGTAACTACTAGGATAGAATTGGCTGCTGTTTCGCCATAACCGTCACTTACGAAATTGGGGTGTGTATGCATCTTTGGCTTTACATTAGGATTATTTGTGTGCTTGCATGTACGGTGCGTTGAGCCATTACTGTAAGTTGTGCTTGTCTTTTCATATTCTTTCGACTGAATGTTCCATGGAAAACTCGGGGCATTAGGATGTCTTTTGGTCTTACTTGCATCCTATTCAGAAAGTTCCCCTTGAGGTAACTGATTTGGTTAGGCTCCCTGATGAAGAGACCTGTCGGTTACCTCTATGTCGTTTTATTGTTGCACTTATACCGAATCTTGCCTCTGGTGCGTGGATGCCCCGAGTGCTTGATTTCTGTTTGTTTTTTGTCTATATTCTATCTCTGTTGGATTATTTATTTTTAGTTATATTTGTATATTTTCATTATAAGGATATGAAGCTTTAGCGCTATCCTTTATTGAAAAAGTTTTATGTTTTCTTTGCTAGGGTAGGTTTTAAGTTAAAGGGATTTAGCAGTCTATGCTTGCTTTTAATTTTTGTTTATTCGATTTGTTTACACTCAAGAACCAAAACATTATGACCACCTGTCAATAACGAGTTGGTCCACCTTTGGCGCGCAACACAGCTTCAACCCGCCTTGGCATGGATGCCACAAGTCCTTCGTAGATGACCGGAGACAGATTGTACCAGATGTTTAAGCAACGGTCACGCAAATCCGAGATATTGCGAATTGGTGGTCTTTGAACTCTGAGCTGCCGTCCCATGACATCCCAAATGTGTTCTATCGGATTGAGATCCGGTGAGTTAGGCGGCCAGGACATTAACTGGAATTCAGCATCATGTTCCTGGAACCACTCCAACACAATTTTAACCTTGTGACACGGGGCATTGTCCTTTTGGAACATTCCATTTCCAGATGGAAAAACAGAGGCCATGTAAGGGTGCAACTGGTCCGCAATGATGTTCAGATACCCTGTAGCATTCATGGTCAGCTCTACCACAACCACGGGTCCCAGAGACGCCCAAGAGAACGTCCCCCAAAGCATGATACCGCCACCACCGGCCTGTGTATGACCTACTGTACATTGAGGGAGCAACAGTTCGCCTGGAAGACGGCGTATCCTGACACGGCCATCGGCGTGATGAATGACAAACCGTGATTCATCTGACCAGGCAACTCTCTCCCACTGATCCATGGACCAGTCGCGATGTTCCCGGGCCCAGCGCAGGCGCAGTTGGCGATGACGCTTGGTCAGCAAAGGCACACGAGTGGGACGTTTGCTGCGTAGCCCCATATCCAACAGTGTCCGCTGAACAGTGTGCTGCGATACTATTCTACTTGGCCCTGCATTATATTGGGCTGTCAGCTGAGCCATTGTCTGGCTCCGGTTTTGCTTCACCATGCGAGACAGTCTCCGACGACCTTTTTCTTTGATAGCGTGTGGACGTCCAACACCATGTCGTCTACTGCTGGTTTCACCGTCATTCACCACTTTGCATAAGTACTAACAACTGTAGGTAGCGAACAACCCACGAGTCGTGCAGTTTCGGAAATACTTGTTCCGAGCCTTCGAGCCATTACAATCTGCCCTTTATCAAAGTCGCTTAGATCCGCAGCCTTTCCCATCACACACAGAAGTAAGTGAAAGAATGATTCTTCAGACTCTCCAGCAGCAGTTAAATACCATTTCCACCTGATCACGTGCCTTCCATGTCATCCAGGCGAATTCATTGCAAAATGTAGGGGTGGTCATAATGATTTGGCTCTTGAGTGTATATTAAAAAATATTTTAAAGGAGTTTCTCTTTCGGTCGTGTCCACTCGCGATGATTCAATTTTTACTCCAGCATAAAAATTTTCCCCTTTCGGAAAGTAAACAAATTGAATTTTCCGATAGAAATGCGTATTTAATATAAAATAGAATGTATCGTGTAAACAGAAGCAAGCATGCACATATTTATTTCAAGTTATGACAAAAGATTTACGGATTAAATTTCCCGTAAAATAAATAATGAAATGGTAAATTTTCATTGATATGATAACAAAAAAATTAAATGCCTTTGCTATAGAAAATAAACAATCTGAGTTTATTTTTAACATGCAATCAAGTAAGTCAATACTACAATAATTATAAAAATATAAAAGCTGGGATCGGTAGAATCTTTTTAAAAATCATTTTTTAAATCATTTTCACACTGAAGGGACTTTGAATAGTTAGTATGATGTCAATTTTCCTCCCATTCAAAAATTCCATTTAAAAATTCTTGATAAAATTTAAAATGTTATGTACTTTATATATATATATATATATATATATATATATATATATACACTAGCTGAAAATCCGCATTTCGCTACGGAGTACATTCAAAATAAATACAACGGTCAATGTATGCAATTAATGCCCCCCCCCCCTAAAAAAATATATACGTATGTATATATATATATATATATATATATATATATATATATATATATATATATATATATATATTTTTTTTTTAAATAAATAATATATATTTATAATAAATAATATATATATTTATAATAAATAATAATATATATCTATATATATATATATAACAGTTCCGTAACTGACTCACTGACTGACATACAACGCACAGACCAAACCGCTGGACCTAAAGGGCTGAAATTTTCCATAGCGATTCTTTTTATATTGTAGAGGTGCACTAAGAGAGATTTTTGAAAAATTCTTCTTAGATTTTTTTAAATGAAATTTTTAAGCTGTTTTAGTAACTGTTTTAAAGTTTGCATTTAAAATAATAATTTGAGGGTTATAAAATTTATATCATAGAAAGATCATAAAAATTCCTTTAAAATGAAATCTTTTTCGAATATTTACCTCTATTTTCTGTTTTTTGGTGAATTTTTAAATATTAATTTTTGCAATTTAATTTATTATATGCTGATCACGTGATTTCCTTTTCTGGTACTTTAAAAAAATTTATCGTCACGTGCATAACAACTAAATAGATAAAAAAATATTTTTTTTCTTGCTAATGCGACAGACGATTGGACATTATTTTGTCAGTAAAAATATCCCTTATTTTTTTATAAATATATATATTTTTTCTACATCAATTGTATATATAGATCGTCGTATTTATTATATATATATATATATTGGCACTAATTGCATTCATTGACCATTGTATTTAATTTGAATGTACTCCGTAGCGAAGTGCGGATTTTCCTATAGATATATATATACACTGGTGTCCAAAAGTTAAGCATAATTCATAAGTGAAAGAACGTGAATAAATATTGGTCAAACTGTTCAAAATCACTTGTGGAGAATCACTGTTTGAAGGTGAAACAGTGTGCATATTCAAAACATTTCAGTCGACGTCGGCATGCGCAAAACATGTGCGCACGTCAGAGCGAGTATAAAATCGGTTCACGTGCCAACGGAGATCAGGCAGGTTATGTGCAATTGCTGTGCTGAGGAGAGATTTAAACGATCAAAAAGGCCGAAGGATGGCCCAAAGAAGGCCAAATGAACATGTTTTTGAAAGGAAGAATTATTGGAATTCTGAAATTTGGACGATCTCAAACCGAAGTGTCTCAAATTCTGAATGTGCATCTGTGTGTGATCTCAAGACTGTGCCATGGGTTTCAAAGTTACCCGACGACCCGTACAATGTCGACCAAGAGTCACAACCGTTCGTCAAGACCGATATTTGGCAATAACTGCGTGACGTCAGAGGGACAGTTGTTCCAGAGAACTCGATTCAGCGCTCACAGCCGCCACAGGAGTGCGAGTTTCGAGGCAAACTGTTTACAGGAGACTTAATAATGCTGGTCTGTATACCAGACGACCAGCCGTTTGCATTCCTCTCAGGCTTGCGCATAAACGCGCTCGTCTAAACTGGAGTTTGAAACATCAGCACTGGAGTTTGCAGCAACAGTGGGCCAATGTGATGTTCAGCGACGAGTCCCGGTTTACTCTGAAGACTGATTCTCGTCGGATAACGATATGGAGAGAACGTGGAACTCGCTTTTACCCAAGAAACATCCCAGAAAGACATCATTTTCCTTCAAAGGTAGTCATGGTGTGGTCAGGCATAATGCTGGATGGCCACACAGACCTCTACGTCTTTGACACGGGGTCTGATACTGCTGAAAGGTACAGAGACGAAGTCCTTGACCCTTATGTTCGACTGTTTCGAGGTGCTGTCGGTTCTGGATTCATATTCATGGATGATAACGCGCCTTGTCACCGTGCGATCCTGGTCGACAACTTCCTTGAAATTGAAAATATCCAGCGCATGCAGTGACCCGCTCACTTTCCTGATCTTAATCCTACTGCGCATGTGTGGGATATGCTCGGGAGACAAATTGCAGCCCTTCCGCACCCACCAAATTCCGTTCCAGAACTGGAAAGAGCTCTCCTCAAGGCTTGGAACTCTGAGGCCACAACTCATCCCCACTCTCTTAGCACACATGGAAAATCGTTGTGCAGCATACGCGGCTACCAGAGGTGACCACACACCTTATTAAACTGTCATATAATCTTTTTATTAAAATTTTTTTCACTAAAGTATAAATTATTAGTTTGCACTGTTTTCTTTCAAACTGTTTCTTTAAATAATAAAAGTGATTAATATTCTTCATTTGCATTGTTTTCTTATGGTGTAACCGTATTACACTCGCATATCACGTTTCCCGCCATTCTGACTTAGATTTCCTTAAATATTCACATAAATATCAGTTATGCTTAATTTTTGGACACCAGTGTATATACACTGAAGTGCCACTGAATTCGGGATACCTACCTAGTAACGAGTTGGGCCTCCTCTGGCCTTGATAACGGCTGCCACACGACGAGGCATAGATTCAACAAGTTTCTGGAAACGTTCCACGGGAATGGCTTGCCAAATATTGGCTAAAGCTGTCCATAATTCAGTAAGGTTCTTTGGTGCTGTGTGATGGCCTTTCACGCCTTGTTCCAAAACATCCCAAAGATGCTCACTAGGATTTAAGTCTGGGCTTCTAGGTGGCCAATTCATGACAGAGAAGTCAGAGGAATGCTCATCCAACCAGCCAGTAGCCAACCGGGACTTGTGAGAGGTACAGTTGTCTTGCTGGAAAACTCCATTACCGTGCGGATAGCAGAACTGCATAAACGGATGGAGGTGATCACCCAGCAACTCTACGTACCGAATTGGATTGAGTACCAAATTGCGGTACTCAATTACGTACCGAATTGCGGTTGGTACCAAAGATCCCAAACTGTGCCATGAAAAAACATCCCAGACCATGATTGAGCCACCATGCCCTTGTACAGTTCCAGCCAGGCATGCAGGATCGATGGCTTCATGAGCCTGACGCCATATTCTCAGCCTCCCGACGGCGTTAAGTAGTCGGAATCGAGACTCATCACACCATGCTACTCGTTTCCAGTCCTCTACACTCCAGTCTCTTTGCTCTCTTGCCCTGGCAAGACGTGCAGCCCGATGGCGAGTATAGAGCAATGGTACTCTCGTAGGTCGACGGCTCCGGAAACCCATACGGTGAAGCGAGCGTTGCACAGTCCGTTTACTGACTGTATGACTGGCACCGTCATTAAACTAGGTGGTAATTTCAGTTAATGTTTGGCTTCGCTGGCTACGTACAATACGCCTGAGCCGTCTCTCACCACGCACTGTCAAGGCTAATTGTCCTTTGCAGTTTGCCCGATCGCTAGTTTTTTTTCCACCATCCATGTATTCTTGGTATACTCTTGACACTGTCGACCTTGAAAATCCTAGCTGTCTGACGATTTCGGAAATTGAATGGCCCATGCGTTGCGCACCTACGATTTGTCCGCGATCGAAGGCGTCTAAATCAGGCAGTTTACCCATACTGGCAATTCCAACAACTAATTCAGAACAACCACAGTACGCGCTATATATGCAGTTACCACAGCGCCCTCACTTGCGCATGCATGATGCGCAGCGCTACACAATTTGCATAGGCTTTGCTATCCCTAATTCAGTGGCTCTTCGATGTATATACAGGGTGTCCATAATTAAAGTCCCACTTTAAAAAGGCTGCAAAAAAAGAACCACTGGTCAGAATGATTTCAAATTTGAACTGAATATACTGGAAGAAGGGGGAAACGATTTGGCATAATAAAAAAAGTTCCAAAATGTATCAATAGATGGCGCTGTAAGCGGCATAACGAAAGTGGATTCGGCTACAAGTGACATTTTGAATCGAAATACGACGGCTTTGGCATGAGTTGCACAGTAAACCATCTGTAGTGTTCAATGTGCATGTGTGTTTGGGTCGTTTGACGGAAAAAAATGACTTCCAAGTCAGTCAACAGTTGTAGCACTGTTAGTGGAAAGCCCATCCACCACGGCAAGACCACATTGGATGGGAAAAATTGGTTTTTAATTGTCCTTGGGCCAAAAACCGCATAAAAACAACAATGAAAACGCCTGATAATTATCGCTAGACTTCAGACAGGTTCAATATTCTTTCCACCATTGTCCGCCACAAGCTGAAAGCGATAAACAGCATGTTCCACAACAGACCGGAGTGTCTCAGGGGTGACGTTGCGAATGTGTTGCGTAATCCGTGCCTTCAATTCAGCTAAATTTGCAATCGGGCCACTGTACACAGTATTTTTAAGATAACCCCACAGCCAGAAGTCACAAGGATTGAGGTCTGGTGATCTTGAAGGCCAGGCTGTTGGACAATGACGGCTGATAAGTCGATTATTTCCGAATGCCTCTTGAGCAGTTGCATGACTGGCTTTGCGATGTGCGGAGGAGCGCCATCTTGCATGAAAATGATTCTATCCAGACATGCACGCTGTTGAAGTGTTGGAATGGCCTGGCTGCGCAAAAGATTCGCATACCGTTTACCATTCACGGTACAGGTAACAGGACCCAAAGGACCTATCTCCTCGAAAAAAAAATGGCCCTACCATACACGATGCCGTCAACCCGCACCACACAGTTACCTTTGGGGAATGCATCGGTACTGGTTGAGTTGCGAATGGGTTTTCCTTTGCCCATATCCTGCAATTTTGTGTGTTGACAAACCCGTGGAGGTGGAAATGGGCTTCATCTGTCCACAAAATGTTCCATGGCCATTCATTGTCCACTTCCATGCGAGCGAGAAATTCTAGAGCAAACGCCTGTCTTCTCGGCAGGTCAGCAGGAAGCAACTCCTGAACATGTGTAATTTTGTATGGATAGCAATGCAGGATATTGCGTATAATTTTGTGCACCGTACTCGCAGGCATGTCTAAACATCGGGCAATACCACGTGCACTGCACGTTTGCACACCACTGCTCGTCCCTTCCTCTAATGCTGTGGCCACATCTTCTATCACTACTGACGTCAAAGCAATTGATTTCCTCCCTCTGCCAGATTTCACTTCAAAAGAACCTGTTTCTTCAAATTTCTGAATCATATTCTTTAAACCCTTTGCAGAAATCGGACCACAGCCTTTTTTCATTCCCTTCAAGGACCGAAATTTCTTTAAAGCTGCAGGCACACAGTCGTCGTTCTTGTAGAAGAGCTTCACCAGAGGAGCGTGATCCTTCATTGAGAGACTCATGACAAGCTACTCAGTTACAATATGATGGGAACGCCACATATCCCGCGCTTTTATACCGCATGCAATGTGTCGTGCACATGAGTGTCTTTTAATTAGTTTGCATAGTAAGCCGCTTACAGCGCCATCTATTGATACATTTTGGAACTTTTTTTTATTATGCCAAATCATTTCCCCCTCCTTCCAATATATTCAGTTCAAATTTGAAGTCCTTTTGACCAGTGGTTCTTTTTTTGCAGCCTTTTGAAAGTGGGACTTTAATTATGGACACCCTGTATACACACACACACACAGAGAGAGAGAGAGTAGGTAGAGAGAGGGGCGTGGATCTGATACGTTGCTTTTCTTTGTTTTAAGAAATCCTTTTGTTCGCGTGTACACATTTTAATTACTAATTTTGTCCACTCGTCATGTGGAATACCTCCACTGTTCTTGTAACGTTTGTCTAGTCTCCCGCCTCCTCAAAGATGAACTAAAAGTTTTCTATTAAATATCAGAGGTGTCATCTTTTGTAGACACAATGAGGGAGAGCGTATGGAGACACAAGTAGTAATATTCAACACACGGCGAGTTCTAAAGATAATATATGCCTCACTACTTACTATCTAGTTGTGAAAATTGGGATATTAAACGTAAAATTTGAAACTTTTGCGTCGCTAATATTTGGGGAAATTGGGGAACAAGGTGGATGCTTATGGGTCAGCCTGGATATTCAGGAGCTCTGAATATCCAGGCTGAATCCAGAGGAATCTTCCTGAGCTGAAGGATTTTTTTTACCCATTGTCGCCAATTGAAATCGCCTGTTTGATTTTGTTATTATAAAAGGATGTTTTTCTTCTTTCAAAATGAAAAAAAAAGCAAAAAAGTTTTTACGGACAGCACAGGAAGTGCAATCTGAATATCTGATAGAGGGAAATTCACATGTTCTCAGACTTATGTGTGTTCTCGGCCGTTGCAATGTAGTTAGCAAGAAGATAGATTGTTCAATAAAGTATTGTGATCTGTATCCATCTGGCTTATTTGATAAAGAACTCTTGTAACTACTTCAGTTACATCAATTTTTTTAACAAAGTTTTTAAAAGTCATGGGAGAGTATAGATTGCCAAACCAGGTACCTGGGGGAAATTACTGGAATCGAAAACCCGGTTCCAGTGGTTGTAGAACCGGGTATTCGAAAGCATTAAATACATTAAAACAACATTTTAATGGAGACAGACAGTTTTACCTTGCTTCGCAATTTATAACAAGCTAGATCCTTGAAACCCTTTGTCATAAGCGCATTCGCAGTATTAACTGTTGGAATTTAAATTATCCTCCAATAGGCGGCGCTGGTTGCTGGCGTCATTTGCAATTGTGTTCGAATCGGTATTGTATTGAAACCGATCTGGACATGCTGCACACAATTGTATAGCTTGCAAAATAAATGTTTTATGTCTGAAGGGCTAATTTGGTTTCATCATTGAAAATGTGTGTGTCTCACTTATCTTAAGAAAGGAAAGGTTACCTGGTGGAGCTCAAGGAAGGGAAGTGAAAACGAGTGTGACCAAGAAATTTGGTATTACCCAGATAATCATCTACATACGTGAATGGTAGGTACAACTGTTGGAAGTCCGCGAAACACACCGCCAAAGATGATCCCCATATACCACTACAGGACTACAGGAATCGACCTGTCAAAACAGAGAAACATGCAAGTCAACAGCGAAGGACACAGGATATTTACCAGGGGGACTGTTTGTCCTATCTGTTGTACGAAAGTGGACTAGGAAGAAAAATCTTAAAATAATCACGGAAAATTTATCTGACCGTAACCTGTTCGAATTTCAAAAGCCAATGCGGCTTTCTTTTATCAGAAACTGCGAGAAAAAAAATATCGCACATCATACAAGCAGTAGTGACAAAAAGACGCACAGAGAGGTCGTTGCCATTCCACTACAGGAAAACTGCAAAATGTAAGTATAGTCAAACCGAGAAGCAGGAAAAGAGAGGATGAAACAAGGTGTAATGGAAAACTAGTAGCAAGGAAGGAGCTAGAAAAGGACTTACGAAATACCCAAAACAAATAAAAAGGGAATAACTAGCACATAATAGCTTTCCAAGCTGAAGTTATGTACCTTTACCGCATTACTCTCCTGACTGTCCTCTTTGTTCGTCTGGACACATTATGAATTTTAATCATCTTATGACGTGCATCTTCTTAGAGGACTGAAAATTTACTACTGACAGCTGGAAAAACGGAGCTACTTTGTACTGGGCTGCCAGAGGAGAGCTATGGTCTCTTGACTGTCTCTCGACGTAGGAAAAAAAGGGCAGAGATATTCCTCCCAGAAAAATTAAATCCGACCTCAGCCTAAATTTTCAGACCTAAATTTTCTTTCTTAGGATTGAGAGAAAGAAAATTTAGAATATTTCATCTTTCAGCTAAAAAAATATGTTTCTCATATGCTTTGAGCCCAAGAGCCCTTCTGACTTTTCCGATGTAGCGAAGACTGTAAAATCAACCATTTAGAGGGATAGGATAGAATAGACAAAAATGCAAGAAAAGATGAATTTTTTGTCCGACAGGCCAGTGATACTTACATTACTGTTTCAAGTGACGCTACGAACACAAGGAATTTACAAGAGGGAAACGCGACACAAGCTGATTTTCCTCCGAGGTATATTATTTTTCCTCCATGTTTTTACAAACCCACCATGTTGGGGCCAAACGCGGTGGAACAAACACCTTCATTACTCTTCACGTGGGACCACTGTCATAAATTTAGCACTGACATAATTTCTACGTCTTATTTTGAATTTGCTATACAATAAAGTACTGTTCACATTGCATCCGGGCGTTGCGTTATTCTGTTGTCTCCCAGATGGTCGACATGACTTGTGATTGGTTTGACATATCGGGTGGTCAACGAACTGAGCTCTGTGATTGGTTAAAATTATTTCACGTTGAGGCTATGTAACGCTCGGGATTCAGTGTGAATAGGCCGTAATACTACTGAAGTTAGGAAGTTTATGAACATTTGTCCATTACTTTTGTCTCCTGAATTTTTTTTCTAAACGTAGTGAATTATCAATTGACGGATTAATTGATTTTCCAACGGAAGAAAAAAAATTAACTTCTAATCCTAAATCTTTTTACGGATACGATTTCCTCGGAACTTCTGAAATTAATTCCAGTAATTGAAAATCGTTAAAAATTTCTGAAACATTTTAAAACTATTTTAAATGATAGACAAGCTTGCAGAGGACTTTAGGAATTATTTGAATGTGTGCCTTGGACATTTCAGTTACAAACTGTATTTACAGGAAGCTGAGGTATTGTGCAGTGACCGAAGAAGAAATGAAAGTACAAGCGTAAATGAAAAAAGTAAATTTATTAAACTTTTTATTCTTCAATCTACAAAACATTCTTTTTTCTACAAACATCATTGCAAACAAGAGCAGAATTCAAAGAAATATACTTATCGATATTCAAACATTAGAAAAATATTTTGATTGCGGAATGAAAATAAACTAAACACAAAATGCACGTACATTTTCATTATTGGATTGTCATTAACAAAAATGTCAGAATATTTTTTTCCTGTCTTAAAACTGTTAAACGATAGCTACTGACTTTAATTTATGCAGTTATGTGCATATATCATGTTTAAGAATATCAGGTTTTCCAGAACAACTTTTTAAACTATTTCGGGGGACTATTTTAACATATTATCAAAATCTAATGCAGGGTCTAGTGTCAAAGCAAAAGAAAATGCTGCGTTTAATATCTAATAATACTTTCCAAAAAAGACTTTTGAAGAAAATTTTTTTTCAGAAAGTTCCAGACAAGTTTTTCAACCTAGTTTTAAGCAATTATAAAATTTAATTTGGGCTATGACATGTATAAATTATAGTTTAAATAATATTTGCAACCATTTTTTCAAATTAAAAATAAGTAACATTATATGATACCATTTAATTCTATAAATAAATCTGTAAAAATAAGAGGTTTTAATGTCATACTCATTTTTTACCTGGACGTTAATCTAGAATTTCATTTTTTTAAAATTGAAAAAAAAATGGAATTTTATCGATTGCATGAACAAGTTCTATTGCAGATGTATGTCTGTGAACAGGTTATATAGATAACAAATAAATTTATATCAGTTTTGGAATTCATTTATCTAACTGAAGGCCTGAATATTGACTTTTTAAAAATCATTTGTTATAAACTATTTATTATCTGCAATAAGTTGGATTTAGATATACTTTTTAGTTATATAAGTTTTTAAACATTGTTTTAAATTATTCAGAAATTAAAATATCAATAACTTTGATTGTTTTCTGTATACTACTTGGAATCAAATTTCAAACTAATCTAGATATTTGTGTTTCAGTTTTGTGAGCTATACATCATAAATCATATGTATGTTTCTCACAACTTACATAAGATGTAGCTTTTATTCTAGATTAACAAAAATAAATTTGGATCGGATACTGTTTAGGATTTTTTCGAAAGTTTTCGTTATAATAATTAATATCGAATTATAATCTAATTTTAAATTATTGGTGGGCTATGTGTAATTTTATAAATAAATATCTCTTTTATTATGAGAACAATTAACTTGACGTTATTCAAAATTTTTTTATGAAGGACTCGATTTTCAATAACTTTGATTGTTTTCTGATACTGCTTGGAATCAAATTTCAAATTAATCTAGATATTTGTGTTTCAAGTTTGTGAGCTTTACATTATACATCATATGTATGTTTCTTACAACTTACATAAGATGTAGCTTTTATTCTAGATTAACAAAAATAAATTTGGATCGGATACTGTTTAGGATTTTTTCGAAAGTTTTGGTTATAATAATTAATATTTTAGTTCAATCGAATTTTAAATTATTGGTGGGCTATGTGTAATTTTACAAATAAATATCTTTTTTATTATGAGAACAATTAACTTGATATTATTCAAAAATTTTTTGTGAAAGATTCGATTTTCAATAACTGATTGTTTTCTCTAGACTACTTGGAATCAAATGTCAAATTAATCTAGATATTTGTGTTTCGATTTTGTGAGCGATACTTGGCGTAAGTTTCTTACAATTTACATAAGATGTAGCTTTTACTCTATATTAACAAAAATAAATTTGGATCAGATATTGTTTAGGATTTTTTCGAAAGCTTTGGTTATAATAATTAATATTTTAATTCAATCAAATTTTAAATTATTAGTGGGCTATGAGTAATTTAATAAATAAATATGTTTTTCATTAAAAGAGCAATTAACTTGATATTATTCAAATTTTTTTTATGAAGGACTCATTTCGCGTAACGCAGGGCAAAATTACAGCACTGATCAAAAGAGAACGTTGTAATTAATCGCGAAATGTTCTATGATGGCGACAAAACAACTTTTCTTAATCATATATAAATAAAATGTCCATGGTAAAAGTAAACAATTTTTTACGTCATAAATTTATGTAAATATTGATATTAACGGGTAAATATGTCAAAAGTATTGTTTGTGTCAGAATCTTGTTTTTTTTATCTTAAAACTTAATACTTTTCACTTGTATTTTAAACTTCCGAATCTTAGAATGGACTTAAATTATAAACAAAATAACATAAATTTAATATTTTTCACTTGTATTTTAAACTTCCCGAATCTTGGAATGAATTTAAATTATAAACAAAGTAGCGTAAGCTTAATATTTTTCATTTGTATTTTAAACTTCCCGAATCTTGGAATGGACTTAAATTATAAACAAAGTAACATAAATTTAATATTTTTCACTTGCATTTTAAACTTCCTGAATCTTGGAATGGACTTAAATTATAAACAAAGTAGCATAAACTTAATATGTTTCACTTGTATTTTAAACTTCTCGAATCTTGGAATGGACTTAAACAAAGTGACATAAAGTTTAATTATATGATTACACATGCAAAAAGGACATTCAGTTATAAAATATCATTGAAATAATTAAATACAAACACTTTCGAGGAATTTTAATTTAAAGTCACGTTTTATAAAAATATAAAGAATGGTTATACGATTATCACCAGCATGTTCTAGATAGAAAACAGATAAAATATACGTCTTAAACATCAAACACGACTTAGTTCTTTCTTTTTAATCAACAACTGAGAAACAAGTTTCACACTAAATTGTCAATTATGACCATAATATCTTATATATGGCAATTGAGGAAAGATACATCTGTACATAAAGCATACTTTAAGGAGTTTCTCTGTCGTAGAACATTGCATCAACAAATGTCAATCAATATATACTACGGGAAAGTCAATACTTCCTTTCAAAAACGAATTCATCAACAGCAATAATTATCCATTTAACCATTAAAATATAATACAAGGCATTTCGTAAACATAAGTATGCAACACATTCACTTAATGAAGGTAACACTATTCTTACATACATTATTTTAAGAACTGATAACTTACAGCGAGCGAAGTAATTTATAAGAAACTGAAAAATTACAAGATGAATTTTGTACAGAAGATATATTTCTATACAATAGTGATTTTACAGTTCCCAAATATAATTTTACATTATTTACATTAAAAAGCATTATTATTTTTTTAAATATATATTATTTCACAAGTCATTTATTTTACATTTTGAATTCAAAAACTAAATTTTTGATGCGAAAGCATTTCATTGTATACCTAATACAGTGGAACTTCTCTAAAACGGTCAGTCATGGTTCCGGAAAGAAGTGGCCGTTTTGAGGGGGACCGTCGAAAAGAGGTTTTTTTCCATAACATTAGCCCTATGGAGTCTTTAATCAGTTCTGAAAAAAATATGCCCGTTTACCGGGATGGCCGGCTACAGAAGTTTCACTGTATATATATATATATATATATATATATATATATATATATATATATATATATATATATATATATGAATGACAAGGTTTCGTTATTTGCGTTAATTTAGTGATTTCATTGTCCAGTCGGGGTCCGGTAGATAGAAGAGAAAACGAATTTACCCTTTAAAACATAATTTAAGACTCTGTGGACCCAGAGCTCCAACGAGAGTTTCTCCTGCAAGCCATAGTATCCTTCCCCATCGAAATATTTCTGCCAACTAACATAATTTCTTTATTCGGAATCCACCAAGAAAACCCTGATTCAGGGAATCGAACTCTCTAGAACAGTCTTTTGCTGACTTGCAAAAAGAACCCGCCCGAAGACCCCTGAGAATCCTAAAAATAGCTTCTACGTCATTCCCTCCCACAATTCTTCGTTCTCATTCCCACACTGTTTTATTTCAATTCACGGACAAGTAACGTCATCTAATGATTGCTTTAAGAACTAAAAGCCCCTTTTGCCAAATATCATTGCATTTTAATGATAATTCCGCGCTAATCTCCTTAGATTTATACAAATTAACCTAATTTACCTTAATTAACCGATTCTTTCTATTAATTTCCTGACATATATACATATATATGTCAGGAAAAATAATATAAAAATATAAAAATTACTTTTACTCCAATATAAAGGCAACATCCCTTTATCAAATAGAATTATTTCAGCAGATTTTGTGCTACCTTGTGAACATACCCTTGTGAAATATTGTTTCAGCAGGGCACATTTCTGATAATTCTGCAAGAATAACACAGCTGAACCGAAAGGCCTCTATAATGTCTAAAACTGACATTACATTACTCAAAACTTATTCCATTACTTATATGAAATACTATAGATTATATGGAGGCAACTGATTTAATGATGGGAAAAGATTTTGCTTTTGTTCAGCCTTGGCGCATGTATAACTGCAATAATACCGAAAAATTATTTTTATTCTGTGATGGAATGATTTTTAAAAACAATCAAAATATGTACCACCAGGAAAAGAATAATTCATGTGCAGAAAAATAGCTACCTTGTGACACTTTGATAGTATTTTTTGAATAAAACTGCATTTTCTCAAAAATGAATTTAAAGATTCATCCTGGTTTCTGTTATGTGTGCATACGGCTTCAGAAAATATAGCAAAAATCATTTTTATACGAGAACTTTGAAAGTATCAATACAAATGATGTTCTTTTCAAAATAAGTAATATTAAATAACAGTTAATGCTAAAATAAGAGTAAATTACTAACTAGTTCTCTAATTTCGGTAAATTACTGTTGAAGCAGATAACTACTTTCCTAATTAAAACTAACTTAATTTTTGCGTTTCTAAGTCCTGTGTTTGAAAATATATACCATTTTCACGTAAAAATTTCTAATTTTAAGCAAATTCTGAAAACCAGGTAATCTTCTTTCTCGCGGCTTTTTATTCGATCTTTGGTGACCTTTCTTTTTCTGAAAAGGTAGAACACACATTTTTTTCCACGTGTTTCAAACCTCCTTTGCTAACAGCCAATTTATACAGCATATCGCGAAACAGTTATTAATATCCTAATGGTAGCCATTAGAGGTTGCATCCTTATCTATATATAGTATTAGCATACTACAAGTAATTACGCGGAGAAGATATTTCAAAGATAAAATTTCGAGCAACGCTTAATATGATTAAATTCCTTATCTATGCTTCCTATTAGCTCACAATGTCAATGCTTACGCATGGTGGATAGACGGAAGATTCAAAAATAAATAAAAGAACGTATTCGCAGCACATTTTGAAAAAGTAGAATAGAGAATAAATATTCAGAAACATGGTTCAGAAATATTTTCATACTGATATACAGTTGCTTCAAAACACCCACAATATATCTACAAAATTTGCTATATAAAAATTCCAGTGTTTGTGGAGAAAATTGCCTTAGTTATCACACGATTTTAGAACAACCACTAAGTATTTTATCAGTATAATAAACTTTCAAATTGTTACCCTTTTTTTAATAATACCTTTTGTTGGAAGAAATGTCTAAGAGTATTGCAAAATTCCTCGATATGTTTTTTCAACACGTATCTTGGCGCAAATACAAAATAAGGTGCCCCTTGGCAGCCTTTTAAGAAAGTCGCCAAACTTGCGTGGCTAGAAACGCCAAATCATTTGCACAATGGCATTTTTGCTTACAGGACATTCATAGCTTGATGCTATCAATCCTGCATTAAAATAATATAATAAGTAAATAAATAAATAAAAATAAAGATCTTATATTTTTCTTCAAATTAAGAAATTTTTTTAAATTTAGTTTATTACTTATACTTTTTTAAAACGGAAAACTTTCACGAGGAACAGCGTAAAATCGAACAGCTAAAACTCAAATGAAGCAAAGCTAATTATTTAAAATTAGGCGGAAAGGTTGCTAGGATGGAATGGAAGTAAATATTGCCACCGTTGTGAAATTCTTTGGCATTTATCATCGCCTTAGCTTGGCGACATTTTCAGAATGCCGCCAAGGGGTACCCTTTTCTGAATTCAAGCCCGTATCTTTCGATGTGATAATAAGCTTTACCTTGAACAATTCACAAATTTACTTTTAATTCTGCATTTGAACAAAGTGCTAAAGTCTATTAATTACTATAAAAAGGAATAAGTTCTGAAGAAATATTGATATGTAATTCATTGAGCTTTACTCCGTAGAGTATAAAGTATACCTTGGGCAGTCATGTCTCGAAAGGCAACATGAATGTGATATGTGTTTAATGGACGAGATAATCACCATTGAAATAACACCTGAGTGATTATATGATGTTAAGTTCTAAGATGTTTGCTATCATAAAGGTATATGTTTGAGTCTAATCTCGGAGAAATTTAAATCCCTAAGTAAAACTAAACAATATAAATCATTCTAACTGATCTATTAGAAACCATCTTTTAAGCAGAATTAACATTAAATTAGACATAGATAGCATGCACGGCCTTAAACGCTGCGAAGCCTAATTAGAGGCAGTTTTTGCAGTTCTCTAGGTTTATAGCCACAGTCTGTAGCATCTTAAGTACTCTAAAAGATGTGCGTTTAGTTGTAGACAAAATAGTTAAATGAGAGTATATTATTGCACGCATGCAAGCCTACAAGTAAACAAACAAGATGCGTTGATTACATTCCAAAAGTAAACAGTTAAAAAACATTTAATTCCGTAAATATTTTTATGAAATGATTAAGGCAGCTGTGTACTAACCCTATTGGATTCGCTCACCCCTATGCTAACCTATGGAGAAAAAGTGTCCAAAGATTGGATTTAAAGATTTTTTCGAAATTGTATTCCGTGATAGAGAAAGACATTTCACAGCTTGGGACATTTTTCGTTTAAAAAAAATTGCAAATAATATTTTAAAATTTAAATTATTCGGGAAAATTTAAATTATTCCTTAATATAATAATTTAATTATTAAAATTTAAAAATTAAATTATTATATTTATGTTTTTATTAACTCGCTTTCTTGTTTGTGTGTTTGTCTAGTACAAATCTTGCAATCGATTTTTAGCTAACTTCCCGACTAGCTAGACATTTGAAACTTTTATTATAGCTCAGAACACGATGACAATGCATTCTTTTAATACTTTTAGCCATCTTTAAGCAGGATTGAATTCATTTTCCGTTAATTTTGTAGTTTGAAAATTTCTTATAATTGCTCTGTTTATTATGCATTTGATCATTTTCTTTCAAGTTGATGGGATAATTCATCAAAAAATTTTTAAAAAAGTATTTATTAATACATAGAATTGTCAATTTTATATGATTCAACAGAAAATTTAAAAACGCGGTGTATAAAAAGTTCTTTTTATCTTGTAATTATATTGGATTGTCAGCATTTATGTAGCTGTAAATAATAGACACATTTTCTCCATAGGTTAACATTGAGGTGAGTGAATCCAATTGGGTTAGTACATATCAGCCTTAAGTGAAGATACTAATTTCATACTTTAAGAACAAAAATCCTAAATGTATTAAACAGCATTGCTGGAAACATTTCATCTTCAAGATATAAACAATACAAACAAATATGACCAACATTTTAATAGTTCATATGATTATTTAAATTGTTATCAATAGAGTATTACAATTAGGTGGTCAGTGCGATGGATGTATTGTTGTGTGCGTTTGATGAGACTAGAGGAGATTACCCTAGAAGGAGGCCCGATTGGTAGCAATCGGTTCAATCAGCTTAAAGACGGCTCTAGTGTAATAAAATTCTGGGTCGAAAACATTTATACAGCCAGGGAATTGTACAGTATTGGTGCAACACATAAATGAATATCTTATCAGTATTACTGACGCCTTATCACCTGCTAATAAGTCATTTAGGCAACAAACAATCTTTAAACTTCCTTAGAAATGATTTGTCTTGATAATGCTGTATTACAAAAGGCTTAAAACTTACATCTTTAAAATTAAAAAAAAATTATATTCATTAATTGATAAATTTATGAATGTAATTTTGTCAATATTACATGCTCTCTATTGTTATTAATATTATAACAATAATATTAATTAAAATAATGTAATAATAATTATTAATATTATAATCGTTATAATAATAATAATAATATAATAATATTTATTATAATAATTAATTATTATAATTAATATTATCTCTATTATAATTAAGCTCTGTATCATAATTAATGGGCTGTCATAGTTTTGAAAACAGAAAAAATAATATGTAATTAGCAAAACGATTGAAAAAGACTATTTGAGTGAAATAAATGTATTTCAATCACAAATAATTCATTAAATAACAAATAAGTGTTTTTTAAGTATAAAAAAATTATGATAATTCGGCAGTGCTGTTTATATTCACAAATATATATCAAATCCATTTACTAATGCTTTTATTTCTATCAAGCTATGTTTCTGATTAATAATTTTTTTTGGTGATTTATAAGTCATTAATATTTGCTACTTAATTCTACAATATAGCAAAACTTTAAAAAAAAAAATGCCTTATTGTGCAGGAGGAGGGCATATCTAATGAATGCAAAATTTAATTTTCACATTTACTTATAAATAGAAAAAATCTAATACTGACGAAATACTGTAATATTAAATATTTGTCTTTCGTTATAATGTTTCACATCTAAAACATATTATGAAATACTCAGAGACATTAAAGCTGCTGTGTACTAACCCTATTGGATTCGCAGACCTTAGTGTTAACCTCTTGAGAAAATGTGTCCAAGGATTGCCGACTTGGATTGAAAGATTTTTTTAAAAATTGTACACCGTAATAAGGAAAGAAATTTTACACCTTGGGATATTTTTCGTTTAAAAAAATGCAAATAATATTTTAAAATTTTAAATATTTGGGGACAAAAAATCTGGTCTAGTGTGTTTTAAACGCTCATAATACCCTTTGCTGGACGCAATTTATAAAATGAATCCTGTTGCAAGTTGCAAGGTGCAGAAAAGTTCAGGCTATCTGAAAATAACATTTTTATTCGATTATCATCATTTATGTAGCTGTCAATAGTAGACATATTTTCTCCATAGGTTATATATATATATATATATATATGATATTTTATTTCAAATTCTTCCACCTTTAACATTGAGGTGAGCGAATCCAATAGGGTTAGTACATAATACACAGCAGCGTTAATTCGGCCCCAACGCTTTGATAGTTTGCTTCTTTTTAATTATTGTTCCGGGAAAATTTCAATTTCAATCCAGCATTATACTCAGTTTTGCAAGGTTGTTGGTAAGCAGTTTCTGTAAGTCACGAAGCTAATGGAAACGCATGCATTATCATGTGAACTCAACTAGGAAATTTTCTCCACACTAAAAAAAAAGTATTTGAAAAAAAAATCACATAGCACATACTAGACACCACAACTGACAGCACATGTACACATATTTTATACACATTTCATTGGATATGTTGATTCTTGATTAAGACTTCCATTAGAAGTCTGTAGACACATATATCATCTAGATCTACTTTGACGGCACGGTAACGGACACTACAGACACAGGACGTACAAGACAAAAATAAATAAAGTGTAAAAAATTATAAACTGGACAGCACATTATACACAAATGAAGCAATTTATCACGAAACAGCATTTTTCTGCTTCAACGCTTCAGAAATATTACATCTTTCGCTTCAAGATGCAGTGATATTCACCCATATACTGAAGCAAAGACACATACGAGCAGAAAGTTATGTGTCTTTAACTTATAAAAAAAAGTGTCTGTAAATAGTGCAGTTCATGGGAGGAATTTTTTTTTTTTTACAATTGTGACATCAAGTTCACGTTGAATTTTATTTCCTCATCTCATTCCCCCCCCCCCCCCTCATAACTACCGATTAAATTCATCATCAACTGAACTTCTATTTACGTAAAGACTTTGCGAAGCTGAAGCCAATACGGTCAGTAGAATAAATTCTAAACGCGAGAAAAGTGTGAGGAACAGTATTAGAGTGCAACGGGTAACTTTGACTTCTAAGTAAATTCGAGTCGCAGAGCATAATTATAACCGCTGTTGCAGCTGTTCTCAGCATGTTGTACCGCACGTGGCTATCGCGTAAAGCCGCTATTGTCCCAAATGGATTTTTTAACTATCTTGAGCTTATGAATTAGATACGCTATGGTATACATATGCATATATATATATATATATATATATATATATATATATGTGTGTGTGTGTGTGTGTGTGTGTGTGTGTGTATACACGCATAAGATATTTTATTTCCAATTCTTCCACTTTTATCCCCTTCCCATCTCGCAATACTTTTTAAAGTATCCCTTTCCCTTCAATCTTCATTCTTTCAGCATTTTAATTTTTTACGATAACAATATTCTCTAGTCAAAGCTGTCCCTTCTCATCCAGAAACTAATGATAGCTATTTTCTCTCTCCTTTTTGGATTTCTAGTGAAGCGCCTGCTACAATTTTCAACATATTTCTTTTAAACGTTCTATTGAACGAGCTATAAAAATTAAAAAAAATTACTTTCTGTCGTAAGTTAACTGAATCTTACAGTATCCTTTCTTTCACGTGTAAAATCCACGGGGATTAAATTCTTGCCTTCAAGATACGTTATTCTGAGTAAAATGATCAAATATGGTGATTAAATATGATTAAAAAGGATTAAATTGGTGATTAGTCAAGGCAAACATGTAGTAATCTGGCTCTAATCTCTGTTTCGGGGAAGCTTGCTGTACCATTTTGTGAGTTTTAATACTGATTTGATGCACAAAAAAAATTCGGTTCCGTCGAGGTGTTGAGAGTATTCTATATGCAGTTATGTATTCCTATTTCTAAAATATTTATTACATGTGTAAATATTATTTTAATTTTGTTCATATATATTTTATATGAGATATGTTATGTTTTACAAAATATTGCCAATTTTAAACAACGGCATAATTCGGAAAAAAATAAAGCGCTGCTCATTGCAGTAAAAACTGAAATCGCCGCCTGAGTTGACAGAAGTTTTTACTTTAATCAAGCTTCGAGAGAAATACTAATGAAAAATTAGTTGTTTCTTTGCAACAGATACTCGAGAAAGTTTTCTAAAATACCCGAGAAAAATGCTGTTTGGTGATGTCCTTCGGTGTAAAACTCTTCGCAAAATATAGTCCTCAAAGAATCTTGAGCAATACAACAAATTCTCATTAAGTAAACTATATGAGTGCTCTATTAACTCAAAATTGACAGACAGTAGCTGAAAGTCAGTACAGATATATCTGATATGTCGAGCGAGCTTTGCTATCTGGTAATTACTTGAGAGTTCTCCTATACTAAAATTTGATAGAGAGAGCAGCTGAGAGTCAGTACTGATAAATCTGATATCTCGAACTTGCTCTGCTATCTTATTTAATAACAGTGCCAAAGTTAAGTAACTAATTCTAATTAAACAAATTTCTCAAGTGTTTTCTTAAACTCAAATTTGACAGAAACAGCAGCTGAGATTCAGTACTGATAAATCTGATATCTCCAGGTTGCTTTGCGGTTTCATTTAATAATAGCTCAAAAGCTAAATAACTAAATCACATTAAGCGTTCTCTAAAACTCAAATGTCACAAAGAGTAGCTGAAAGTCAATACCGATAAATCTGATGTCTCGATCTTGCTCTGCTATCTTATTTAATAACACTGCCAAAGTTAAATAACTAATTCTCCGTAAGTAAATTTTTTTCGTGTTCTCTTAAACTCAAATTTGACAGAAAGAGCAGCTGAGAGTCAGTACTGATAAATCTGATATCTCGAACTTGCGCTTCTATCTTATTTAATAACACTGTCAATGTTAAGTAACTAATTCTAATTAAATAAATTTGAGTGTTCTCTTTAACTCAAATTTGACAGAGAGAGCAGCTGAGAGTCAGTACTGATAAATCTGACATCTACAGCTTGCTTTGCTATCTTATTTAAAAATAATGAAAAGTTAAATAACTTTAAAGACATACAACATATAATTGTTTTCATATGTAGTATTCAGAAGAACTATTTACAATGCACACAAATCTTTTCGTACAACTTCCCATATTTTTCATTAATGTATAAGTGCGACTATAATAACGAGAAAAAAAAAACAAAGTACATTGCTAGAGAGATGAAGTGAAGCTAACTACATATCTATCTAGGTCAACGTGTGTACACATGTATATAAGTTAAAATAGCTTTTCTTATAGATATGATATGTAGATAGGGAATCTTGCTGATTGATCCTGTCTTTCAGCGATTCCTGATATGTTAAGTAACACTCTAAAGCTCTAAATTAGTACTTAAACGCCTTTCTGTACACCTGCTTTAAATACCAGTGGTATCCAAAATTGAAAATTACCTACAGAGCAGTTTGATCTTCATTAAACATTACTTCCAAATATGGCATTGGGGGAATAATTTTTTCTTTGGTCATTCAAACTGCTCAAACATTTTCACATCGTTTTCAATATAATTTTTAGAAGTGGAGCTTTATAATTTTTGTTCTCTGTCTGGGTATTTTGAAAAATATAAAGTTTAATAGATATTTAGATTACAAGCATTGTTTTTATTATACAGTATATGAAAAGGTTATCAATAAACATTTGAAGATTGTATAATGTCTTGCACTAGAGTATTAATTGAAAGGAATTATTTGAAAATGTATCTCACTGCTTCTATGGTTGGACGTAACACAATGGTCTTTAAACATAATTTAAGTTACAATTTTCCTTATGAAATTTTTACTGTTTAGTTATAATTATATTCAAAAGGATTTTGGATACCAATGGTATGAACCACTTAGTTTATGTAAAGTTTTAGAAAGTTGAAACAAGTATGTTAAATTACTATAAACTCATACATAACCGAAAAGCTTTCTTAAGCTCATATCATAATTTTTGCTGCAAAATCAAACTGCTAGACATTTATGATTTAAAAAGTCACTAATTTAGATTAATTACAAACTGTGATGAAGCATACAGTTAAACTCAATAGGAACTAATTCTTTTTTTTTCAAATATTTTCTAAACTTTTGAGCAAAGAACTTAACATGGAATTTTTTTTCAAAATAAGTCGAACATCCCAGAGAAAAGTTAATAAAGAGAGTTACGCAGGAATTTACTATAATCCTCATATCAGCAGAAACGGAGTTGAATATAAAATTGAATTTAATGGTACAATGAAACAACGTATCTTAATTGATACAAAATTTAAACAATTAAATAAAAATATAATTAAATTGGAATTAATAGAAAAGTTTTGAAAATACACAAAAAGGGTTAATGAATCAGGCCTATTAGTAAAGGAAAAATATAGGTAAAAATTATAATTTAATGAAAACTTCATTTTAGATTTTTTAAAATTTAACTATAAACGTTACAAATAAATTATTTAAAATCTTTCCGTGACACTGTTTCTTAGGCAGTTTGGAAAAGATATATTTTGAAAAATAACTTATTCGTGTAATTTATTGTTACGATTGTACTGATAAATTCAAATGCAACCAAGCATATGAAAAATATATTAGTAATTAATAGTTAAGATATTTGTAACTTTTTATGATACCTTTGAAGGCATATTGCCATTGTATATGATATGTATATATTTTGGACAATTGTATTCAGTACAAGGCATGTATCTTGATATAATAAGCAAAAACAAAAGTATTCTGTATCAAATGTTTCAGAGTGTAAAAATACTTTTGGCTTGAAAAATTCCAATTTTTTTTATAATCTTTAGCATTACTTTTGTCTTAGGGTCACTTCTACCCACAGTACTTTAATGGCGTTGTTATTACGGGGATAAGTCCAAACTTTTTTATGTTCAAAATTAAACATGCACAAAGTTTCTTACTTACTTTTAAATACATTTACTGTTCTTCGTTTCGGAGAACTTTCGAATACTGTTCTCTCGTCCAAAGAAACATTTACTTTACAGACATAAGTCTCAAACACCAAACCACATATACCATGAAAAAAAAAGACATCAACGAAAAGGTGTACAACTTTAAATTACCTAATTAAGAATGATCTTTATTTCTCGTTGCTTTTGATTGATTTTTAAAGCAGTAAAATTTAAGAAGGACTGACGGAAATCAGTTAAGAAGGTTTAAAATTTCACTTTTACACTAAGATAGAGGTGATAGTTAAGAATTTTCGAGTAAAAATAACTACTTCTTACAGCAGTTACAACTGTAAGAAAAGTATTACGTCGTTAACTTTGTTAAAAAATAATTTTAATTAAAAAAACGATCTGAACAGCTTGAAAGAGTTCTAGTTCAAATTATCTTAAATTTTAGTTCATTGATTTCTTCATTAGATATATTTATATATGAGTAAACTTCATAATGTTATAGAAAACTTAATAAAAACGCGCTTATCAACCAATTTTTTTTTACTACTGAATCATATGATAACATAGCTTCGAACTTTTACTGTGAGAATGAGAAAAGAAATCGTCTCTTTAACCAATTTCTCCAGATCACAGAACTTAAGCTGAAATTAATTATTATAGACAAGTAACAATGAAGACACATAAACAACATATACATATAAAATTAGAAAAGTATTCGACAGGCTGTCTTATGGCACCATACTTATTCTTCGGAAATAAATGTTTAATGTGGTAAGATATAAAACTTGGGGTTTTTTTTTACTCTCGGCGACTAGAAAATGCAATGCGTTGCTTCAAGATTAGATTATTGTCTTTTATTATACTATTATACTTATAAATTAAAAGAAAGTTAAAGTTAAAATAAAGTTAAAGTTAAAGTTAAAATAAAGTCAAAGTTAAAGTTAAAACAAAGTTAAAGTTAAAGTTAAAATAAAGTCAAAGTTAAAATAAAGTTAAAGTTAAAATTATTTCAATTATAGAAGTAGATTATTCATTATTACCTCTATTTAATTCACTATCATTACGAACTAGAAAAATGTCAAAAATGTTAAAGTAGATCATTTCTACTTTAATAATTTTAACTTTAATGTTTTTTAAGAAGATTATTTATTATTGTCTCTATTTATAATATTATAGTTATAAATTTAACAAAACTTAAAATTATTAAAGAATATTATTTCTTAGTCACGCAGAATTTTTTAATGGAAACCATAGGAACATATAACATATTTCAATATTAACCAGGCATAAAAACGTTTAATCTCCATAAAAAAAATTCAGCAAAAATTGTTGGATATATTCAACTAATGTGCCATATTACAGCCAGTTTGCTAACGCATGACTATGACGTTCTCAACGAGAAATATTATGAACATGTCAAGAGAAATGAATATTTTAAGGAACTTCAGTTCACGTTGAGATAATTAGCTGAAAACATCATTAAGAAACTGGGAACCTGACCATTTAAGTTTAACTTTACTTTGTTTAGTTTCCAGCACCATTAAGTACAACCATTAAGTACAATTCTAGTCAAGATCAATTTGAGGATTGTTTCAAACTCTCAAATTACTTTTATGAGTAACGACAAGTAACAAAATGTACAAAAAAACCACAAAAAAACAGAAGAACATTCATTATGAAAATTAAAAAAAAAACGAAAAAACGAATTATTAAATGGTAACTAATATTCAATTAAAATAAATATTTATAATAAATAAAATATATACAAATCATTGCACCACAAAAATTCAGTATGTATAAAACTTTCAACAATTTTTAGATTCCCCAAACAGTCAATATATATATTTTTTAAATAACAGATATAATTTAAGAGGACCACACAGAACTTATTTACAACAACAATAAGACTTTAAATTTTCTAACATTAATAATGATAAACATACATCATTACGATTGAACTTCCACTGACAAATACATCTATAAATATATAAAGACATTCTAGTATATTTAAATGAATGTATCAGCATATATATATAAATGTACTGCGTATATATGCATGTATATTAGAATTATATATGTGCGATTTCTCTCTAACTGATATACCTATTACATTTCTGTCAAATAAAACACTATATACATCTAAAACACAACGAATAAAGACTTAAATTATGCGAATAGTAATTCTCGAGTTTTAATAACAAGTCTGAGAAAATCATCAGTACGAATCTCTTTTGATTCGTTTTTATTTTGTATTCGTAAAAGAGCATTTAGATCATAAAAATATAAAGTTTTTCTTTTAAAATATTAAAAAAAGCGTATGCAACGCAAGAATTCTTCTCAAATAGAATTAAATATTTTAAACTCTTTTGTTGCGTACTTTTTTTACAATTCTTATAAAAGTTAAAATAAATGTTAACTGGAAAAAAAGTTATGTTGATCTTACAAAATTCGTTGAAATTTGCATCAGTTTTGAAATTTATATTCTTCACGTGAATACATTATTTATAAATTCAAATTAGCGTTATTTGAGTACCTCATTTCTGAATTCCTAAAATTTTTGGTTTAAATTAAAAAAATTTAAATTTCTAACAACTTTTATATAAAGAAACTTGAAAAAAAAATTAAAAAAATCTTTTTAAGTTAAATAAAGACGTAAAATAAAAGATAAATTTTTCTCTTTGTAGTTCAAAGTGATGCAAATTTCTTCAGAAATGTTTAGAATTCAAAAATATTCACAACATCTAATGCTGAAAATAAAACCAGTACAAGCACACTGATAGAAAATAAATGCCACATAAACTATCACAAAAAATATTACAACAAAATAATTCTTTCTTCAGATATCGATCTTCACCCATAGCACCTCGAAGTACGTCGAAATAGATCAACAACTTTCTAAAAATCTTTTATTACATTTATATTGGACAATATCAGTCTTTCTTTCAAAATTTAAACTCTTTTGGGGTTAGTTTAGAAACTTTTGATTTTAGAAACACTTTTAGTATTCTATTCATTTATAAAAAAGAATAAAACACCAAAATATATATTTTTAAGAGTTCTATGAACTGCAATACTGAATTTTATACTAAACTTCATATCGTTATAGATTGCTCTGCATTGACAAAAAACGGCAACGTTCTTTTAATTTGGTGAAACAAATGACTAGAATATATTACAAACTATGTGTCATGCTTAAAGCATTAAATAAAACAGAGACTTTTGAAACAAATTTAAAAATGTGGCAGTTTTCGAGAGTGGAAAGCTGAATGAGATAGAGGATTCATTCAGTGTGTTGACATAACATTGATTAACCTCTCTTTCGAAATTATCATATAAGTGAACCAAATAAAAATTTTATGAATAAATAGGATCGCTTAAAATAAATTTTCAGCTCTGTTGAATCACGATACATCCGAGGATATCGCGAAAGCTCTTTTAATTGGATAAAACCATGTCAGTGTAATTAAATCAATTTAGAAAAAAATTTTGTTAAAGTATGCAAGATAATCTAGTTTATATTAATTACTTAGTTCCCTTACTACATATTTAAAAGGTTCTTGAAAATCATTTTGGTTAAAAATTTATTAAATTTGAGAATATTTTGAAATACTTTTGAAATTGCCATTCCAAAAGACACGATAATGAAAAATTCTCGCCATTGGAGAAATATCGGTTTACCATCCGAGATTGTAGATAGTTTTAGATAATGCTAATCTAGAACAATTTTTCAATTTAATTACTTTTACATAAGCTTTACGTGTTATTTAAAAAACAATTTATAATTAAAGTCTTATATTTTTAGTTTTATTGCTTTGGGCATTAATTTATTTTTGCTAAATGTTAAAAGATAATTCATACATTATTTTAAGATTATTCCCTCTAAACAAATTGTAATATGGCAGTTTGAAACACAAGGCATAGGTTAAATTTTTAAAGTAGGTTTCAAATTTACTTAGATTTCAAAATTGAAAGTTAATTAAAGCCAAATTTAAGAGGTAGCCTAAGTCAGATTTTTCTTTCGCCTTTTTAAGCTCTTGCAGCCACTGTGGTTCTTTTAACTGTCTATTGAAATAAGAGATTATTAAGACTTTAGAAGACAAAATTTTCTACAGATAGGCCCTACCTAAGTCAACTCATAAGCTCCCAGGTTTTCACGAAACATTAAGTCCCTTCCTGCTCCATGAGAAATAGATCGAAATTCACTTCTTTTGGCTCATTTAACTGAAAGCAATTTCCCTGGTGCATTTTTAATAACACTTTTAAAAGGTTATACGATTTTTTAAATTTATATTTTGTATCGATCGTTTTCAAAACGCCAGTCCTGTTCAGCTACTAATTTCGACATTTTCCCATCCCCTAGTTGGGTTTTCACCATTTAGAACAAATTTCATGAAATTTAAACACTTGTTTAAGTGGAGGCAAAAGCGAGCTCTTTTTTTTTTGTTGTTGTTGTTTTCGCATTTTTATGAGTTCTTTCATTACACTGAAAAGTTTTTAGTCTTTTTCTCTGGTACTATCAGATAATTCCAAAGTTTTTCTTTTTGTCTATTGAGAAATTTATACAGGAAAAAAAAATCCAGAGAGAGAAGGAAACAGTTCTAATATAAAAAAATTTCATTGCCATTAGTATCAGACTGGACATAGCGTTAAAAAAATTTTTCATAGCCATTAGTATCAGACTAGTCATAGCGTTAAAAAAATTTCATCGCCATTAGTATCAGATTGGTCATAGCGTTGAAAAAAAATTTCATCGTCATTAGTATCAGACTAGTCATAGCGTTAAAAAAGTTTTCATCGCCATTAGTATCAGACTAGTCATAGCGATAAAAAAAATTTCAGAGCGTCCCATAAACTTTTGGGAAATGGACTTAACATTCCACTCAAATCAACTTTAAGATATATTAATAATAATTACGTAGCAAATAACATCTAAAAGAAGCTCCCAATAAAGAAGAAAAGTACACTTTCTAGAAAACTGCCACAAAATTAAAAAATAAAAAAAATAAATAGGTATCATCCTTCCTGAAACTGGAGCAGCGGAAGGACAAAGTGGATCTCGACCTTAATCGGCTTGCATTTGAACTTTGTTGTTGTTGTTGGTTTCCAAGCACCGTTTTGCCTCGTCCTCTATCTGCTGCATTTTGAGGCAGATCTCTCCCATGTTCAGGAGGCTGCCTTCCAGACTGTGGGCGAAGAAGTCCGAGCTCGTTTCTTCAGAGCTGAAGAAGGACGAAACGCAGAAGTCAATGTGGTCCGCACATGGGTTGTATGAACATCCGTAACCGTCCGGAACGACGGGGCCGTAACCGACGAGAACGCCATACGTGGTTGGAAGCTGGCGGGGATAAAAATATAAAATATGACTATTTAGATAGGGACATCATTTGATGTAACATTACCAAGGGTCCCCAGACCCGGGTATTTAGACCTAGATCTGGGTTTTTCAATGACCATATGAGTGTAAGGGTTTCTTTTTTTTTTTTTAAATATCTCAAAATCTGAGGTTTTCCATGTAAGTTAAAAATATAGCACAAAACGTATATATATATATATATATATATATATATATATATATATATATTACTAGTGAATACCCGTGCTTCGCTACGGAGTACATTCAAATTAAATACAACGGTCAATGTATGCAGTTAATGCTAAAAAAAATATTTATAATAAATACAACGGTCAATGTATGCAATTAATACAAAAAAAATTTATAAAAAATCATAACGGATATTTTTATACACAAAATAATGTAGAAGAAAATATTGAAATTAAATCTAATAGAACATACTAAAGAATATAGTACAGTTAATATAGTACAGTTTGGGGAACATTTCTTTTACTGTATTTTAATATTTTTTTGGATAATTTCCAATCGTCTGCCGTATTAGAAAGAAAAAAAAAATTGTGTCAGTTTATTTTGTTGTTATGCACGTGACGATAAATTAATTTAAAGTACCTAAAAAAAAGAAACCACGTGATCAGCATTTAATAAATTATTAATCTTTAAAAATTCACCAAAAATCAGAAATGGGAGGTAAAGATTCGAAAAAGATTTCATTTTAAAGGAATTTTTATAATCTTTCTCGTGATGAAAATTTTATTACCCTCAGATTATTATTTTGAATGAAAACTTTAAAGAATGTTACAAAACAGCTTAAAAATTTAATTTAAAGGAATCGAAAAAGAATTTTTCAAAAATCTTTCTTAGTGCACCTCTACACAATAAGAAAATCGACATGCAAAATTTCAATCCTTTAGGTCCAGCGGTCTGGTCTGTGCGTTATCTGTCAGTCAGTCAGTTACTTATGGAACTGTTTTTACCATATTTTTATTAACTCGCTTTCTTGTTTGTGTGTGTGTTTGTCCAGTACAAATCTTGCAATCGATTTTTAACTAACTTCCCGACTAGCTAGGCATTTGAAACTTTTAGAATAGCTGAGAACACGATGATAATGCATTATTTTAATACTTTCAGCCATCTTTAAGCAGAATTAAATTCATTTTCAGTTATTTTTGTTTTGTAGATTGGTGCAGCCATCTATCGGCCGGGACGGGAACGAAAAGTTAAACGCAAGTTAACTTCCAATTAACTTTATTTTCTTTCAAGTTGATGGGATAATTCATCAAAAAAATTTAAAAAAAGTATTCATTAATGCATAGAATTGTCAAGTTTATATGATTCAACAGAAAATTTAAAAACATGGTATATAAAAAGTTATTTTTATCTTGTAATTATATATATATATATATAGATTATAAGCACAATTTAAATATAACAAGGCAATATCAGATAAGATTTAAATGTAACAAGACGGTCTCAGATCGCAGAATTTAGCAATATATTTTGAACTATGTGACTGTTACGGCGCACGTTGCGTGGGTATTAGAGATGCGTGGGCATGGGTTCAAATTCTGGCCAAGGCATGGATGTTTCTGAACTGATTCTGTACTCATTGGGATTAACGTCGGTTCCTTGAGAGGTCCCACTATGAAGTGTATATGGGTGAAAATCCTATGGATAAGTTCCTGGTGCCTTAAAAAAATGAATATGATGCACTGTCATGGCCTTTAACCCTTTCAGGGGAAGCAACGTAAACCGCTTGCATTGTGCAGATTTTTACCGATTTTTTTAACCTAAAGAATCTTGAAAAATTTTCCAATTAAAGGTTGCAAAATGTTTTTACTTCTTTAAACAGATAACAGATGGCAGTACTAACCATTTTTCTACTCATTTAACTGGAATACATTGAATACAAGTGAAAAAAGACTAGATTTAGGCGTTTGTAATGTGCAAACGTCGCCCCTCAAAGGGTTAAGGCTGCTGTGTACTAACCTTATTGGTTTCGCTCACCTTAGTGTTAACCTATGATGAAAATGTGTCTACTATTTACAAATGAGATTCACGTACTATCTTGCTTTAGAGAGAGTCTTGATGTCAGGAATATTTTACTTTGAGCCAGACAGAGCTAAAATTGTCACAGTTAATGCTGTTAACAGGACCTTGAAGCTCGACGAAATGACTGTAAATATGGTCTAGTTCTAACCATAAACTCAAATAACATTAGAAAAAGAAATTTTCTTTCTTTATACATATAAAGTACATATCTTTGAATATGTCATATGTAAAAACGGAAAATATAAATCTATAAATAATTTTCAAATTAGCAATTTAGAATTTTATATGATAAACTGCTAATTTGAGTTGGTGTGCCGCATTGCTTTTAAACTATCAACAGGAAACTGATAAAACTACACTCATATCTATATTTCATGTACTCTACGTTTTAAAACCAGAAAAATGTGCACTTATGGAATATTTTTTTTATGTGCGAAAATTATGCAAATAATTGTGATGCAAATAATTTTTGAAGTTTTTAAATTTTATGTTCAACTTTTATTTTAAATAATATTTATTACAATTTATTTGGTTTTACATTACAGATAAATATATTACAAGTGTATTCTGACCATTGATTATTTTCTGTAAGCATATATCTCAATTTTATGATGCGCGCAGCACTTTATGATTTTTAATCACCAGTTAATCATATAAAATTTTAAACTGCTAATTTGATAATTATTTATTCTTTTATAATTTCCACTTTTATATATGACATATTTAAAAATATGTACTTTATACGTATAAAGAAAGAAAATTTCTTTTTCTAATATTACTTGAGTTTTTGTGGTTAGAATTAGACCATATTTATAGTTATTTCGTCGAACTTCAAGGTCCTGTGACCCCTTAATGCTGACAATCCAATAAAAATGGTATTTTCAGATAGCATGAACTCTTCTACACCTTGCAAAATGATTCATTTTATGAATTTCATCCCCCAAAGGAATTTATGAGCGTTTAAAACACACTATACCAGATTCCCCCCCCCCCCAAATCATTTAAATTAAAAAATATTATTTGCATTTTTTTTAAACGAAAAATGCCCCAAAGTGTAAAATTTCTTTCTCGATTATAGAGTACAATTTTTTAAAATAATCTTTCAATCCAAGTTGGCAATCCTTGGACACACTTTCTCCATAGCTTAACATTGAGGTGAGCGAATCCAATAGGGTTTGTACACAGCATAGCAGCCTCAATACAGAAAACGTAGTGTTTAAAATGTCTTTAACAGCAGCCTTCCTTTCTGAGTGCTAGTAAAAATCTTTTTGCTCAAACTGAGCAAACTCCGTTTTTTTAAAAAATAATTACAAGATAAAAAGAACTTTTTATATACAAAGTTTTTAAATTTTCTGTTGAATCATATAATCTTGACAATTCTATGTATTAATACATACTTAAAAAAATTTTTTTTTGAGGAATTATCCCATGAACTTGAAAGAAAATGAAGTTAATTGGAAGTTAACTTGCGTTTAACTTTTCGTTCCCATCCGGGTCGATAGATGGCTGCACCAGTCTACAAAACAAAAATAACTGAAAATGAATATAATTCTGTTTAAAGATGGTTAAAAGTATTAAAAAATGCATTGTTATCGTGTTCTGAGCTATTCTAAAAGTTTCAAACGTCTAGCTAGTCGGGAAGTTAGTTAAAAATCGATTGCAAGATTTGTAAGGGACAAACACATACACAAACAAACAAGAAAGCAAGTTAATAAAAACATGGTAAAATTGGGAGAGAGCTAATTTTGAAAGTTTGTTTCACTATCATTAATGAGGTACATAGATATGCCGAGATTCACGTACTATCTTGCTTTAGAGAGAGTCTTGATGTCAGGAATATTTTACTTTGAGCCAGACAGAGCTAAAATTATCACAGTTAATGCTGTTAACAGCTATCTAGAGTAATCAATATTCTCCAGACAGTAATATGAGCTGTCTGGTAGTGTATTACTGCAAGCATTGCTATCTCTCTCCAGAGAAGATCCCTAGCTTTTGGGCTTTTCTCTCCAGGGTGTAACATAACGAGAAATCTAAAGAAACATATAAGATAAAACTGCCATCAAAATGAAGAAAAAAAATTTACATTTTCTTTGAAAGTGGGACCAAGATAAGACAAATTGCACGGGGAAAAGATTTGTATGCCAAAGATTTGAGATTAAACTGATTTGGTGTACTTCTTTGTTTAGAAAGGAGGAAAATCCTTCCTCATATATCTATATATATAAAACAGTTCCGTAACTGACTGACTGACAAATAATGCACAGACCAAACCGCTGACCTAAAGGGTTGAAAATTTGCATAGCGATTCTTCTTATAGTGTAGGGGTGCATTAAGAAAGATTTTTGAAAAATTCTTTTTAGATTTTTTCTAAATTAAATTTTTGAGCTATTTTTGTAATATTCTTTTAAGTTTGCATTTAAAATAATAATCTGGGGGTTATAAAATTGATATCACGAGAAAGATCATAAAAATTCCTTTAAATAATTTTTTTTTCGAATCTTTACCTCCATTTTCTGATTTTTGGTGAATTTTTAAAGGTTAATATTTAGAATTTAATTTATTAAATGCTGATCATGTGGTTTCTTTTCTTTTTGTGATACTTTAAACTAATTTTACGTCACGTGCATAACAACGGAATAAATTGACAAAATTGTTTTTTCCTTTCTAATGCGGCAGACGATTGGACATTATAAAAAAAAATTATCAAAATACAGTAAAAGAAATGTTCCTCAAACTGTACTATATTAACTGTACTATATTCTTTAGTATGTTCTATTAGATTTAATTTGAATAATTTCTTCTACATTATTTTATCTATAAAAATATCCGTTACTATTTTTTTATAATTAATATTAATATATATATATATATATATATATATATATATATATATATATATATATATATATATATATATATATATATATATAATATATATATATATATATATATAAATGTATATATATACATACACACATACATACATATATATATATATATATATATATATATATATATATATATATATATATATATATATATTTAGGCATTAGTTGCATACATTGACCATTGTATTTAATTTGAATGTACTCCGTAGCGAAGTACGGGTATTCAGCTAGTTTACTATATATATCAAGAGTCTGTAGGAGTCATCAGTTTGTGGTCGTCACCGGCTAGCAGTGAATTCAAGGAGTATTTTTATATACAACAAAACTAAAGCACATTATGACAATTTAATTATGATAAATAAATATTTATTACATAAATTTAACATTGTAAATGCGAAAAATTAAAGAATAACATTGATAATTACGTACAAATTAAAGAATAACATTGATACAAAAATTACGAAGCAAAAAACTTAACAACGAATACAGAAAAATTCTCTTTTCTGCTACTCTCGTACCGGGTTATCGTAGCTGTCCGGCAACTTCTTCAAAACGTGAAATACAAATATTTTTGAATGTCGTCTGCAGCGGGATCCGGCTGCAGACTTGCGATCACTACAAGTCCAACACGATGATCATAGTGCTATTTACCACGAAGATGACAAAAAGATTAATTCTGGATAGGTTTGTGATTGTTTTAAGCGGGGGAAAAAGAATTTTCGTCTTTTACCATCAGAAAAACCTGAATTGTCGCCATCAGCCTACTTATTCTCAAGAATGCTCAGCAAGTTAACACACACACACATATATATATATATATATATATATATATATATATATATATATATATATATGTTCGTAACAGATCGCTCTGGGAAATTTTATAATTTCTAATGTTGACAAATCTCTCTGTGGTCCTTATATAGTATTAGTTTAAAAAACTATAAAAAATGTAACATTTCTGAAGAACTGTTAAATGCAGTCAGTTTGGGAATTCCAAAAGTAATAAAATAACTACATTTACTATAATCATAAATATATATTTCTCTTTTTTTTTCAAACGCAAAATTTTGTGTAGCCTCTATATATTAAAGAGCTTACACTCTCATAACTGCTGCAGTTTATAAGCAGCAAAAAATGTGCGCTTGCCTTTTTCAAAATGTTTTTAAAATGATTTATTCTAGCAATGAAAAGTATCTATAAATTTGGTGACTCCCGATAGTCAAGAAAGGAAAGAAAACATTATATTTTTATTTATTCCTTGGTTCTTTTTTGCTCACTTGTTTTTATGCTAATCGTAGCCTTTTTTCAATTGGCCTACATTTTTAGTAAGGCTAAACAACTCCACAATTGAATTCGTATAAGGGACGGTGAAATGTTACAGGTAGGTAAACGAAGTTAATTATTTCAAGTTTAAACTAAAATAATCTTTAAATTTTTACATTAAAATAAAATTTAAAAAAATATCATGTATCGGATAAACATTGATAATATTTATTTACGGGACGAATGATCAAGAATTAAATTTTTACTGCAATTTTGTTTTTGTCTGAGCAGTGAAAGGGTTTAACATTTCCTTACAGGCGAAAAACTGTAAGATAGGGCTCCAAAGGTTTTATGGGGATCCTACACTAACTGCAAATCTCTTTACTGATTGTTGTTCTTTATATGCCACAAATAGTAACCACACCGGGGTTCGACTTAACTACATTTTCTAGACTGAACTATATCGTGGTGTAGACACACTTACCTGGCTCGTTGATAGTCTGAAGTTCAAATATTCTCCGTAAGATTTATCTCGGAAAAGCTGATGTTCTTGACCTCCCTTGGATTTGGCTATCTCCTTCAGTGCCAACAGGTGGTTGTCTGGACCTTCCCCATTTACTGTCTAATGTTAGATTATTAAAAAAAATGGATGAAGAATTGTTAGATATAGCTTTGTTTGGTAAAAGTTATATGTGAAAAATATATCACTTTGGAAAATTATATAAGAAATATCAGAAATCTTACACCATAGGAACTAATGAAACCAATCATGGAAAAGAAAAAATATAGGATTCCCACCTATATCCGTTACACCCCCCTTAACTTCTAAACGGGGACAGCTTAGGCCATAAAGTTAGTGTCTAGGTATCGTAAAAAGGCTATGCGCTACTCGAGGAGACAACATGCCATCTATCGGCAAATTTTGAAGTTAGCGTTTTTATCTCAAAAACGGTACGAGATACGGGAAAAAAGTCAATTACAAAGTTGTTCAGCATCATCTATTTAGTAAGAAAAGACACCTTGCGCACATTAATACTCAAAACAGAATGTGAAAAATGAACATTTGTTTGGTCGTGATTTTCAACACTATGGCATTGTGAAACGCGAGCGAAGCTCGTAAAGACCACCTCTTGGACTAAATACCAGCCTGTGTTGTGGCGCAGGGGGGAAATAATCAGTGACAATTGTGACATCTCAATAAGCCGTGTTTGGAAAATCCTCAATGATTTAGGTGCTCATCCATACCGATCCACACCCATGCAGGGATTGCTGCCAAGAGATGCTGAGAGACTTACACGTGGTGCAACTTTGTGATGAATGACTAAGAGATCCACCCAACATTCCTGGCAGACATAATGTGGACAGATGAGGCCTTTTTTTTGCGTAACGGAATGTGGAATAGATAGAACGTTCATACCTGGTCGATGGAAAATCCGAGATATGCTGTCGAAGTTCGACATCAAGTACGCTGGTCGGTAGTTTGGTGCGGAATTTTTCATGACAGGCTCATTGGACCAGTATTTTACGAGGGAACGTTAACGGGACAACGGTACTTGGAGCTTCTGCAGGATGTAATAACCGACTTTGTTGAGAATCTACCGTTGCACCAACTAAGAAATGTATGGATCCAACATGACGGCGCCCCTCCGCGTAAGAAATCAAACGTTAAGCAGTACCTAATGGAGACATTCGAGAATCAAGTCATCGGGTATGATGGTTTCATAGAGTGGTCCCCGCGCTCACCGGACTTGACCCCATTGGACTTCTTCTTATGGGGACACATAAAAGGGCAGGTATATGCGACTCCTCCGCCAACATTGCAGGATCTTCGACGACGCATTACTGATGCTTGTGCCTCCGTAACACCTGCCATGTTGCACAATGTGCTGCGAGAAATCCAGTCTAGAGTGCAAATGTGTGTAGTGGCTAATGGAGAGCATTTTCAGCAACATAAATAAATGATCCTGAAGAGAGGGAAGTGTCTCAGGTTCTTTCTTTCACTCTTTATGACTTGACAATTTTCGAAATCGTGAGCAAACAAATGATCATTTTCTACATTCTGTTTTAAGTAATGTGCGCAAGGTGTCTTTTCTTACTAAATAGATGATGCTGAACAACTTTGTAATTGAAATTTTTTCCGTATCTCGTGCCGTTTTTGAGATAAAAACGCTTGATCCAAAATTTTACCGAGTAGCGCATAGCCTTTTCACTATACCTAAACACCAACTTTATGGACTAAGCTGTTACCGTTTAGAAGTTAAGGGGGGTGTAACGGATATAGGTGGGTACCCTGTATAATATTTTCCGACGATTACAAGGGATCGATTCGAATTTCTAAATTAAACTTTCTTTCTCTGGAGCATCGCAAGAGAACGCCTACACATTTTGAAAATTGTGTTTAATGGTTACATGTTGTACCTAGAGCCAGACCAGGTCCATATCGGCTTCGGGCTAAGTACTGCGGCTCCGGTTTATAATAGCACCACAATGATCGGAGTCCGTCTTGGCTAGGTGCCATCACAATTTTGACGAAGCATCCCCAGGGGCGACATCTAGGGGGATCATACCTTCCCAACCACTTACTTCAAAGAAGGACTTTCCGGTCTACGGATTTATCACTCCGAATCTGGCCTACACACGAAGGTATTCAACGGCGCTTGTCGGGATTTGATACGAAAACCCTCAGTACTGAGAGCCAACACGCTACCACTAGGCTACCTCTGGCCTTAATGGTTACGTAATCAGTAATTTTATTCATAACTATATCACTGTCATACAAACTAGTAATTATCATTTAATAATTACAAGATGAAAATAACTTTTTATATACCATGTCTTTAAATTTTCTGTTGAATCATATAAACTTGCCAATTCTATGTATTAATAAATACTTTTTAAAACATTTTTTGATGAATTATCCCATTAACTTGAAAGAAAACGAAGTTAATTGGAAGTTAACTTGCGTTTAACTTTTC
Source organism: Dolomedes plantarius (assembly GCA_907164885.2). Taxonomy (NCBI): domain Eukaryota; kingdom Metazoa; phylum Arthropoda; class Arachnida; order Araneae; family Dolomedidae; genus Dolomedes; species Dolomedes plantarius. Next base: position 32,386,651 of record OU015503.1, on the reverse strand, counting down.
GTTCCCGTTCCGGTCGATAGATGGCTACACCAGTCTGCAAAACAAAATTAACTGAAAATTAATTTAATTCTGCTTAAAGATGGCTGAAAGTATTAAAAAAATGCATTGTCATCGTGTTCTGAGCTATTCTAAAAGTTTCAAATGTCTAGCTAGTCGGGAAGTTAGTTAAAAATCGATTGCAAGATTTGTACTTGACAAACACACACGCAAACACACAAACAAACAAGAAAGCAAGTTAATAAAAACATGGTAAAAATAGAAATGAAATATACTTGTAACATTTGCTGGTTTGTTTAACAAATAGAAATTTGGGGATATTATTACCTAATGATTTAATGTTCAGTAATTACCATATTGTATTTCTTTGCAGTACTAGTATAACTGAATAATTAACTCTAGAGCTTTAAAAGAACCCAAACTAGTAACTATTGTAATGGCATAAAAAGCCTTAGCAATTTAGTGTTAAACGACAATAGAATAACTCAGTTGATACTGAAGGTGTAAAGGGTGTTCTTCCAGAAAATTCCATTGCGCAGCAATACACTACAGAAAGTGTTTTTGTCTGTTCTAGATTTATGAATAATATGCAGCTATGACCAGGATATACCTGCGATATTTTTTCCCCTGATGCCAGGCTTTAATGAAGGATGACAATGTTATGTCTTAAATTTCGGCATAGTGGTTGACGGCTTTAGGCTTCATTTTCACGGAGGTATTGACCATCACAGAGTTCTGGCTCGAACTCCTTAGAAAGTGATATATACAGTAGAATCTCGATCGATCGTTTTTGGATCCATCGTTTTTCCGTATGTGTCGTTCATTTTATCCAGTCCCAACGATCATATTGCTTTGTTATGTTTCCGTATCTATCGTTTTACCGCATTTATCGTTCATTTCAATAGGTCCCTTGAAAAACGATAGATCGAGATTCCACTGTATATATATATATAACAGTTCCGTAACTGACTGACTGACTGACTGACTGACATACAACGCACAGACCAAACTGCTGGACCTAAAGAGCTGAACTTTTGCATGGCGATTCTTCTTATAGTGTGGGGGTGCACTAAGCAAGATTTTTGAAAAATTCTTCTTAGATTTTTTAAAATTAAATTTTTAAGCTGTTTTAGTAACATGCTTTAAAATTTGCATTTAAAATAATAAGTTGAAGGTTATAAAATTTATATCTCGAGAAAGATCTTAAAAATTCCTTTAAAATGAAATCTTTTTCGAATCTTTACCTCCATTTTCTGATTTTTGGCGAATTTTTAAAGATTAATTTTTAGAATTTAATTTATTAAATGCTGATCACGTGATTTCTTTTTCTGGTACTTTAAATAAATTTATCATCACGTGCATGACAACCAAATAGACAAAAACAATTTTTTCTTGTTAATGCGGCAGACGATTGGGTATTATCCAAAAAAAATATTAAAATACAGTAAAAGATATGTTCCTCAAACTATACTACATTAACTGTACTATATTTTTTAGTACAGATAATGTACTGTTATGTCCTATTAGATTTAATTTGAATATATTCTTCTACATTATTTTGTCTATAAAAATATCCCTTACGATTTTTTTATAAATATATATACAGTCGGACCTCTATTTAACGAAGTCGCTAAATCCCGAAAAAAAGTTCTTTATATGGAAAATTCGTTAAATAGAGATTCCCCTTTTAAAATACTTTAAACTACACAAAACAGATTGTAAGTTCATATACACTAAATATTATTTAAAAAAGTAATTAATCACAGCTTTATTTTGTAAATTAATATCTATTTGTTTTATATATCTTACCCATAAAAAAGAAATCTGCAAGGAAAACAACAATAAAACAAAACATTTTCAAGGAAATGCACTACATTTTCAATTAAAAAAATAATTTTAAATTAAAATTAACGAATTTTAATGACATTGAGTTTGGCGACTTGTAAAACAGGTAAAGGTCATTGATCACCATAAAATATGTTAAATGATAAGTTTGAAATGATCAGAAATATTTTGAGAAAGATCGAGAGAAAAAATATTGGATCACAAGAAAAAGTTCGTTAAACAGAGAATGCATTTCGCTTTTTGGAGGTTATTTTACGAAGAAATTCTCAAAATGTTCTTGGTTCCAAGGAAAATTTCGCAAAATAGAGGAATTCGCAAAATAGAGGTTCGTTAAATAGAGGTCTGACTATATATATATATATATATATATATATATATATATATATATTTTGGCGTTAATTACATACATTGACAGTTGTATTTAATTTGAATGTACTCCGTAGCGAAGTGCGGGTTTCAGCTAGTATATATATGTTTACGTATGTATGTAAATGTGTATTTATGTTATACAGAGGCTGTTCGCACATTTTTTAGACGATTTTGGTAAGCGGTAATAAAAAATCGTTTGCTGCAAAAGAAATAGTTGCAATTGTACTATGTTTTTAAAAGTCAAAATTATCGTCTGCGGCTTAAAAGTTTTGTTTTTATTCAAAATGGCGTTTTTAACAAAGCAGTGGTTCGAAGGCTACATTTATGCTCTTTCCGAAGAGAAATATGCATACTCCGTTATCCAAAAACGATGTGAGAGTCATGGTTTTGTGATATCTAAAGCGTCGATAGGTAATATCGTCAACAAGAAAGGGCAAAAACGTCAAATTGGAGCCTCAAGTGGGACACAAATTCCAAAAAAGTATCCAAGGAAAAAACGGACATCTTCGACTATTGCAAAGGTACGTTGTTTAATGTTAAAAGAAAATCCCCCTAGTCAAAGGACAGTTGTAAAATCATTAAAATGCTCGGTATCCACTGTAAACAAAATGATAAACGTTGATTTAAATCTTAAGAAAGCGAAAAAACGCAATGTGCATCGTCTTCTTCCATATCCGCTGAACGCAGGACACGCTGCAGAATTCTATATGAGAAACACTTATCCAAAGAAAAATGGAAAACAATTGTCACAATAGATGAATCATGGGTGTATTTAAATGATTGCAACAAAAAAAAGAGCCATTTATTATCATAAAAGGAGAGAAAAAATTTAAGTACATGGTTCAAAGAATCGAAAGAAAGTTTTTCTAAGGGATTCATGATTGTTGCTGGTTTTTCTTATAATGGCAAGTTAAAAATAAAGAGAGTGGGAAAAAATGTCAAGATTAACTCCAAATACTATCAGGAACATATTTTATCGCCCATTTTTCTGAATGAAATACCATCGCTTTACCCACAGTGCCATCAATCTGTGAGACTCCATCAGGACAAAGCTAGCAGTCACACATCAAAATCCACTGTAAATTTCCTAAAAGAAATGGAACAAAAAACTGGTATCAAGGCCATACCCTTCACTGATATCCCTACTAAATCGCCCGATGTATCACCTATGGATTTTTGTGCTTTCAGACTTTTAAAATCTGCATTATCCAAACGTCGTCCCAAAACCCTTACAGGACTCTGGAAAGCTGTTCAGGAGGAATGGGATAGAATACCTCTTCTGACACTTCAAAAGGCATTATTATCCTGGAAATTGCGGTGTCGAAAGATAGTTCAGAATAAGGGATGTCAAATAGAACATTTAAAACACAAGAATTTTATGTAATTTAGTTTTGTGAATACAATATACATCGTCTAAAAATGTGTGAACAGCCTCTGTATGTATGTAGACATATGTATTGTGATTGCACTGGTGAAGGGTTTAGAAATTAGTCAGCTATCTAGCTCTTAAAACGTCTCCAAATAAAAATGCAAATCTACGTGAAACATAAATATATGCAAAATAGCCTATTCAAATAACTTATTTAATGTAAGTTCATTTAAAAATAACACGAGGAATGCGTACTGTAAAAACAATCAACAAAGCATTGAAGAGGCCCGCTGTTCTTTCTCTTTTTAAGTGGAGCGATATTTTTGAGTTATGGAAGAGTTTGGAACAGTGGTCATTGAACAAGCAATCACTGTCTATATTTATCCTTCATTCGTAAAAAAGAATAACCATCTCTTTTGCTACACTATTCAATTTAAGCTCAGTTTAACTTTTACCTTCCAATATCTATTAAATAAGAAAAGGGACTGGATATACTAAAGTGCACCACGTATGTATAGTTATTAAACGACTCATATCTGAGACGAAAGGAATCTAAAATCTTATCGCTATTCTGCTTTGATCCCCTTCCATTTTTGTTGTAAGCATTTTTCAGGTATGCGAGCATGTATATGGGTATACTAGCTGAAAACCCGTACTTCGCTACGGAGTACATTAGAATTAAATACAGCTGTCAATGTATGAAATTAGTGCCAAAAATATGTGTGTATATATAATTATAATACATACAAAGATCAATGTATGCAATTAATGTAAAAAAAACCGAAAAAATATATTTATAAAAAAAATTGTAACGGATATTTTTATAGACAAAACAATGCAGAAGAAAATATTCAAATTAAATCTAATAGAACATACTAAAGAATATACTACAGTTAATATAGTACAGTTTTAGGAACATTTCTTTTACTGTATTTTAATACTTTTTTGGATAATGTCCAATCGTCTGCTGCATTTAAAAAAAATTGTCTATTTCGTTGTTACGGACGTGACGCAAAATTAAAAGAAAAGAAACCATCAGCATTTGATAAATTAAATTCTAAAAATTAATCTTTAAAAATTCACCAAAAATCAGAAAATGGAGGTAAAGATTCAAAAAAGATTTTATTTTAAAGGAATTTTTATGATCTTTTTCGTGATATAAATTTTATAACCCCCTATATTATTATTTTAAATGCAAACTTTAAAGAATGTTACAAAAACAGCTTAAAAATTTAATTTAAAAAAATCTAAGAAGAATTTTTCAAACATCTCTCTTAGTGCACCCCTACACTATAAGAAGAATCACCATGCAAAATTTCAGCCCTTTATGTCCAGCGGTTTGGTCTGTGCGTTGTATGTCATTCATTCATTCAGTCAGTCAGTCAGTTACGAAACTGTTTTATATACACTGAAGTGCCACTGAATTAGGGATAGCAAAGCCTATGCAAATTGTGTAGCGCTGCGCATCATGTATGCGCAAGTGAGGGTGCTGTGGTAACTGCATATATAGCGCGTACTGTGGTTGTTCTGAATTAGTTGTTGGAATTGCCAGTATGGGTAAACTGCCTAATTTAGACGCCTTCGATCGCGGACAAATCGTAGGTGCGCGACGCAAGGGACATCCAATTTCCGAAATCGTCAGACAGCTAGGATTTTCAAGGTCGACAGTGTCAAGAGTTTACCAAAAATACATGGATGGTGGAAAAAAACTAGCGATCGGGCAAACTGCAAAGGACAATTAGCCTTGACAGTGCATGGTGAGAGACGGCTCAGGCGCATTGTACGTAGCCAGCGAAGCCAAACATCAGCTCAAATTACCACCCAGTTTAATGACGGTGCCAGTCGTACAGTCAGTAAACGGACTGTGCAACGCTCGCTTTACCGTATGGGTTTCGGGAGCCGTCGACCTACGAGAGTACCATTGCTCTATACTCGCCATCGGGCTGCACGTCTTGCCTCGGCAAGAGAGCACAGAGACTGGAGTGTAGAGGACTGGAAACGAGTAGCATGGAGTGATGAGTCTCGATTCCGACTACTTAACGCCGTCGGGAGGCTGAGAATATGGCGTCAGGCTCATGAAGCCATCGATCCTGCATGCCTGGCTGGAACTGTACAAGGGCATGGTGGCTCAATCATGGTCTGGGGTGTTTTTTCGTGGCACAGTTTGGGATCTTTGGTGCGTATACCAACCTCCCTCAATGCAATTCGGTACGTAGAGTTGCTGGGTGATCACCGCCATCCGTTTATGCTGTTCTGTTATCCGCACGGTAATGGAGTTTTCCAGCAAGACAACTGTACCTCTCACAAGTCTCGGTTGGCTACTGGCTGGTTGGATGAGCATTCCTCTGACTTCTCTGTCATGAATTGGCCACCTACAAGCCCAGACTTAAATCCTATTGAGCATCTTTGGGAACAAGGCGTGAAAGGCCATCACAAAGCACCAAAGAACCTTACTGAATTATGGACAGCTTTAGCCAATATTTGGCAAGCCATTCCCGTGGAACGTTTCCAGAAACTTGTTGAATCTATGCCTCGTCGTGTGGCAGCCGTTATCAAGGCAAGAGGAGGCCCAACTCGTTACTAGGTAGGTATCCCTAATTCAGTGGCACTTCAGTCTATATAGATATGTGTTTATATATAGATGTTATATATAAAGATATTTGATAGCAAGTAATGTTATTATGGTTGCCGTGTACTAACCCTATTGGATTCGCTCCCCTAAATGTTAAACTACGGAGAAAATGTGTCCAAGGATTGCCGATTTGGATTGAAAGATTTTTTTAAAATTGTACTTCGTATAAGAGGAAGCAATTTCACACCTTGGGGCATTTTTCGTTTAAAAAATGCAAATAATATTTTATTTAAATTATTCGGGGAAAAATCATCTGGTATAGTGTGTTTTAAAAGCTCCTAAATTCCTTTGGTGGACGAAATTTATAAAACGAATTCCGTTGCAAGGTGCAGAAAAGTTCGGCTATCTGAAAATTCCATTTTTGTTGGATTAGCAACATTTATGTAGCTGTCAATAGTATATATATTTTCTGTATAGGTTAACATTGAGGTGAGTGAATACAATAGGGTTAGTACACAGCAGCCTTAAGTCATTGCATTTATTTAATATCCGTTAAAAAGAGTAAAATAACATGAGCAATGTAATAATGCTATACTCTCTGTTACAAAAACAAAGCCTAATGATATAAAAATAAATTTTATACAAAATATTAATTTTACTTACGTATCTCATAATTTCAGAGTGTTTCTTGATGCATGCTTGAAACAATTGCACTTTGGTTTCGTCCTGTAAGAATTTATTTTCAGTTACTAGAATATTGAAAAGGGCGTAAAGTGAGAGGAGTAAATAATTACGGAAAATTATATACATATTTAAGAGAATAGTAAGAAAAAATTAATTTTGGCCTGTAACTTGAGGTATATTTCATAACAAGCATTGAATGTAGACATTTTATACAGAGTACTGGACCGTCATTTTAAAATTAGTTCATGTTAAATCATAACCAAATACAGTTGGCTCTCTGTTTAACGACGCTCTACTTAACGACGATCTCTATTTAAAGACGATATTTCCCAGTCCCGGCCCCTCCGACATTATGGCAAATGTTATGTTTTCACAAATCCTGTTTAAGGGCGATCTCTACTTAAGGACGATTTTTCACGGTCCCTTGAAAGTCGTTAAACAGAGAGCCAACTGAACCCTTGATATTACTAGTATATCTTTTTGACAATCAGTTATTCATTGTCTGCGCAAACCATAGGACCAACCAAATGTTAACTTATTAGGAAAATTGTTCCGTTAATACGTATTCATATAAAGTTTTTATTATTTCATGAAAAACGGCCGCTGTTGATTAAAACTACTAGGAATAACACTGTAGGCCTACTACGATTAACACTGATGTCCGAATGGCTAGGGCGCTGGCATTCGGCACCGAGTCTGTGGGTTCGAATCCCACTCTTGGCATAGATGTTTGTAGCCGTTCGGAATCGGCTTTAAGCAGTAGGTCCCGGTATAATTATCCCTCGTGTAGCAAAAGCTGACCGTAGCGCTCCAAACCAAACCAAACCGTAGGTGTACAAGAAAGTGTTTAACAAACGTTTTGAAAAACAAAATAACAAACTGAAGTATAACATTACTCATATCTTTTTTACCATCAGAATAGAGCATTTGGGGCCAACACTTTGAGGACAGTATGCATTCAACCTTAAAGTAACTTTTATTCAACTCTTTGTCTAACTTGCATGTAGTTTCAAAGAGGTCTAACAACTTTTTGTGTTAGTGGAAGCCTCTAAATCCGTACGACCAACTGTTAAAGACCCTACAGTTAAAGTATACAGTTGGCATTTTTTCCGAGGTATCTTGTCCTAAATGGGATTGTTGTCATTTAATTAGAAAACGATAGCTAATCATAAAAGAACTTGGAATAACCTCTGGCTAATAGCAAAATGGGCAGCAACAACAGTTGCTACTAAAAATCCCAAAATAAGGTTCTTCAAATTTCAAAAACTATCATTTTACCACGATGAGTGTACAAGGACGAATCGAGGATAAAACTGGACCAACAAAAGAATCTTGAAGTGCTGATCGTGAACCCTACTAGTTCACATTTAATAATGGCATCCTTCAGAAAGTCGTTGGTTTGATTTCTAAGGAGCTTCCAGGCTTAACGGAACCCCAACCTTTACAGAAAACGATTACCATTTCCATGTTTGCACAATTTTCCGACGGTTTGTAGAAAAAATTGTTTGTATTCAAAGTTATTTAAATAGTTTGTATTCCCATTTGCTAATCTTAATTATCAATCTCATCGCTTTTCTAGTGTAGTAAGAGAGGACCGTAGCACACCAAAACCAACAAATCTTTTTACTGTTAGTGTAAACGCCCGAAAATAGGACATTTTCTGGGGGATTATTACTCACGAGTTTCACCAAAGAACTCTCAAAACTCAGAGGTTGGAAAAAGTTTTCCTATGATGCTCGTTTTTCCATCTTTATAGCTGAGTAAGTAAATTTTAACTATAAATGTCAACTATGTTATCGCTTCTCTTGTATATTACTTACAGAAACTTGTTGCTCGCCGCACATCGCTTTGACCCAGGAAAGAGCTTCAGATGTTGAAGCTCGAATGTTGTCCACTCGACCGTCGCGGAAGCGTCTTAGGGAGGCACTTTCGTACGTTGATACCAGCCTGCGATGAACCCTAAAAAGTAACAGACCCTTTAGGAAATTTTTTTTGTTAACAAACGGGACTATTTTACCAGACGTAGCTGGTAATTTTGAATCGCAAATTTATAGCTTATATCTGAAGCTCCAGTTAGCACATCATAGAGATGAATTGCAAATTTTCAAAGATCTTTGTTATTTCAAGACTCTTGGACCAAAAAAGATACGCAAGCATGCATGTAACAGCGATACTTAAAGTTTAAAATAAATGCATAATGATTTAACACAGTTTCGCATTTTCATAAGACTAAAACAGCGGTTGCTAACCTGTTGAAGCCTGCGGACCATTAAGCCAGAAATTGAACCATGTGCGGACCACCACCATCCCCCACGGACTTCAGGGAGGGGGGAATCTTCCGGGAGGTATAGGGGGGGGGGGTATAGAATATATCTCAGTCAAAGGGGCTACAGAAGGGTAAAAGGGATTCAGATAATAAAATAATTATGTTAAACTTTCAAGAAATCTTAATTTAACATTTAACTTAATTCAACAATTCTTAATTGATAGTCATCGGATACATTAGGCCCATCTAGTTCAATGAACATTGCTTTCAAAATCCTCATTTATGTGTCAACTTTTTTATATATGGTGCCGGACCAATCTCGAGGCTCTTGCGGCCCATCGGTTGGGAATCACTGGACTAAAGAAACAGGGGAAGACCATTGATTTGAGTAATTATCATTCTCTGTTTAGTTAAAATATACTGAAGAAAAGACGCTATATTATTCAATTGATATTGTTGTCGTATCTATGAAATGCGCACAGTTCATTCAATAAATAAATAAATATGTACACTAAGATGTGGAGTAGGAACTCTACAAAATCATTCAATTGAAAAAATGAAATACAAAAAATTATAAGACAAGATCGTTTAGATAGCTCGCTGACCTACATGATTTATCTTAGATGGACGGGTGTTTCTTTTCTTTTTAACATCGTGTTTTTCATTTCGGCATCTCTTATCAAATTTTTCAGTGTTAAAGTATGACTAGTTTTAATACTTCAAGCGCAGTATTTTTACTCTTTTTCTTATTAGAAAACTAGCTGAAAACCCGAACTTCGCTACGGAGTACATTCAAATTAAATACAACGGTCAATGTATGCAATTAATGCCAATATATATACAGTGGCTCCCAAAAGTGTTCGTACACTTACGATTTTCAATGAAATAGGGATCTATCCATTGATTAAAATGAATATTTCAGAATGGATATTTAATAATAAGATCTATAATCTATTCTTAACAAAACTACATGAAATATTTTGAAAACATAGTAAAACTTTATTTTTAATAAACCAATAATCCAAAAGTAACAAAAACTTTATCTCACAAAAGTCATCGTACACTTGTAAAAAATCTCTACATATTAGTAAATATTCTAATTTTTCGTTAAATTAATATTTAATAGGATATCCTTTAGCATCCACAACAGCTTTTAAACGTCTGGGAATAGATTGCTTTAGTTCTTTTGTAATTTTTGCATCAATGTTCATCCATTCTTCCATCATAATTGTTTTTTGTTCGCTTTTCGTGTGAATGTCGCGTTTTCGTACTCGAACCTCCCGTTTTCTCCAAATATGTTCTATTGGGTCCTATCTGGCGATTGAGGTGGTGTTTTCAAAACTTGTGTACAATTATAGAGACACCAGATGCGAACGTTGAGAGCCGTGTGCTTAGGATCGTTATTTTGATAAAAAACAAAGTTGTTTCCAATACCCAAATTTTGAGCTGATAATTTAAAATTGTCTCTTAAAATATTTATAAAAACAGCATGATTCATTATGCCATCAATAAATACCAAATTTCCTAGTCCTGATGCTGACATGTACCCCCACACAAGGATACCTCCACCGGCATGCTTAACTGTTCCTACTAAGTTCTTGGGATTAAGTCCCTCATTTTTTTCTTCTCCATACAATTATACGCCCATCAGCACCAAAAATGTTCATCGGCAAATAAGACATTATTCCAATAGGTTCGGGGCTTATTTATAATTGACAGTGCGAAAGGAAGCCTAAACTTTCTGTTTTTCTCACTCACAAAAATTTTTCTATGGGCAGAACGCCCATGTAATCCAGCTGTTCTGAGAACGCGTCAAAAATTTTCAGGTGAAATTGAAGTAGACATTGTTTCATTGAATTCTGCAGAAACTTTTATGGCACTCAAACGTGAATTTTTCACAAATTTTCTAATTATAAATCTTTGATCACGTTTTGTTAACTTTGCCGGACGGCCTTTTCTTAACTTGTTTTCGATCCGATTTTCTTCTTTAAAGCGTTTTTTCACATACTGCACAGTAGAAAGGAATAAATTAAGTAATTTAGCAATATTCCGAACTGATTTACCACTACTATGATGAAAAATAATCAATTTTCGAATTCTGTTTCTTGCTTCTTTACGACTACGAGCCATTTTTAAATAATAAATAGAAAATTACAAAGTAGGCAAGCAAAAATTAAAGCTAAACGATATTTTACATGCCACCACAATTCAAAAATAAAAATAAAGCGCAAGATGATAATTTTAATTATGAATTTATCCGAAAATATTTCAGTGTACGATGACTTTTGTGAGATAAAGTTTTTGTTACTTTTTGATTAGTGGTTTCTTAAAAATAAAGTTTTACTATGTTTTCAAAATACACTCATGGACAAAAAAATTAGCGCACCAAGAAGGAGTCGTCAAAATGAAACGAAATTTTACATACGTAATGACTACTTTGATATAAGTAAATGATAAGAAAATCAAAGAAAAAGGATAATTTATTTCAGAGAAAAAGCAAAAGAACGGAGGAGTTAATACTCCGTTGGACCCCCTCTAGCGCGAATGCACGATGCGATACGATCGGGCATTGAGTCATACAAGTTCTGTATGATGTCTTGAGACATTTCGTTCCATATTTGCTGTAACCTTGCCTCTAGTTCGTTCAAACTCGTGGGATGCCCAACTCGTCGTCCCAAATGATCCCAGATATGCTCGATTGGAGACAAATCTGGGGATCGGGCAGGCCAAGGAAGGGTAGTAACAGTGCGGAGACAGTCTTGTGACACCCTTGCAGTATGAGGCCGAGCATTGTCTTGTTGAAAAATGGCTCCTGGGAGCCGTTGCATGAGTGGCAACACATGTGGTTGCAGGATTTCATGAACATACCGCTGGGCTGTCATGGTGCCACGGAACAATACTAGGGGTGACCGTGTATTGTAGGCAATGGTACCCCATACCATCACACCAGCTGTGGGAGCGATGTGTCGCTGTACAGCAAAGGCAGGATTGAAGTGTTCACCACGGGCTCTCCACACACGAACACGATTGTCATCACTGCCGAGATTGAATCTGGATTCGTCGCTAAAGACGACCTGGTTCCATTCCGCTGCAGTCCAGTTTCCTCGTGCGCGGCAAAACTCCAAACGGAGGCGTCGATGGGTGGGCGTCAAGGGCAGCACACGTAATGGGCGCGCGATACCAACTTTCCTTCAGCCAGGCGCCTTAGTATGGTTCGAGAAGACACAGAGGCCCCTAGTGAAGGTGCTACCTGTGCCTGGATGGCGGCCGATGAAGCAGTTGGCTGTACGCGTGCATTTCTTACGATGTGGCGGTCTTCTCGACGACTGGTCTGTCGAGGGCGTCCTGAGCCTGGTCTTTGTGTACATGACATCTCTCGGGTCCACTGGTCCCAACACATCCTCACAACACAATCAGAGCAGCCTAATTGACGAGCTACTCGCCTAGCTGACCACCCAGCTTCCATTATCCCGACGATTCTCCCCCTCTCAAACTGCGACAACTGCTTATATTGTCTTCGAACACGGCGTAATGGCATGTCTATCTCAGCTCTTCCTTTGTAAATGATTCAGCACACTCAAACAAGCTTTGGTTACCTGTTTTATACTCCACGGAGTACGATGTTCAACGCCCTCTACCGGCTATACGTAATGCGCAATCACGCTGCATTTCTAATCATTTGCATATCTCCCCAACATGTACCTTCATTGCAAGTTTCGTTACGATCCCGTAATTATTTCTTGATGCGCTAATTTTTTTGTCCATGAGTGTATTTCATGTAGTTTTGTTAAGAATAGATTATAGATCTTATTATTAAATACCCATTCTGAAATATTCATTTTAATTGATGGATATTCCCCTATTTCATTGAAATTCGTAAGTGTACGAACACTTTTGGGAGCCACTGTATATATATATATATATATATATATATATATATATATATAAAACAGTTCCGTAACTGACTCATTCATTCACTGACTGACTGACTGACTGACATACAACGTACAGACCAAACCGCTGGACCTAAAGGGCTGAAATTTTGCATGGCGATTCTTCTTATATTGTAGGGGTGCACTAAGAAAGATTTTTCAAAAATTCTTCTTAGATTTTTTAAATTAAATTTTTAAGCTGTTTTTGAAACTTTTTTTGCGTTTGTATTTAAAATAATACATTGAGGGTTATAAAATTTATATCACGAGAAAGATCATAAAAATTCCTTCAAAATGAAATATTTTTCGAATTTTTACCTCCATTTCCTGATTTTTGGGGAATTTTTAAAGATTAATTTTTAGAATTTAATTTATTAAATGCTGATCACGTGATTTCTTTTTCTGGCACTTTAAATAAATTTATCGTCACGTGCAAAAAAAAATAGACAAAAAATATTTTTTTCTTGCTAATGCGGCAGACGATTGGACTTTATTTTGTCTATAAAAATATCCCTTACGATTTTTTTATATGTTTTTTTTACATCAATTGTATACATTGTATACATTAATCAATTGTATACATTGTATACATTATTTTCAAAAATCTTTCTTAGTGCATCTCTACACTATAAGAAGAATCACCATGCAAAATTTCAGCCCTTTAGGTCCAGCAGTTTGGTCTGTGCGTTGTATGTCAGTCCGTGAGTCAGTCAGTTACGGAACTGTTTTATATAGATATAGATTACTGATTTTTTAGGTTTTAATTTTTTTCGATGAAGTTTATTTAACACAATGAACTAGAATTGCTAGTACAAAGACGCAAAGCACGAAAAACACATTAAACTGGAACTTCTCTTCAAGGCGAAGTTTTAAAACATAGTGTCAAACGATAATTAAAATGTTGCCATGACAGAGAAGAAAAGGAAATCAGAAAAAAAAGTTTTTGAGAATTTTCACTGAAATCCTGGATAGAGGATTTTTTGGAAATAAACTAGCTATTATTGTTTTTTATTGTATTCTAATGAAATTTTTAAATCAATGTCTTTTGAAGACAATCAAACAGGAAAGATGTTTAAAAAGAATGGCGAAATGATATTTTAACTAAAAGATTTTTTACTCTAATTTTCTTTCAAAACCTTTTTCTTTCAACAAGTTTGTAACCTTCAGCTTAAAAATTTGCCATGTAAGACGTTATTATTTGAAATTCAAGTAGTACTCTTATGATTCTATGTGTAATCATAAGGCATAAAAATGAACTAATCTCCGTTTTAAAATTTTGCTTGAAGACCCATTTCCCGACAACAATGTTTAATCGTGAAATAGCTTTCAACCGAGAATGATTACTTTCCCCTCGTAAATATGCTTCAAAAACCTTTGGAATACTAAGCCGTAATATCTAGATTATCTTATTCCTCTGATTTAAGGAGGTCAGGGACTTAAAATTCTCAATAAAGCTCATTGATATTTTCTCCGCATGAAATGCGCTAAAGCTTTTAAACTCAAATTACGCTAACATGTATCGACGATGATTACTTTGCTAGAAACAATGTTTTTTTATGCTCTACTGACTAGAAGTATCTTGATGTATATTTTTATGAGTGTCTGTTGTTACTTATGCTCCCTGGTCGTAGCATTCCAAACCAGGTCCACATAGGCTGGGACTCAGCCTATGTGGACCCTCATTTTGACCCAGCACTTCCAAGAGTGACATTTGAAGGCTTGTACCTTGTCCCACCCACTGACCTCATGGAAGCACATGGTCAACGGATTTAACGTGCCCATATCCTGCCTAGACACGAAGGTATTTAACACATTGCTGGTCAGTACCTAGTACAATCATGTTTTTACACGCAAAGCTTGAAAACAATTTAGGCGTGAAATCCATGGGTCAATCTATGAAAGTCCTAAATTAAGTAATTATTATGATACCTATGACCTTTACTTTGACCGGAATGAGTTTCAGGTTAATTCCTCCCATTTTAACGTTAAGTTTCTAAATACGTTCCTCAATAACAGTCCTTCGCAGAGAAAAAAAATTGCCCTGCGTCCCGAGTTATAATTTTGGCAGCGCTCCAAACCCAGTACCAGTAAACAGTCAAACAGAAAATAACCAAAATGCTTCCCCCCCCCCAAAAAAAAGAGCTAAGTAAACGATAAGTAGTCCTAAGTTAAAAATTCGCGGTGGTTTCGTTACGTCGAAGAGACTACCTGAAATATTTTTTTATCTTTTAAACTGTGAATCTCAGACACCCGTATAAAGAAAACAAATTTCTGAACATAAAAATGCCGCACTTTATTCCAAAATTTCAGTCTTTGCAGGTGACTTGCACCTATATTTAAAAAAAATTGCCGGTGAATAATGTATTAATGACGTTCGCCGGGATTCGAACTGAGCACCCCGTCACCCGTCCGAAGCCTAACGCGCTACCACTAGGTTACCTCGGTCCCCTGTATGTGTTTCTCTTCATCTTGAAATGGAATTTTTTACGATTTTTAAAAGAATATAGCCAAAATCTCCCGCAAGGTACATACTCCTCTATATACTTTTAAACAGCATTCCTTTGCTCTATTTTCAATAAACTCTCTTCTGTATTCTTTCTAATATATAGTTAACATTTTGAAAATATTTTCCTTCGCGTAAAAGTTACCCTGGAAGGTAACTTTTGTTTCAGGATGAGGAAATTAGGGTTTGAATCCAGTAGTGGCAGACGGTACCGGGACGTCTGACTATTGGAAAGACAGATAAGGGCCAGTAAGGAAGCATATCGACTCACGTAGCAATGTTCAGTTATTTGTTTTACATTATCTTATATATATATATATATATATATATATATATATATATATATATATATATAGAGAGAGAGAGAGAGAGAGAGATACACAGTGGAGTCTCGATCTATCGGTTTTCAAGGAATCGACTGAACTGAACGATAAATGCGGGAACATAACAAAGCAATATGATCGTCGGGACTGGATGAAATTAACGACATATACTGAAAAACAATGATTCGGGGAACGATCGATCGAGATTCCCCACTCTCTCTCTCTCTCTCTCTCTCTCTCTCTATATATATATATATATATATATATATATATATATATATATATATACAGAAGGTCGTTCGCACTTTATGGAAACGATTTTGATTGTTAAGTTTTATGTATAAATGCTGTATTTTTTGCAGCGATTTGCCTCTATCTGATAGCCATGGTTCTTGACAATAGCTCTAACTCGAATTTTCCATGAAAGTAAACTTAGTATTGTCATGTCAATTTTACCCCATTCCTCTTGGACAGTTTTCCAAAGTCCGTTCAGTGTTCTTGGATGCCGTTTTCCTAAGGCTCGTTTTAATAAACCGAAAGCGCAAAAGTCCATTGGAGAAGCGTCAGGTGATTTTACAGGAATTTAATTAAATGACATACACTTTTTGATTATTTCTTTGCTAAATAAGCGGCAGTTGATTTAGACGTGTGACTAGAGGCTTTGTCCATATGAAGCTCAACTTTATCAATGTCCTTTCCGTATAAGGCTGGAATTTCTTCTTCAAAAATTGGTTTTAAAATATTATACTGATAGTAGAGTGAATTAATTTTGGCTTTACTTGCGACATTTTTGATTTTTAATTTGCCGTTGTAACAAAATCCTGCAACTATCATGAATCCCTTTGGGAACTTTTCTATACACTGACGAAGCCATTTCGTATGGTCATTCCTGTCAGCTGAGCAATAGAAAATTGATCTTTTTTTATTACATTCATTTAAATACACTCATGCCTCATCGAGTGGTACCACAAATTTCCTTTTTTCAGCAGCTAAGGTTTTTTCATATAATTTTCTATAATTTGTTTTTCTTTCAGCAATATGCTTTGGCAAAAGCAGATGAACTTTAGGGTTAAACATCTTTTTTAACATCAAATCTTTATGAATGATTTTACTTACAATGCCAGAAGACATTCTTAGTTTCGATGCAATGGATATTTGAGTCGGCGGATTTTCTTTCAGGATTAGAGACTTCACTTTCTTGATATTTATCTGCGTTCGAACAGTCGTAGGATGAGGTTTCGCGATCATGTTTTCGTTTTTACTTTCACTTAGACGTGTTTTACCTTTCAAATTTAATATATTATAAATACCTTTTTTTTAAATGCCATAATCGCGAATTTTAGACCGCTTTATAATTTGTTGATATGAATATTTCTCCCCAGAAAGCGCAGTTACGTAACCTTAGAGTCATCTATTAATTTTAGGAACCCTTTTCAAAACAAATCTTTATTTTACATTCCAATCAAAACAAAACAGTAGCAGACGATTATTCTGAAGTTGCCAATTTTTTATCTCAAATGGAAAAAATAAATTACAAAATCGTTTCCATAAAGTGCGAACGACCTTCTGTGTGTGTATATATATATATATATTAATATTAATTCATTTATTTGTATAATTCGCAGATGTAAGTGTAAGTGGACGATCGACATGTTCCTCAAAACATTCCGATCGTGAAGCATTTTAAACCGACTCGTAGTTCTTTACCCTACAATTAGCTTAAAGCCGACACGCTACAACTAGGCTAACCATGGTCCAAAATAATATCTAAATGAAGGATGCTGTTGAAATATTTTAAATCTTAAAATTAAAAACATATTCCTATTATAATTACAAATAAACTTGCGCTATTTAAATGCACGAAGTAATTAATATTCTAGTAAAACTTATATTTTTAAGGATCAGAGGTATGCCTAAAAATTATTCAGGAGATTGCAGAAATAAATGGTGATCCAGAGAATTTTATTTTTCGAAAAACAGTTCGTACAAAAACCTGTGCTCTGAGGAAGAGAAATAGCGCAAAAATAGAATTATTCCCAGAATGCACCTGCATACACACACAGACACAACAAAGAAAATTTATTGGCGCATATAAAATTCTCCTTTACAGATTTTTCGCCGCAGCAATTCAAATTTCCATTCCTATGAATTCCGCCGAGAATCATAATCCTGTTTTATTGCGAAGTTGAGCGACTGTCATATAGATGGCGCTACGTGTTCAAGAATCCTGCTAGCGACTAGCAACATGGCATCCTGCCTGGAATAAATCGATGATTTTGAAATTCACCAGAACACGCAAATTAAGAAATCACGCTCTTGTTCTGCAGGGATGTTGGGTAAAAAAACACGAGAATGTTATTTAATTTAGAAGCAAACTCTCTTCATTCAGCAGGATTCTTTTTTTATTTCTTCCTATTTTTTATGTTCTTGCCAAAGAGTGTTTTCTCTTTTTATCAAAATAGTGCGAACATGAAGAACATTAATAAAAGAACCGAAATAAAATGGTTTTTTTTTATGAACCTGGCAGAAAGATATGAAGCAATTCGATTAAGAACTATAAATGAAGAGGCATTTGAATGAAAATGGCTCAGCAGGAATTATTATTTTTTTTTTTCAAATATTGTCGTGGAACAAAAGAATTGGTTCCGCACAATTTGAATATTTATCGATTATGCTAATCAGACGGAACAAAAACTGTAAAATGAATTAGAAAATCTTTAATAATTTTTTTAATGGTTGTTTTAATTTATAATAAGACTGCTCACATTTTTACTCGAGGGTATCTAACTATTTTTATTGTTTTCTGAAGTAGGAATTCTTGAAACACTTTTTTATCTATAGCTGCAATGAAATATATTTAGTCCAGTAGTTTTATTAAGGATGCTGTGTACTAACCCTATTGGATTCGATCACCTCAATGCTAACCTATGGAGAAAATGTGTCTACTATTTACAGCTACATAAATTCTGATAATCCGATAAAAATGCAGCAGTCAGAATACGTCATTTGCGAGGAGCATAAAAGCGCATGTCTCAGAGCAAGGCGACAATTGTCGAAGCGAGGCTGAGATTAGACATCTGGCATAGCCAAATTGTAACAATGAACTCCAGGCATCATTTGACCGAAAAACTGCGATGGCGAGTTATTGGGAGACTAGAGGCAGGACAAAGTCAGACAGAAATGGCCAGATAGCTAAATGTGAGTACGTCTGTGTTTCATAGACTTTGGCAACAATTTCCAACCACGGATTTGGCATCCAGGAGGTTCAGCCAATGACGGCCTGACGCTACGACGAGCGCCGATGACCGATATTTGTCATTATGCGCACGAAGGAATAGAACCGCAACTCCGTCTACAGATCCTCCCTAATATGTTAAGGCTGCTGTGTACTAACCCTACTGGATTCGCTCAAATCCATGTTAACCTATGGAGAAAACGTGTTCAAGGATTTGGATGGAAAGATTATTTTTTAAAAAAATTGTACTTTGTAATAGAGAAAGAAATTTTACACTTTGGGGTCTTTGAACTATTTTTTTAAATGCAAATAATATTTTAAAATTTAAATTATTCGGGGAAAAAAATCTGGTCTAGTGTGTTTTAAACACTCCTTTGGTGGACGCAATTTATAAAACGAATTTCGTTGCAAGGTACAGAAAAGTTTAGGCTATCTGAAAATACCATTTTTATTGGATTATCAGCATTCGTGTAGCAGTAAATAGTAGATAAATTTTCTCCATAGGTTAATACGGAGGTGAGCGAATCCAATAGGGTTAGTACACAGCGGCTTTAGGCTTTCTGTCCCATTATCGAGAATTAAATCTGTGTTTTTTTCCCAGCAGTGTTGACAATTAAGGGGGTCCAGGACACAAAATTGTTCGAATTTTCAAAAAATTTTTATTTCATTAAAAATTTTTGTGTTCTTTTACGCTTAAAATGACGTTTAAATAATGTTTAAATCTTAATTAGAACAGCAGAAATTATTATTTTCTTTTGCAACATTCTAATAGTAGCCAATCGTTGTTTAAACCTGTAAGTGCGTTTTTCTGCATAATAGTTTTTTTCCCATTTCTCGTCTTTAAATTATTATAAGTCAAGAACCATTAAAGATAAATGGTTGAAACTTGTAACATGTCTTTTTCAACTATTTTACTTTAATTTTGATTCAGAAAATTTGAAAAAATATTTACTTTTGAAAATATGATTTTTTAAAAATAAGTTTTGTAATTTTTCATCTAAATATTTTTAATTTTTTTAAAATTAATATTTTAAAAAATGTTGAATCAAAATTATAACGTATATATATTTCTGTTTAATTAAATGAAAAAGTTTTGAAATTCGACAAAAAATATTTCGAGTTATAACGATTTTAAATTACCCCATTTTTATTAAAATTTTTAAATAAAAAAAATTTTTAAAAACTTTTTGAGAACTTTATGATGTGATTTTGTTTACAAATTATATGGCTAACCACCACAAAAAAATTCAAAATTTTCACTCAATAAATAAAAATTTTTTTAAATGTGTCCCGGACCCCGTTTAGTCTCGAGTAGTTTTGTAATCGCACGATCGCGTAGTTTTGTTTCCCTCTTTAAAACGCAGATGTAACTAAGAGTGGAAAATGCAAAGCCGTGAACATCAAACAACTCTTTTCAAAACAATCGACATTATTTCAACACACAAACGCCAGTTCTAAAAGCCGCCCCAGAAATCAAACTAACAAATCGCCAAAACAGGAAGCGGCACTTCCTTAACAAGATTGGAGCAATCACCGAATTAACGGTCTAACGTAAGCTGCTAAACCGCGTTAATATATCTCTCTTCGCGTTCTATTTCCGAACATCTTTACCTCCGATTTTGGGGAGCGACGCAAAATTCATTAGCAAGTAATTGACTGAATCAGTGGAGGTCGCACAGCCACCGAGTTGAACTGGAGTTGTTGGTAACAGTGCTAATTTTACGCTCAATTTCCGTCGCAGCATTATGTTTTGGCGCAGAAGTTAATCTAAATATAAATTTAAGATACATTCTCTTGCCTGCATTTGTACTTAGAGTTTACGTGGATATTTATTCTAGAAAACGTACTACTTTTTGTATTTGAGTCGATAAACAGCAGGAACCTCGCTCCAACTCATTAAGAGTTGAATTCGTTCGAATTAGCGAGTATGTAGGGTTATCCGGCACTCTTTTACAACGACTATTTTTTAAGTTAAGGGGGGGATTAAAAATTCTTCAGAAAATCATTATCCATATCTTCCCCTATCGGCGACTTTTGGAACTTTTTTTTTTTTTCACGGAAACTCTTTTCCATGTCGTCCTTAGTCCCTCTATCAGTTTTGGTAGAATTCTGGTTCATAGATCGTGCTACAGATGGCTCTGAGCAGTGTCAGTTTAATAGAAATCACACTGTTACATACATATATACATACATATATATATATATATATATATATGTATATATATATATATATATATATATATATATATATATATATATATATATATATATATATATATATATATACATACATACATATATATACAGTGGCTCCCAAAAGTGTTAGTACACTTATGAATTTCAATGAAATAGGGGTCTATCCATTAATTAAAATGAATATTTCAGAATGGGTATTTAATAATAAGATCTATAACCTATTCTTAGTAAAACTACATGAAATATTTTGAAAACATAGTAAAAGTTTATTTTTAAGAAACCAGTAATCAAAAAGTAACAAAAACTTTATCTCACAAAAGTCATCGTACACTGAAATATTTTCGGATAAATTCATAATTAAAATTATCGACTGGCGCTTTATTTTTATTTTTGAATTGTGGTGGCATTTAAAATATCGTTTGGCTTTAATTTTTGCTTGCCTACTCCGTAATATTCTATTTATTAATTAAAAATGGCTCGTAGTCGTAAACAAACAACAAACAGCGTTCGAAAATTGATTATTTTTCATCATAGTGGTAAATCAGTTCCGAATATTGCTAAATTACTTAATTTATCCCATTCTACTGTGCAGTATGAGAAAAAACGCTTTAAAGAAGAAAATTGGATCGAAAACAAGGTAAGAAAAGGCCGTCCGGCAAAGTTAACAAAATGTGATCAGAGATTTATAATTAGAAAATTTGTGAAAAATTTACGTTTGAGTGCTGTAAAAGTTTCTGCAGAAATCAATGAAGCATTTTCTACTTCAATTTCACCTGAAATTTTTTGACGAGTTCTCAGAACAGCTGGATTACATGGGCGTTCTACCCATAGAAAATTTTTTGTGAGTGAGAAAAACAGAAAGTTTAGGCTTCCCTTCACACTATCAATGATGAATAAGCCCCAAACCTATTGGAATAATGTCTTATTTCCCGCTGAACATTTTTCGTGCTGATGGGCTTATAATTGTATGAAGAAGAAAAAAATGAGGAACTTAATCCCAAGAACTTAGTAGGAACAGTTAAGCATGCCGGTGGAGGTATCCTTGTGTGGGGGTGCATGTCAGCATCAGGACTAGGAAATTTGGTATTTATTGATGGAATAATGAATCATGCTGTTTTTATAAATATATTAAGAGACAATTTAAAATTATCAGCCCAAAATTTGGGTATAGGAAACAACTTTGTTTTTTTATCAAGATAACGATCCTAAGCTCATGGCTCTCAACGTTCGCATCTGGTGTCTCTATAATTGTCCACAAGTTTTGAAAACACCACATCAATCGCCAGATTTAAAGCCAGTAGAACATATTTAGAGAGAACTGGAGGTTCGAGTACGAAAACACGACATTCACACGAAAAGCGAACTAAAAACAATTATGATGGAAGAATGGATGAACATTTATGCAAAAATTACAAAAGAACTAAAGCAATCTATTCCCAGACGTTTAAAAGCTGTTATGGATGCTAAAGGATATCCTACTAAATATTAATTTAACGAAAAATTAGAATATTTACTAATATGTAGGGATTTTTTACAAGTGTACGATGACTTTTGTGAGATAAAGTTTTTGTTACTATTGGATTATTGGTTTCTCAAAAATAAAGTTTTACAATGTTTTCAAAATATTCCATGTAGTTTTGTTAAGAATAGATTATAGATCTTATTATTAAATACCCATTCTGAAATATTCATTTTAATCAATGGATAGACCCCAATTTCATTGAAAATCGTAAGTGTACGAACACTTTTGGGAGCCACTGTATATATATATATATATATGTGAGAGTGAGTTTGGCAACACAACTGAACTATTACTACAACTTCCACTCCTACTACTGCGGCACGAAGGACTTTAAGCGGATGTGTTGTTCTGCAAGCTCCCGATGTTTAGCTCTTTTGATGCTTCTGTGTTTATTTTTTAATTTCATACTAAGTGTTAGTCCTGTCTTGTAAACATCGTCTAGTTTAATTAAATGTTCAAAATAATTAAGTCTAATGATTCACTTCTAAAGGAAGGAGTACTAACTCCTTCCTACATGGGTGCTCGGCCCTCGGACTCGAAAAATACCCCTAGTGTTACAACGGGCAACAGGCGATCCTGACGGCTAGCGCCACCCAGCAGAGACTAAGCAGGAAAGAACGAACTCTGTGATGAGTAAACACCGATATCCGTTGTGCTGTAATGTTAAAATAAATGTTAAGTAGTTAAGTGTAATTGTTTATGTAATATATGTGTTAAATATAATAATTATAAAAGCAACGAGTAGTTTCTATGCTCTAGTCTGAATTAATTAGCGAACAGCATGATGGATAATACAGTTACAGGATATTTTCACCCCTCCCGAGACTAGAATCAAGATGCAGATCGAGAGCTGACTATATTTGAGGTAAGAACACCTTGTTTATTTTCTCTAACGACCGAAGTCAGTGAAGATTTGCAATAATTTGGCATCCCTGCCGGGACGGGAGTGGAAATTTCTGAAACTTGAAATAGAATTATTTGTCTCAGAGTAGATATTTAGAAATTGTTTTAAGTACTGTTTTTGTTTCGGTTTATATTGAAAGTTAGAAGAAATGGCGGAAGATACAATAAACGTATTAAAAACAAAAAGAACTAAGTTAAGAACCGCCATTACCAAATGTTGTCAGAAAATAGAGGCTGAAATTGCAAAAACAGAAGTTAACGTTGAAGAGTTAGAAGAAACTTTAGAACTACTTAACGAGAAAGCAGAAACACTAAAGGGTACTGACACCGATCTAGAACGACTTTTGAAACCAAAAGAATATGAGAAAGAATTCGATAGTATAGAAGAGTATTGTGAAAAGGTAACGCTATGGAAGTTTAGGGCGAAGAAACGCATATCGACAAATGCCCCACCACCGCGTAAACATGACGATAACTCAGCAGTTCCGCACCAAATCGAAAGTCCAAAAGAAACGACTACGGTGAAGCTGCCGAAACTTTCGATTCCTAAATTTTACGGAGATAGTAGTCAGTGGCTTTATTTTTGGAATTCATTTCAATCGGCGATTAATAATAATGAGTCACTGAATAAAATTGATAAGTTTAACTATCTGAAAGCATATCTGGGGGGAACTGCTGCTAGTATTGTAGAAGGATTTTCGCTTTCACCAGAAAATTACGATTCAGTTATTAAACTGTTAGAAGAGCGATTCGGGCGAAAATCCATCTTAATAGACGCCCACATAGGCAATTTATTAAACATCCCTCCTCTGAAACATTCGAGTGATGTTAAAGGATTCAGAAATTTATTTGATAGATGTCAGACACAAATTAGAAGTTTAGACGCATTAGGAGTTGTGTCTGATACTTATGGTTCCTTATTATGCCCTATGCTTTTGAAGTTACTACCGCAAGATTTAGTGCTCGCATTTAATAGAACAGAAGGTGCAACTGACAATTACAAAGTAAATGACTTAATGAATTTCTTAATGAAAGAATTAACTTCTCTTGAACGTACTAAAGCGACATTTACTCAACAGAAAAGAGATGATTTCCCCCGGCAAACGTTTTTACCCCCTCCTACTAGTCGCCGGCCTTTCTTCCCCCATGACCCACATATGTCGGCCGGAAAGGGTAAACATCATCCGATGGCAAAAAGGGAATGTGCTACAGCTGCTGATTTATTTAGTAAAACCGAAGCAGCGCGGAATATAGAAAATAAACAGATTTGTGTGTTCTGTAATGATGACTCACACAACAGTCGAGATTGCGAATTCGCACAGAGCTTGTCCTTGGATGAGAAAAAGTCCATTTTGAAAAAGAAAGGAGCCTGTTTTAGATGTTTGCACATAAAACATATCGCGCGTGATTGCAAAGCGAAAACGATTTGCAGAATATGTGGATATAAACATCTTTCGATTATGTGTAATTTTTCTAAACATGATAATGTTAATAATGTTTCTTTGGAAAAAACAGAAAATAAAAGTGATAGCAGTGTCGGGAATAGTGTACTGACCAATCAATCTGACTATACGGAAGTGTATTTACAAACTTTGATTGTAGGTATTCATGGAAAAGATGGTAAAAAAGGTTTTATTCGATGTATAATTGACACGGGGAGTCAAAATTCCTACATAAGTAAATATGTCGTTGAAAGGTTGCAATTAAAAAGTTTAAAAGAAGAAATTGTCACCCATGGGTTATTTGGCGGATTAGAAGTTTCGGAAAAGCATAACCGCTATCGTATAAGATTAAGCAGCATAGATGAATCCCACACTTGTGAAGTTGACGTGTTGGATGAAAAGAAAATTTGTTCTGTAATTCCTAAAGTCAAAAATATGTATTGGATTAGAGAACTGAGAAATAGGGGAATTTATGTCAGTGACATTTTTGAAAAAGAAACATCTCGATTGCACCAAGAGGATCCCCAAGAGATTCATTTGCTGCTAGGAGCAGACATTGCGGGTAGTTTATTTACTAGTCAAATTGAGCAACTTCCATGGGGAGGATTGGTAGCTTTGAAGACTAAATTGGGATGGACATTAATGGGCAAAATGACCTCTGGCAACACTGAGACAAAAAGATCCTTGTCAGGACTGACTTTATCTCTACATGTGTCCGACGCCAAACTGGCCGACCTCTGGCGCTTAGACACATTGGGAATTTTGGATAACGAAGAAAACAAAAATAAGAGTTTATTAGAAGAGGAAGCAAGAAAGTATTTCGTAGACACAGTGTGAAACGCAATAAAGATGGTCGATATGAGGTATCACTACCCTGGATTTTAGATAACTCCATGTTACCCAGTAATCGAGACTTAGCTGAAAAATGTCTTCGTAAGACTGATAAGAAACTTGTTAGTTCGAATAAAAGGGAAGACTATCACGAAGTTTTTAGTTATTGGGAATCTAATGACATAATAGAATGTATAACCGATGAAAAGGAACGTGGAACACATTATTTGCCTCATCGGCCTATAATTAAGGAAACAAGCCAAACAACAAAAATACGCCCTGTGTTCAACGCTTCGGCACGGTTAAAAAACTCTCCTTCATTGAATGATTGTCTCACTAAAGGTCCCAATTTAATTGAGATTTTACCCAGAATTTTAAATCGTTTCCGAAAATATCGGATTGCAGTTTCTTCCGACATCGAAAAAGCATTTCTCCAAATAAGCATTAGGGAGACCGATCGAGATTTTTTACGGTTTCTGTGGTTCGATGCCGAAAATAACTTGAAAATATATCGTCACAAGCGGGTAGTTTTTGGACTGACTTCTAGTCCCTTCCTATTGGCGGCAACGCTTGATTACCATTTGAACCAAGTTCCAGATAATTTGTCTGAGACCGCAGAACTTTTGAGAAACTCATTTTATGTAGATAACTCCCTGATCAGTCTAAATTCGATAGAAGAAACTGAAAAATTCATTGAAGAATCTAATTTGATTTTGTCTTCAGGACATTTCAATTTGAGATGTTGGCGATCTAACGTGCCAAATGCTATGATAAATGAAACGGAAATGGAAGCTGTACATATCTTAGGATTGTTGTGGGATCTTGAAACCGACACTCTATCATTAAAGATAGAACAAATGCTGATCGATGATGAACCTGTGACTAAAAGAAAGGCTCTGTCCTTAATACAAAGAATTTTTGATCCTATTGGATTTACTGTGCCCGTTATACTTGTAGCAAAAATTATCCTTCAAGAAACTTGGCTACTAAAAATAAAATGGGATGACGAACTACCAACACCTTTGAACAAACAGTTTAAAACTTGGTTTAATCAATTATTTTTGCTTTCTCAGTTACGTGTGCCTCGATGGTTGAATATAAGCTATGATAAAGAAAACGAAATCACCCTTCATGTATTTTGTGACGCAAGTAAACGTGCTTTTGCAACTTGCGTCTTTTTAAGAATTTCAACTACTGCAGGTATCAGGGTTCAGTTAGTTAACTCCAGGAGTCGTCTAGCTCCCCTTAAACCGATATCGATTCCACGTTTGGAACTTTTGTCCTGTTTGATTGGTGCGAGACTTGCATCAACAGTTTTATCTGATTTAAAGTTACCCAATGTTGCTACTGTCCTTTGGAGTGATTCTTCTACAGCTTTGGGGTGGATTAAGAGAGAACACTCATGGGGAACGTTTGTACATAATAGAGTTCAAGAGATACGAACGCTAACAAATCCATCTACCTGGAGACACATTCCAGGTCATCTTAACCCTGCGGACCTTCCATCAAGGGGCTGTTCTGCAGCTCAACTGTCGAAGTCCAGATGGTGGGAGGGACCTCCTTGGCTTTACCTTACTGAAACCGAATGGCCCCAAACAGATGAACAACCTGATGAAGATCTTTTGCATCAAGAGGAACGAAAAACTATTTTGACTTCTCAGAACAAAGAGAAAAATTCAGATTCAGACTGGTATTACCGATATTTCTCATCTTTCCAGAAGATAGTCAGGTTGATAGCTTGGATTTTCAGATTTTGTTATAACGCAAGGAGTTCAGAACGGAACACTGCGAATCTCTCGGTAGCAGAAACTGAAAGAGCTGAAAGGTCATTGTGTCGCCTGATTCAGAAGGATTCCTTTACTGGGCAAGAAGATAATTCTATTCGTGCTTTAAGGCCAATAGTAGATCAAGATGGTATTTTACGAGCAAAGACTAACATAATATACCGAAAAGATATAGAACATTTCCGATTCCCTGTTATCTTGCCTTCTAATCACGCAGTTGTACATTCATTAATTTTTGAGAAACATATAGAACTGCAGCATGCAGGTGTCTCGATACTAATGGCCAATTTGAGAGAGAAATATTGGATATTGAAGTCGAGAAAAACCATTCGAAAAGTCATCCAAAAATGTGTAAAGTGTCAGCGGTTCAATGCACAGAAATCCGAAACTGAACCTGGAATTCCCCCGGAAGATAGAGTTCGGGATGCATCCGTATTTGAAGTCGTGGGTGTGGACTTGGCAGGCCCACTTTATTTGAAAGGAAACACAAAATCATGGATTGTATTGTTTACGTGCGCCGTTTTCCGAGCCGTACACCTCGAGCTTGTGACCTCCTTGTCAACTGAAGCCTTTATACTGTCTTTGAGACGGTTTATCGCTAGAAGAGGAAAACCATTCATCATATATTCAGATAATGGGACTAACTTTATTGGTACAGATAGGGCATTGTGTAATATTGATTGGGATGCTGTCTTATCTGTCGCCACTACCCAGAAGATTCGATGGAAGTTCAATCCCCCATCTGCCGCATGGTGGGGCGGATGGTGGGAGAGACTGATACGAATGGTAAAACAACTTTTAAGACGAATTTTGGGTCGAGCGTCATTAAACTATGAAGAGTTAAATACTATCTTATGCGACTGTGAACAGATAATCAATTCTAGACCCATTTCATACGTGTCAGAAGATGTAAGAGATCCAGCCCCTTTGTCCCCTTCAATGTTCTTGCATGACTTGCCTTCTTCAGGAATTCCTGACATTGATGCAGTGGATGGCAATGAACTGAATAGGAGGGCTAAATATCGACAAAGATTGAGAGATGAATTGCGCAAGAGATTCCGCAATGAATATTTAGGGCAGTTACGTCAACGAACGGTAAAAGAACGGAATGACAAACAATTAGCTATTGGAGATGTTGTTCTTCTAGAAGACGCAAAGAAAAACCGTATTCACTGGCCTTTAGCAAGAGTGATTGAGATCTTTCCTGGTAAAGATAAGGTTGTCAGAATAGCCAGGGTGAAGACTCAGTCTGGTGTTTTTCTTAGACCAGTACAGCGACTCTATCGACTTGAAATTCCTGCCAGTGAAAGTAGGGTTCTGCAAGAGCCAGTAGATGTTGAGAATACCACGTCAGATGAAGGAACCGTTCCACCAGAAACTGTAGGTATCCAGAACATCAAACCGGACAAAGGAAATCAACCAGTGCTCTCAAGTGGTAGGTCACCGGTCGTATCCAGAGTTGGACGTATGGTGAGACCCCTTAAGAGACTGAATCTAACTACATTGAGCCCCTCCAAGACCGTCGGGCCTCAAGGTGGGAGAATGTTACAACGGGCAACAGGCGATCCTGACGGCTAGCGCCACCCAGCAGAGACTAAGCAGGAAAGAACGAACTCTGTGATGAGTAAACACCGATATCCGTTGTGCTGTAATGTTAAAATAAATGTTAAGTAGTTAAGTGTAATTGTTTATGTAATATATGTGTTAAATATAATAATTATAAAAGCAACGAGTAGTTTCTATGCTCTAGTCTGAATTAATTAGCGAACAGCATGATGGATAATACAGTTACAGGATATTTTCACCCCTCCCGAGACTAGAATCAAGATGCAGATCGAGAGCTGACTATATTTGAGGTAAGAACACCTTGTTTATTTTCTCTAACGACCGAAGTCAGTGAAGATTTACAATACCTAGCATGCTGAACTTAAAAAAAAAAACTTTATTTTCTTTCGATGATACGACTTGATTTCGACTGGATTACTGTTGTCTGTCATTTTGGATTTGGATATCGAAAGCGAAAGCCAGAGTGATGTGCCACGGACTCTGATGATACTCTGATGGGATGATGAGAACCAAAACCAGAATTGTAAGTAACTTGGATCATATTAAAATTATTTGATGCATACGTTGACGCTTGTTCAAGAAAATTTTGATGATTAAGGGAATTCTCAACTTATTGATGATTTAAGAAAACTGAAAGATATTTCAACGTTCTTTTGATGCAAGAATTTAATTGATGCTAAATTCATTTTTGATGGTCTTTGACGTTGAATTTATCACTTCTGTTTTCTTGAAGAGAATTCTATTTCGATGAAATTATTTGATGATTTGATGAAAATTTCGACATTTAACTTGAAGAATCTTGTTTCCTTGAACAAACCACAACATAACATATATTTTGAAAGATCGCGAATTGAATACTTTTGAAGATTATTATATTATTATTTTGATGCATAATTTTGACGAAGCGAATGTTTATTTGATGACAACTTTGCTTATTTGATGCGCTTTGATGTTGAACTTAATTCTGCTGTTTTCTTGCGAGAATATTTTTTATTTTGCAGAATGTTTTGATGCTTTCGATTTCACAATTTTGATACTTTCGATTTCCCAATTTTGATGCTTTTAACATTAGAACTTTAACTATTATTTTGATGCTGCATTTACATCCTCTATTTTCTTCAACAGTGATTTATTTTGAAGATTAATTTGATGAATATTTTGCTGAAGTAATATCTAACTTGATACATATCTAAATTTACGTCATCTGTTTTCTTCAACCAGAGAAATTATTTTGAAGAACTTACTATTTGGTATTTGATGCTTATTTTAGTTCATAATTTTGTTTTCTTGAACAAAACCTGTTTTAAAGATTACTTATTTTGATGCATATTTTGAGAATCAATATTTTATTATTGAATTGGTATTTGAAAAAATTTCGATTTGAAATATTATTTTCTATTTTTGAATTTGAGTACCTACGTATTATAAGTAGTGATTTTGGTTTTGAATATTTGTATATTTGTGTACTATAATTGTTTGAACCTAGTATATAGTTATGGCTACTCTCAACGATTACCCCAATATTGCAAAATCATTAAAAATTGGTAGCACGAATCAAATAAAGGTTCTACATCGTTTAATTTTTGGTACAGACGGCGACAGACAAAATCGTACCAGATTACGTAAATTTACAGGTTTTAAACAGCCATTCGTGTTAGAAGCAACGAAACAGAAAGTACTTAAAGAGTTTTCACTTAAAGACTTGATTTCTATTTGTAATCTACTTCATTTAGAATTTTCAACTGACCCAGACAAATGTGCCAATACCATTCTTATGAGTCTTAGTGATTTATCGTTATTAAAAGCAGAATTTTCTGATCTTTCGGAATGCGAAGTGAATGATGACTCACTTCCGGATGCACGTTCATCCCAAACTAACAGCGTTATAGAGGAAAATAGATCTCCCTTTTCCCCCACCATTGACGCAAAAGAATCTTCGAATAAGCAAAATACACACATTTCCGTTGGTGAATCAGATCAAAATTCATTGCCTTCAGTTGAAACTGCGAATCTCTCTTTCCAGTTGTTTAGTCTGAAAGACGTTGTTGATTTAATAAAACCTTTCTCGTCTCGTGATAATTACAGTGTTGAGAATTTTATATCTGACGTTGAAGAACTTTTTTGTTTATATCAGATAAACAATCCAATTCACCAAATTACTTTTGTTAGAAAATGTTTAACTGGTCCCGCTCAAACTTTAATTAGGTCTATTCGTGGAATTACAAATTGGGAACAATTGAAGCACCATTTATTAGACGAATTTTCGGACAAAATTAACGGTATTCAGTTACATAAATTAATGGAATCTCGACGTATGAAACCGTTTGAAACCCTACAAGAATATTTCTTAGCTATGAGAGATTTGGCACACAAAGGTTCTCTCGATGACTCCTCTCTGTTTGAGTATGTCATAAACGGAATTCCTGATTCAACAAACAATAAAGTTATTCTTTACGGTTGTAAATCCGTCCCTGAATTTAAGGAAAAGTTGAAAATTTATGAACAAATCTTTAACAGATCACAAAATTTCAGACAAAATAATCAGAAAAAAATTGATGCTTCCTACCTCAATGTGAAAGTCGATAATACACGTAGCCCAAATACACAGCCAGTATGTTTTTCCTGTGGCTTGAGAGGTCACAAAAGCAACCAATGTTTGAATAAGTCACTTGGTAAACAATGCTACGGATGTAAAAGTTTTGGTCATGTTCATGCTAATTGCCCTAAAAGTTATCGAAATTCTAAACCAAAACCTGATTCTCAAAAACCTATTTCTGATAAAACTGTAAATGCACTTTCTCCTGAAACTTCATCGAAAAATCCCATGCATGTTGACATTCAACTTGCAGGAATTCAATTGACAGCACTCTGTGACACTGGGTCACAGGCAACCCTCATCAATGAGAAAACCTATCGAAGAATTGGCTCGCCACCATTGCAGCCCACCAACATTCCCTTTTCAGGAATTGGCAAAAACCAAGTTCACAGCATCGGATTCTTTCAGGATTCCATCGAAATTCAAACCATTACTTTACCTGCTAAAATACATGTTCTAGAGGATGACTTGATTCCTTTTGATGTGATTATCGGAATCGACTTTTTGCAGCAAACCCAATTTACATTTGATGAAGACGGTATTCGTTTTACTCTTGATAATAACATCTTCGTTAATATTGCTAATATTCCTGATGACGAAGCTTTCCCATTTGATCTTTCACACATTTTGAATTCTGAAATTCGTGAGGAAGTTCAAAATATCGTTACTTCCTACAAACCACATAAAGTTCAAGACACTGAAATTAAAAGGACTATTTTATTACAAGATGAAATCCCCGTAAATCAACGTTCTCGACGACTCCCTTTTGCGGAACAGAAAATTGTAGAAAAACAAATTCAAGATCAGGGCCAAATATGCATGTCTGAAAAACCTCTAACATCTACTCAAGATAAGATTTCTAGGGTAGAGAAAATGGATAATCCAATTGATTTTGAACGTGATGATGATGATGATGATGCCAATGATTTAGATTTGCTTCATGATAACGATGATGATAATGCTTTTGATATTGGAACTATCAAAGCAACTCTTGAACCAAAAATATTTGATGCCGATGATGATGCCCTTGAGAATGAATCCGTCAAAAGTGAAAAGGTTGAACCAAAATTTCAAGTTATTGAAGCTCCCAAACCCCCTGAACAAATAGCAGCTTTTCAACAACAGAAAAACATTCTTTCACAAAATCCAGTTCTTCGTGTTTTTCAACAGGGATACCCATTAGAACTCCACACTGATGCCAGCTCCTTAGGTTTTGGCGCTGTGCTCTTGCAACAATCCGATGATGGACAGTTTCATCCTATTCATTATTTTAGCCGTAAAACTACAGTTCAACAAGAAAAATATCATAGTTATGAACTGGAAGTTCTTGCCGTTATTGAAGCGCTAAAAAAATTTCGAAACTACTTGTTGGGAACAAAATTTAAAATTATCACCGATTGTGATGCTTTCCAAAAAACGATGCACAAAAAAGACCTACCAGCTAAAATTGCTCGATGGGCATTGATGTTAGAAGACTTTGATTATGAAGTTTGTCATCGACCCGGTAGACAGATGAAACATGTTGATGCTTTAAGTCGTAACCCCATTCTTGTAATTACCTCAAATGATATCACTCAAAAGGTGAAAAATGCCCAAGACCAGGATGAATTTATATCTCAAATTAAATCTATGCTTGAATCTACACCTTCTGATGAATTTTTTGTTAAAAACGGAATTCTTTATAAACTTCATCAGGATGCCGAACTTTTAGTAGTACCACAAATGATGCAGAAAGAAATAGTGCTAAACGCCCATTCACAAGGTCATTTTGCTTCACAAAAAACCGAATTAATTGTTTCTCGTGAATTTTTCATTCCTCAACTTAAGAAATTAGTTCAAGAAATTATTTCGAACTGTATTCCTTGCATTTTGTCCTCGCGAAAATCTGGAAAACAAGAAGGATACCTTCACCCCATTCCAAAAGGTGATGCACCCCTTGAATGTTACCATTGCGACTTTTTAGGACCTTTACCATCGACAAAAAGTGTTATAAGTATCTTTTTACAGTAGTTGATGCCTTTTCCAAATTTGTATGGATCTATCCCGTGAAGTCCACCTCTACGAAAGATGCCTTAGACAAATTATCCTTGCAACAAACTACATTTGGCAACCCTTCAAAAATCATTACTGACAAAGGTAGCGCATTCACATCTTCAGAATTTCAAAGTTACTGCCAGGAACAGTCAATTGAACACATTTCAATAGCAACAGGTGTGCCACGTGGCAACGGTCAGGTTGAGCGTGTTCATGGCACAATTATTCCCGTTTTAACTAAGTTAGCTCTAGATGAACCTGACAAATGGTTTAAATATGTCCCAAGATTGCAACGTATCTTAAATAGTACCACCACACGCAGTACAAAATTCACACCCTTTCAACTTTTAATTGGTGTTAAAATGAAACAACAAGAGGATCTACAGATTAAAAATCTTCTTGACGAGGAACACCACCAAAGAATTCTTGATGACAAAGAAGCGTTACGTATCGAAGCTAAACGAAATATCCTCCGTTTACAGGAAGAAAACATACGACAATATAACAAACGGCGTAAACCGGCTTGTAAATACAAGATCGGTGACAAAGTGGCAATACAACGAACTCAATTTGGAACCGGATTAAAGCTCCGACCAAAGTTCTTCGGACCATATGAGATCACGAACATCAACCCCAACGATCGTTACGAAGTTCGAAAGTTAGGACATCACGATGGTCCAACCATAACATCAACTGCAGCGGACAAAATGAAACAGTGGTGCAGAAACTGAACACCAATACCACTGTGTTGAACACTGCTTGATTTTTTGAAATATTTTTCCTTTTTCTGCTCTTTTTTTTTATCTTTTCAGAATTATTGTTGACAACCCAGCCGCGGACGTCTGCAAAGTCAGAACGGCCGTGTGAGAGTGAGTTTGGCAACACAACTGAACTATTACTACAACTTCCACTCCTACTACTGCGGCACGAAGGACTTTAAGCGGATGTGTTGTTCTGCAAGCTCCCGATGTTTAGCTCTTTTGATGCTTCTGTGTTTATTTTTTAATTTCATACTAAGTGTTAGTCCTGTCTTGTAAACATCGTCTAGTTTAATTAAATGTTCAAAATAATTAAGTCTAATGATTCACTTCTAAAGGAAGGAGTACTAACTCCTTCCTACATATATATATATATATATATATATATATATATATATATATACATACATACATATATATATATATATATATATATATATATATATATATATATATATATATATATATATATATAAACATATATTACGGCCAAAGCCCGAAGTCCGGCCACTTCCCGAATTGGCCGGCCAATTCGCGAAGTGGCCGAGAGGTATGGCCAAAGTGCGATGTAATTGAAACGATCAGTGAATATTCTACTTTGGCCGGCCATTTCGCGAAGTGGCCACGATGTTCCGGCCAAAACGCGATGTGCTCATTCAAGAATGCCCGGTAGGCGGCGCATCTGCAATTCCGGCGGGAATGTGCCGAGGGCGGTTTCTACAAGTGTCGAGGACGGTTTCTACAAGCTAGGAACAGAACATGGCGTTCTCAAACACCTGTATTCCAGAAGTGAGTTTTCCATTCTGCACGAGAAACTACTAACACTTGATTCCATAGGCACAGAAGAAAAATCGCTACGAACCATAGCGTTTTCGCAATCACTGACAGGGGGCCAAGGCTACACGAGATGCAATTGTTCGACTAAGTGTGCAACAAATCGCTGTAAATGCAGAAGCAACAAACTTTTATGTAATTCGAAATGTCACAAAAGTTCAGCTTGTTGTAATAAGTGATTACGGTGATTTATAATTCATTTTTTAATTAAAGGAAAAGAGGTAAATTTTGTATGTTGACCATTTTACCACTTTTTTAATATCTTTTGTATTTCTAATAACTTGTACTTTACAGAATAAAAAAATTGTAGTGATGTTTTTTCACATACCGGGTGGTATGGTGGGACCACAATTTTTTAATATTTGTTTTATTAAAAAGTTAATTTGCTAATATTGCCCCTTTTGTTTTCTTTTTCAATTTAAAAATATAAATCTTCTAATTTAAAAATATAAAAAAATAGACAAGTTTTTAAATTAAAATTTAAAAAATTTAATTTTTTACTTTGTCTCAAATGGCCACATCCCACCGCAGTTAGCTGCGGGTACCGCAGATAGTAATTTTTAAAGAATGAAATTATGGTTATACAGAGCCAATAATACGTGCCAATGATTTTTTCTTCCAACTTTGGCTGATCCTCCCATGCCACTTCGCGATCTGGCCGGCCAATTCCCGAAATCAAGAAAAGATCGGACATTGGCCACCCAATTTACAGCGTTCTTAGCCATTTCGCGAATTGGCCGGCCAGTTCGCGAAGTGAATTCGGGCTTTGGCCGTAACATATATTTATTTATTTATATATATATATATATATATATATATATATATATATATATATATATATATACACTGCTTGACAATTGCTAAGGAACAATATCATTTTTCCGAATATTTCATAATAGACATTGATTGAAGAAATGAAACTTAGTACATATTTAGTAGAGATACTGTGCATTATTTATTATGCAAAATGGTACAGATTTCGCCACATGGAAAAAGAAGAAAACGAAAAATAAGAAAGATGCTCTTTGGAGCATTTCCAAACAGCCACCAAAAAGGGGTCTTCTTGCCAGAATGAAACAGTTATGAGTACCTTAGTAAAGTATATGACCTCATCGGATACTAGTGCACATTTTGAATCTGTTTTTTATGCTGTCTACTAAGTATTTAGGAGTCCTTGGGGGATATTGTCCCACTCCTCTCTCAAAGCGATTTTCAGTTCTTGCAAGGTTCGGGGAGGGCGAGTTCTTTGAGAAACACGTCTGCCAAGAGCATCCCAGGCATGCTCTATAGGATTTAGGCCAGGAGAATAAGCAGGCCATGTCATACGTTCAATATTTTTACTTTCTAGTGTGTCCGATACTTCAGCGGTCCTGTCTGGGCGCGCATTGTCGTCCATAAACAGAAAATCTGGACCTACCACACCCCTAAAAAGACGAACATGATCCAGAACAATCTCTCTGCAATACCGCTGCGATGTAACGGTACCTCGCTCAAAGATGTTAAGCGGTGTTTTGCCATTGTGCATAATGCCTGCCCACACCATCACGCCTTGGCCATACCGATGACGTTCCTGAACATCCTGTGGTGCATAACGTGTTCCCCTCTCTCTCCAGATTACTTGTTGGCCAGAAGCATTTGTCATGGTGAAACGGGATTCATCAGAAAACATCACTCTGGACCAATCTTGCTGACCACTTCAACTTGCTGTGCCATGATTGGCACTGTGCTTGAGCGCGCTGCTCGTATGCGATAGTCCCCTGTTCGATCCCGGTGGACGCTCGTTTTTACTAATTGTTCTAAATATTTGAATTTTATTCTTTTAATTCTTATTATATTTTTTATTTTACTTATCTGAAGAGGGCTTAATTTTTATTTTGCTGCTGAGCACATATTTTCTGATGTACATATCTTGCTACTGGAGGTAAAGTCGTAAGACCATCTCATTCTAACAAACTCAATATACCTTGACCTTGACCCTAACAGAGGAGCGAGCGTAGCGAGCCTGGGGGCGAAGCTCCTAGTATATATATATATATATATATATATATATATATATATATATATATATATATATGGACCATAGGTAGCCTAGTGGTAGCGTGATAGCTTTCGGTATTAATCCCGACAAGCGCCATTTAATACCTCTGTGTTTAGGCCGGATATAATCAAGTTAAAACCGTAGACCGGAAAGTCCTTCTATGAGGTCAGACAGGGAGAAGGTAGATCCCTCAGATGTAGCACCTGGGGTTGCTCGGTCAATAATCTGGTGGGACCTGGCTAAAGTCGGGCTCCTACCCTTCTGGTGCCATTATAGACCGGTGACACACTACTCAGCCTGCAAGCTTATATGGTATAGAATACTTCGGCCAGGGGGCAGGTGCAACAACAACGATAACATAACAAGTTAATGCTATTGAATTTATAGAACATAAAATAAATTTTAAATAATAAGGCATAGTAAGTATAATGTACATTTTCTGTGTATGCATGCAGGAATGTAGAGATGCACTTACTTGTAGTACGTGAGTTGAAGTGATATCTGGATGAAGGCATCTGGACTGATCTTGTGGCTTTTGATGAATTCTTTACCGTATTTTGTGAATCGATGCACGAACAAATCCAAGTCGTTACACAACCTGAAAAGCAGAGAATGTTCGTATATTAATAATGGTAGCAAGAGTAACTTGCAAGAAACTTGTGGAAAACGCATAACAGAAAGATAAGGCTTCTTAATATCCAGGAAAATCTGGCGAATGATGTATATCAAGTGCTACTGCTAGAAAAATATATCCAGGAAAGAAAACAGGAGTGGGGTAACTAGTTCGATTCTATATTATTCCTTTTCTTCTTTAGTTCATTTCAGAATTCCGTCTTCTAGGTTCTATTGTCTCGCCTTTCTCACAAATATTCAGCTTTATTTGCTTGCTTTGTTAAATGGTGGATCCATTGTGTGGGCTGGTGGTCATAAAATTTCTCCCCGTTGTTTCTTCTGCAAGAGTTTTCATTTCCATGTGTCCGCTGCTTCCGCCGCCTCCAACGACGTTCTTTTAGAATTTTCTGTTATCTCCCCTGTTTACATCAAATAGTTTGATGATCCTCACATTTGTGAATTTTCTATAGCAATGATTCCCAACCGATGTGCCGAGGAACTTTAGGATGCCGTGAGATTTTTTTTCTTTTTTTGAGGGGATAAATAAAGACTATTAGTTGGGCTCATTCAAAATAAACATTAAGTTGAATTAATTGCTCCCACGCCCGACAGATTGTGAGACAAATCGATGCGCTCGTTCCTGAGGATGAATTAACTACTCTCACGCCAACTTTCTTTGTTTTATTAATAAGGAGACTTGCAATGGATGCTTCGAGCATCCATCGCAATTCTCCTTATTAATAAAACAAAACCTTTTTTAGCGATTTCCATTGTAGTCCTCTAATGTAATAGTTATACTGAATTCCATGGCTATGTTTGAAACTGTATTAATATACCGTCAATTGGGGTAACTTTGACCTTTACGGGTAACTTTGGCCCAACAAATCTATTGTAATATACTTATATACCTATATACTTATTATACCTATTATATTTAACCCACCTATTGGACCTTGCAATAAATAAGTGATAATCACTCTTCTTTGTCTTGATGCAGCACATACAATCTTTTTTCGTTTGTTGGGCTAAAATTACCCCATTTGACGATATCCTATTCTATTGTTTGTTACTTATATCTTTTCTTAAATGAGTAAAATCAGCAATGGAGTCAGTATTTATTTGAACTTAAATTTAACTTGTTACTGAAATGTATTTCACTTTCATTTAATATCTAAAAAATTGATAAACCAAAATTCTAACAAGGGTGCCCCAAGTTTCTAATCTCGTTCCCAGGGGTGCCGCAAACATAAAAATGTTGGGAATCCCTGGTCTATAGAGACAATCCAACATAAAAGTCCTCGGCCTACTTGCGATTTAATTGTTCTCTCCTAGTTCCTTCAACTAGGGAAGAAACTGAAGTACTAGTTCCCCTAGTACTTCAATTATCATTCCCTAATCCTTCAGAAATTTAAAAGTGCAAGACCGAAATTAGATAAAAAAAAAAAAGAGTTTACACCTATACCTCGCTATATGGTCGCTCGTTATACGGCATTTCGCTACAACGGCCTTTTTTAATTATGGCACTTTTTCGATTTACGGCCCACAATATTTCGTTATACGGCCACAACAGCGGAAAGTGATGATGGCATCATATTATAGCTTAGTGATTTATATTAATGTTCGGCATCAGATTAAAACAGTTTTTAAACATTTTATTTTATTTTTTTTTATTATATGTATACATATGTGTATATGATTCCTTTTGTTTTTTTATTTGTATGTTTATTTTTTAATTTCTGTTTATTATTAGATTGTTTTGTACTTTTATTTTTACGCAAGCATTTTTATAGGAAATAAAAAGAATAAAATGCTTTATGAACTAAAAACTATATTATTTATAAGAAATTGGAACAGATCCAATTAAATTTATACGGGTTTGTATCAAAATAATTGATTCGTTATACGGCTTTTCGCTTTACGGCCAACTTTTCCGGAACGTATCTAGACCGTAAAACCAGGTATGGGTGTATTTGAAAGCATGAGGTTTATACTGACTTGTTCATCTTCTTGCTGGCTTCTTGAATTGCGTTGAAAATTTCGTCGTCTATCTCCCAATTCAGAGCAACCGGAGAGCTTGGACTGGGTGTTTTCACTGGAGCAGTGGAGGGAGTGTCGGATGTTTCTATAGACCTGAAACAATGGGAAAGCTTTTGTAAACAAATAAATGCACAAAAGTACGCAATCATATTTTGTTCAAAATATATCACTCTCTTCTTGCTATTTAATTGAATTTTTTAAAGCAGCATGTTTTAGTCTTAGTTAGAATACAGGGTGTATTTCAGGAAGAATAGCATTTAAGAATACGTTGTGATCCACAGTCTCTCAGTATCAAATTCCTCTATAGGTCCAAAAATAGTTTATTGAACGAGCGTAGCGAGTCCCTTCTAATGCACAAAACCGATATTTAGTGAATTGATTTTCTCGAAAACTACAGGGAATTAGAGGTTGAAATTTAACTTTTAGGCTTTAAATTTAAAGTAGATTTGAAGATGCTTAATATAGTTTTTCTAACTTTTATCATTAAAATGATACGCTTAAGGTGTCCTTTAGTTAGGCAGTTACGCGGAAGTTGACCTTACGAATATGTTTTTCAATGACGAAACAAAATGGTAACTGAAACGATCCTCAACTCGAAAAGGAAGAACAAAATCGTAAATAACTTATGTAAAATAAGGAACGCCATATGCAATGTGATCACAGTAAATAACCAAATAACCATATGATTAATCGAAAAATAAAAGAAAACAAAACTG
Source organism: Dolomedes plantarius (assembly GCA_907164885.2). Classification (NCBI taxonomy): domain Eukaryota; kingdom Metazoa; phylum Arthropoda; class Arachnida; order Araneae; family Dolomedidae; genus Dolomedes; species Dolomedes plantarius. The sequence continues at coordinate 32,345,687 of OU015503.1, read as the reverse complement.
TCATTAAAAAGAAAAGACTTTTCTTTTTCTTTTCGGTTCTGATTTATTTTTGAAAACTCGAGTTACTTTTATGAGCATCTCTCAAAAAAATTAATAGATGGAAATTGAGAAAGTCCATTAACGCGTTGTTTTTAAGTAAAAGAAAACAAAACTGCCATTAAAAAGAAAATGCTTTTTACTTTCCTTTCGTTTCTGATGTATTTTTGAAAACACAAGTTTCTTTTATGAGCATTTCTCAAAAAATTAATCGAGGGAAATTGAGAGAGTCCATTAAAGCGTTGCTTTTAAATAAAAGAAAACAAAACTGTCATTAAAAAAAAGGCTTTTCCCTTTCTTTTCGTTTTTGATTTACTTTTGAAAACAAGTTACTTTTATGAGCAACTCTCAAAAAATTAATAGAGGGAAATTGAAAGAGTCCATTAACCCTTCAGCGGGCGCGCCCGTGTACAAAGTGCAACATTGTCGTAATTTTGAATGGCTTGTTTTTACATGCAAGGTTTTGAATGTTCTAAGCAGTTTCTATTTATAGCTACACATTTTCTAATGCAGGTCTGATTTTATGACCCTTGTATTCCTTTCCATTCATTGTTAATCGTGATTTAAACGTGGTAAACCGGCGAATATACAGAATTACAATACGACAAAAGCAGGAGTTGATGTAGTCGATCAAATGTGCAGCTATTACACGGTAACCCACATATCACTAAGATGGACAATCACATTGTTTTTTAGGTTATTGGACATAACAGGAATCCATTCGCAAGTTGCCCTTAGATCCAATAAACCGGACACTTTTGAAATAAGGCGATTGTATCTGCATTCCTTGGCCTTATATAATATTATAAATATATCTCGATATTATCAACGTTTTAAATCTTATAATAAAAAGCAGAATTATTATATTCAGTTTGAAAATCAAAATTTTATTACAAAAGGAATAATCAAGGTTGAAAGAGACGTTGCACTTTGTGCCACGCGCGCCTGGTGGTGTTCAAAAAAATTGGCGCGCCTGCTGAAGGGATAAAGCGTTTCATTTTGCTAGTCCTGCCAATTTCAGTATTTAGTCAATGTATTTCCCACAGCTATCTTAAAGCGTATTCTTCGAAATCCTTGCTAACTGTTATTACGTACTTCTGTGCTCTAAGGTAAAATAATTTCTTCTTGCGTTCGAATAAAACCGGAATAGAAGAGATAAATTATTCTTGTTTGACTGAGTAGAACTGGTAAAGCTACAGCTCGCTCTGAAGAAGAGAAACATTCTCATTTTTATTATTATATCAATAATTGCCAAGCCGAAAGGGAATTTTATAAGACACCCAAATGCTTTACACAAGACTCTAGAAGTCATGTCCAAGTACAAACATATCATTGAGAAAAATTTTGCCTCTAAAAACTAGATGAAAGTTACAAGAGCTGCCGCAGTGGTTTGGCCCACGGGCATTCTCTAAATGCTTACACGCCAGGTTGTTGCTTCGATATATATTTTAGATAATTAGTAGAAAAATTACAAATACTTAATCTTTCATGAAAATGTATTTACATGATATCTACTTAGCACACAGGAATTTATATTCAATACGAGGCTCTGGACTTACAGTTTCTGCAGGAACTCTTCACAAAACCTGAGGACAGTAATTCCTTCTGATGCAGAGTGTTCCACTACAAACCCCACGACTCCGTCTCTTGTTACTATTGCCTGGAAATATAAAACTCCGGAATCAAATCTAACAGCAAAATTAATAAAACTTTACCTTTAATTCAATAATGAAATTTTAGGATCTCATACAGTGAATGCTTTACATATTGAATATTTTTTACGTTTTCATAAATATTATGACAGTATATACATACATACATATAGATATAGATATATACAGGGTGTTCGTAAACTGTGTCGACAAAATAAGAGGAGGGATAGTACTCATCAAGGCGAACAATATTTACAATGCAACCTAGGGCGCATTCCACTCTCAGTGTGTCATGTTTCAAGTATGCAAAAGTTAATGAAAGAAAATTATATTTTAATGAGACGGATGTGGTTGTTTTTTTGCTGCATAACTTGGTTTTCTATTTGATACTGCTGTACGTAAAGCATGATCAGTGTTTTTCAGCGTTGATCGATATTTGGATTTCATAAGCTTTACAAATATAAGTTTTTAAATTTTAAAATATTTGCATTTTTATTTTTAATTCTAAAGGTTCCGCCGACCACAGCGATAAGCTTATACGGAATATTAAGGCCGTCTGCACACGGAGCAACTCAAAAGAAACTGATAACTGACTCCAGTCACAAACCAGTCCGTGTTGAGTCGTAACCTATGTAATTGAATGGAGCCACGCACACGGCGCAACTGGTTACAAACCCGTCGACCGGGTTTGTAACCAGTTGCGCCGTGTTACGTAGGTTACGACTCAACACGGACTGGTTTGTGACTGGAGTCAGTTATCAGTTTCTTTTGAGTTGCTCCGTGTGCAGACGGCCTTACTATTGCATTAAACAATTACATTACATACATAATACAATTGTATTACAAACCATCAACAAACAGGTTTATAGGTAAACATTTTTATAATAATTATTTTTTCTAAAAGTAATTAAATCATTCTTTTTTTATTAATTTCATGTATTAATTTTCTCATATCCCTCCAATTGCATTTTTTTTAAAAATAAAAAATGACCCGAGGCGTAAAATCTCTTTCTCTATTAAGGAGTACAATTTTTTTTTCAGAAAAATCTTACAATCCAAGTCGGCAATCCTTGGACACATTTTCTCCATAGTTTAACATGGAGGTGAGCGAATCCAATAGGGTTAGTACACAGCAGCCTTAATATTTAATGTCTGATAAACTTCCTCCAGGAAAAAGCAACAATTTCATTAGCTAATTACAATTAGCCCCTGCAAAAGCACGAATCTCTGGAATCTTAAGGAAAGGACTAAAAAAAAAATCCTCAGTAAATCCCTTCACAAATTAAATGGAAGAATTTTATTTAGCATCTTATTTCCATTTCAATATAGAGAAGACTATAACTCTCGCATCTGCATTTCAAGGAAAAATTAGGCCTTAAAAAATAAAAAAAACGTAATTAAGATTTCAAAATGCGAGAGACACACAGAGAGATGGTCTGTTAATTAAATTATCCAAAAAGGTTCCATTTATAATTTCATTATACATCTAATTAAAGTACTTAATTAACATTTTATGAATATTTTATCAGATGAGAGTGAAACGGGGATGCATGGTCCCTAGTTATTTAAAACGAAGAGATTAATTAAGAATATCTATATCCGTAATGAACAAATGCGAAATTTTGTTTAACTGACTTGCTTAAGAAGGAACTTACTTGATATGTTATTTTAATATATTTCGCAGGAACAGCAAAGTTGGGCGATCCATGATAAACTTTAAAAAATGAAGGTTTTATTTTTTATTATTTTTTATTTTTAGGAAGGATTTTTTAAAGCAGTATTGCACTGATACAGCTCTGAATGCAATTAACATAAATCTCGGGTCACAATTTTCGATTAAAGAACTTTTTTTGGAATGAAATAAATTTTTTTTTGTGACTACTTAGCCCGTAAAATTCAAAAACCGAATATTCTAACATTGCGCTGTAGGTCTTTTTTCGTAAAGAATAATAACTGTCTGAAATCGGAATTTATGATCTTCAGATGAAGATCAAACGGCATTTTTTTTGCGTCATGTTCAAATGTCCATTAATTTTGGACGAAATTTTAACATCTGGGATTATAAAAGTACAGGGTGGTCCAAAATTATTGAGCGCATTTCATGTTTGAAAAAAAAAAGAGAACACAATTAGGTACATACATGTTTATTGTTTTTTGGAAAGGCAATTTAAAGCAGTTTTGTACAGCAAAATTTTAAACATTAAATAACTTCCATATAAGCCGGTAGATGGCGCGACAACATTTCACAAGAATAATTTACTAATTGCGTCATTCTGCAAATGGTTACAAGTGGTTTTACCGACAAAAACTGTGTTAAATTACTTGGAAAGACAATTTAAAACAGTTTTACACAACAAAATTTTAAACATTAAATAACTTCCACATAAGCCGGTAGATGGCGCAACAACATTTCACAAGAAAAATTTAATAATTGCGTCATTCTGCAGATGACTACCGACAAGTGGTTTTACCGACACAAACTGTTTTAAACTACTTGGAAAGACAATTTAAAACAGTTTTACACAACAAATTTTAACATTAATTAACTTGAGCTCCATTTGTGACACGCAAATTTTTCAGCCCATATTCAATTTCACGCCAAGTGTTTTGCAGCATTTCAGCGAGTATTCCTCCAATGAAAATAAAATAAATACCACAAAACGCACATTGCTTTTTCCTGTACAGTACCCCATTTGCAGACTGACGTAATTAGTAAATTTTTCTTTCGAAATAATTTCGCGCCATCTATCGGCTTATGTGGAAGTTTTTTAATGTTTAAAATTTTGTTGTGTAAAACTGTTTTAAATTGTCCTTCCAAGAAAACAATACATATGTACGCACCTCAATTTGTTCTTTTTTTTTTTCAACCATGAAATGCGCTCAATAATTTTGGACCACCCTGTATAATAAAAAGATCTGTTATGGTTATTTTTACTAATTATCATATCATCATTGTTATTTGGATAAATTACAGTTCCTTTTGTTCGTGTTTCTTCAACTCCCCAACAAATATAAATGCAAGCGTTTTCTCCCCTGAGGGACACCCTTAATTTGTTGTTGTATTCTAACATTTTGAAGCCAAGCAATTATGCCGAGTGGCAAAATTTTATAATTTAGTAAAACGATCAATACTGTAATCATACATGTACACTAATGGCCAAAATTGTGGAAACCTTTTATGCTAAAAGATACTTTCTTTTTACATCAACAGAATAATTGTTTATTCAACTAAGGCGAAGTGCTGAAGAACATGTTTTCCATTAAATAGAACATATGCTCAGTTAAGCAAGCACACACACACACATACAGGCCCAGATTTCCGCATGGGCAAGTGGGGCACTTGCCCAGGGTCCCAAAAATTATGGGGCTCCCTAATTTAGTATTAAGTTGTACATATTTTTTGAAAATTTGGTTTTTGGTTAATACAGTAACTGGGGGCAGTGGCGAATACAGAAAAAAAATCCTGGGCGGGGCACAGTGCACCCACTATAGTGAAAGCATACTTACATCCATAAGTTGTTTTTTTTTTTTGGTGGGGGGGGGGGGGGGTTAATAACTTCAGACTGTGATCTATTTTGAATTTCAAAATAAAACTTTATGAATTTATTTATTAACATTAAAAAGAAAATTAATAAATTAACATTTATTATTATTATTATTATTATTTCAAATTTTTGACTTATTGGTCGAAAATTTTTGAAATTCCGGTCCCAATTTATGGTGGACCTGGGTGAGTGTCCCACATGTTCATTTGAAAATCTGATCCTGGGGGAGCACGTGCCCCCTCTGGATCTGTCATTGGAGGGGGCCCTTAAAGTCTGCTTTGCCCAGGGCCCCATTGGGTCAAAGTCGGGCCCTGCCTGCACACACACACACACACACACACACACATATATATATATATATATATATATATATATATATATATATATATATATATATATATATATATATATATATATACATCTCTCCTCCATAGAGCCAATGTTATGGAAGGAACCTCTTTACGACGGCATACCCTTAAAACGGCCATTTTTGTGGAACCATTACTGGTCGTCAAAATGACTAATCTCCAATTTTTATTCTTTCATATCCTCCCTGCCCTACAAATTATAGTCTATAATTACACATCTCCCCTTAAGCAACGCTATTATTACAAATACAGACAATCGAGCGTGGGAAGTTGCTCACATGTAGACACTAAAAGGGTATTCCATCCGCGACAGAGAATCTGCAGAGCATTAACTCTGGTTCCTTTCGAGTCGGATCTTTGCCAGGTTCTCATATAGGCTTATGAAATGACATGTGTTAGTGTGGTGACAGAGGGTAAGGAAATCTCCAGCTGTGAGGAGTTGTTTTGTGATGGTTCAGGCGTGATAGGCAAATAATGAATTGTTAAAGATGTTTGTGGATAAAAATCATTAGCGCAGAGACTTGTATGACGTTCGACGGGGCTAGCGAGATTAAGATTACGAAAACCTAACATGTATACACACCCTCACTGTTTATATATATATATATATATATATATATATATATATATATATATATATATATATATATATATATATATATATATATATATATATATATATATATATATATATACTATTTTATGGTGATCAATGACCTTTAACTGGTTTTACCAGTCGCCTAACTCAATGTCATTAAAATTCATTAATTCTAATATAAAATTATTTTTTAAATTGAAAATACAGTGTATTCCTAGACAATGTTTTGTTCTTTTCTTGTTTTCCTTGCAGATTTCTTTTTTATGGGTAAGATATATAAAACAAATACATATTAATTTACAAAATAAAGGTATGATAAATTACTTTTTTTAATAATATTTAGTGTTTATGAATTTACAATCTGTTTTGTGTAGTTTAAAGTATTTTAAAAGGGGAATCTCTATTTAACGAATTTTCCATATAATGAACTTTTTTTCGGGATTTAGCGACTTCGTAAAATAGAGGTCCGACTGTATATATATATATATATATATATATATATATATATATATATGTAAGTGTGGAGAGAGAGTTTTTCGAGGGTTCATTTCAGTTATTTTACAATTGATGTCAGAAGTATACTTATGAAAAAATAATGTAAGCGCTTTATCTGATACTGAAAGAGTCAGAAAAAATTCTGGAAATTTCCATGATTTTACGGCGCGAACAAAAGAATATCCCTTAGGTGCCATAACCTGCATAATTTTATCTACAAAAGAATTTTCAAATTCCGCCTACGGCTATATCTTGAATGTCAGAAATATAGAATGAGTTTCTCGAAAGAGCGTATTAATAATTCTTCGTTGTACAAAAGAAACATAATTATCTGTAGTTGAATTAGGAAAGCTAAATTATTCTGCTTCGCATACGGAATAGAGCACTTCATTTGCATTTTATGGAATAAGAGGAACTTCAATCGGTTGGAAATCAAAGCCGAGAACTGAGGGAGAAAATATTTCAAAGGTTAAAGGGGAAATTTTATGTTTCAAACTTAAACATGTGTGTTTTAATTTAATTTTTGCTCATTCAAATTCTTTGTTCACAAAGCAAGATTCACTCATTACTAAGATTTACAATTAGGCGTAACATTGTTGTATTAACATTATTGTATACCGCAAAGTAAATACATACATACATACACACACACACAGACATGTATATATATATATATATATAATATAAAAGTAATATAATTTGCAATATTAATCTTAATTTAAACTCTATTTTTTTTACAAGAAAGCTATCCCTTAGTAACATAAATTTGACTTCTGTAAAGTGATAAATGTACATTTTTTAATCTTAAAACTTTTCCTGGATTCTGAAAGGCTATTGGTTTCTGCCCTTGGGGTGAGGAAAGAGTTCGTTGCCATGGGGAAATAGATTCAGTCGGCCTAAAAATGCCGGATAGTTAAGACGTATGTTCCCGCCTAAGGAAATTCCTCTGTTAAATGTTCATTTTCCTTCATAATTTTTAGCATTGTTATTAAATCGTTATTTGGAAGTATTCCTCTCAATGATTATTAATGTCCGCAATTATTGATGTCATGTCATCTATATATAAAACAGTTCCGTAACTGACTGACTCACTGACCGACATACAACGCACAGACCAAACCGCTTGACCTAAAGGACTGAAATTTTGCATGGCGTTTCTTCTCATAGTGTAGGGGTGCACTAAGAAAGATTTAGATTTGTTAAAATTAAATTTTTAAGCCATTTTAGTAACTTTTTTAAAGTTTGCATTTAAAATAATCATTTGAGGGTTATAAAATTTATATCACGAGAAAGATCATAAGAAATCCTTTAAAATGAGATCTTTTTCGAATCTTTACCTCCATTTTCTGGTTTTTGGTGAATTTTTAAAGATTCATTTTTAGAATTTAATTTATTAAATGCTGATCACGTGATTTCCTTTTCTGGTACTTTAAATAAATTTATCGTCTTGTGCATAACAACTAAATAGACAAAAAAAATATTTTTTTTCTCTTGCTAATGCGGCAGACGATTGGGCATTATCCAAAAAAATATTAAAATACAATAAAAGATATTATGTTCATCAAACTGTACTATATTCTTTAGTTCGTCCTATTACATTTAATTTGAATAATTTCTTCTACATTATTTTGTCTATAAAAATATCCCTTTCGATTTCTTTTATAAATATATTTTTTGTTTTTTTTACATCAATTGTATACATTGATAGTCGTATTTATTATAAATAAATAAATAAATATATATAAATATATATATATTTTTTTTTGGCATTAATTGCATACATTGACCGTTGTATTTAATTTGAATGTACTCCGTTGCAAAAGTGCGGGTTTTCAGCTAGTATATATATATATAAATATATGTATAAATATACTGCATTTGGAATTCCTTTCCTTCCAACGAATTCATCGGCTGTGCCTTACATCGTAGTCCATAACAAAATCTAAGGCGAAACCTTGGTCCAATGCTGCCGGATAGGCTGGAGATGTGAATATTTGCTATTTACTTAGACAGCAGGCAGTTCTCTATGCATTTTTTACATGGTCTCATTGTCTGATCACGCTCTAAGGGGGAAAATAATAGTGGTGAAAAATTATAGTGGTGATTTGAATCTGGTTTTGGCTTAAAACACCAACTTCCAAATTGGCTCTTCAAAATGATGTCATGCAATCAAAAAATTCCTTAAAATATTTCTTTTAACAGAGTTTTTGGAACTTTTTTTCAATTGGATTCACTACTGATATATAGTGTTAGTTGTGAGGAATATTGTTTATTTCTCTGTTGAATTGATGTGACGCTGAGTACGTTTACTATATGATTTTCAAATGCTGAGCATTAAAAAATAATGCACTGTTTACTGAAGGATATTTTCTAATATTTCTGAAATAATATCATATATTATTAATGATTATGTTTCAAATTTCATTTTTACAGGTAGCTGGAAAAAATGTTTTAGGTACGTAGCAGTTTATAAATACATGTACAAAATCACTTCATCTACTTTTCTAGATTACGTACTTTATAAATTAACTTGTTGGTACCCGTCAAAACATGACTGCTGTATATTAAATAAATGTACTAATACCCAAATTATACTCAACACATCTCCAAATGTTGAAAATCATAATATTAAGAATGGAGAAATACTCTTTAAAATATTACCATTGAACCCAATAAAAAGAAATAGGATTACACAACAGCGCGAAATAAACAATTTCCGCCAGGTTTTGTTCTATATCTTACAAACATAATTAAAAACAAGTAATATAAAAAAAAATTTAAGTCAATTCCTACTTAGGTCAACAAAGAAAAATTTTATTTTAGTTACTTTTTGGCGGGGAATTGCACTGATATTGGCTCGATTATGTGAACACCATTATTGCCGACAAATATTTTTCTTTCATATAAAACTAAAATTAATTAATTAAATTTAATTAATGAATTAATATTTGAAAAACTGTATTAACATCAAGTGTCATCCACTACAAGTTAAAAAAAAATTTATTTGAACTTGAGTGGATGAATAAAAAGTATTTTATTAACGATTGAAAATTTGAACAAGATATATAAATATAGACAGAGTGTGAACTAATAGTAGGAATTGAATAAAATCGGCAGAGAGAGAGCTAGAGAAATTCCTCAGAATAAACAAATTAAGGTGTTTATGCGGCAGTGTGCTTAGTCAGTATCTAAAGCCAGATTTAAACATGTCACTGAGCATGTGCAGAAACAAATTAATGTGTTTATGCGGCCTCGTGCTTACTGAATAGCTAAAGCCCGATTTAAATATGTCAATGAGCCTGCGCAGAAAGCAATATTTTAATTGTAAATTATCTCTAATTAATAGAAATTGCTTGACACATTTATAGATTAAAATCTTTCGTTTAAGACCAAGATGAAGTAAACTAATGCAGTAGTTTTCTCTCAGGAAATGCCTAAAGAATCGGCTTAGAAACTTAAATATGTAGGTGAACTTTTAAAAAGAATTGCTCAGTTGAAATTTGCTGAGAAATTTTTATTTCGACAATGGGGTATGGATGTAAGTTAAAGTTACTAAACTCTTTAAGATCTAAAAAGATCTCCAGAAAAGAGTAAGAAACCGAGATAATATTGTATGCAGTAGCCAACATTTTTATGTTAACCATACAGCCAAATGTTGAATTACTATTACAAGCTATTTCAGGAAAACAAAAGGAAAAAACTAGTAAAAACTGAAACGGTAAGCGATAAAACCACTTTAATAAAAATAAACACTGATCTCGAATTCCGATTGCCTTAAGCAATTTTCTTTTGAAGTAGACATGTAATACTCAAAAATACATTTTGATATAAATCTGATTTTCAGCTTAGCGAAAATGAAAAATATTTCCCAATAAACAAATGTAAAACTCCTGAAAATAAGAACTCCCCATAGAACTACATACAGTGTACCATTATTTTCTAAGTACATTTGATAAGAATCCTTTATAATAAGTTAAGTACTACATACCAGATCTTTTTACTTGGGCCTCTAAAGGTTCGCTAGCAACTGTCAGCAGTAAATTTGTGAAAGGAGGAAAAAACCAAAACGTTTGGGAGGGAAATTTCTTTTGATTATATGAAGAACTTTCCAAAATGCTATTCCCCGAGGCATTTATAGAATTTTTTTTATTGTTACCTTATATATATATATATATGTACACTAGTTATCAAAAATTAAGGAAAAATCACAAAAAGAGGGATAACACGTTCAAAACTAGGCCAATCTCTTTAAAATTTGAATATGTTGTTAAGTAAAAGGTGCTGAACAATACTACATTTTGCAAAATAGTGGCGCTGCAGTCAGAATACGCCATTTGCGAGGAGCATAAAAGTACATGTCTCAGAGCAAGGCGGCTGTCGTGAACCCTTCACTTCTCTTCACCGAGGTTCACGTAGGTTCTTTTCTATGGCATAGGGACAAATGAGGTAGTGCAATAACGAATCGTCATTGTACAAGACGAACATAAATTTATTTACAGTTGAACATTTAAACAGTTTCACACTTAACATAAAAATTTCAGAAGACTGGGCACTAGGTGGGCAAGCCTACAATATCTTACCGGACCTCGGCTGTATTGCACTCAAAAATCTAGTTACCGATTAATTAATTCGCTGGAGGCGAGAGGAGCCTGCTTTATCTTGCCAGGCCTCCCTAAAACTACTCTCAGAGACGCTCTCTGAGTCCCTATTCTAATTACCGAATAATTACCAACCAGAGGTGAGACGAGTCTGCATTTATCTCCCCAGACCTCTGATTCCTCTGATTCCTAGCATAGACGCTCTCCTTCTGTCTCTTTCTTACTGACCGACTCCCCGCGATCCCAAGCACCCTCTTGGGTTCAACGCCCCCGCAGCCAATCCTCTGATTGGTAGAGGGGTGGGGAATGACGGGGTACAACATTTTCGCTTTAACAAGCGCTCCTTCACAAACATTACACTACAGCGGTAATTGTATCTGCGAGGCTGAGATTAGACATCTGGCATAGCCAAATTGTAACAATGACCTCCAGGCATCATTTCACTGAAGAACTGCGATGGCGAGCTATTGGGAGACTAGAGGCAGGACAAAGTCAGACAGAAGTGGCCAGATGGCTAAATGCGAGTCCGTCTGTGGTTCATAGACTTTTCATGGGAACAATTTCTGGATTCGGCATCCAGAAGGTTCAGCCCAGGACGGCCATACGCTACGACGAGTGCCGATGACCAATATTTGTCATTATGTGCAAGAAGGAATAGAACCGCATCTTCGTCTGCAAGCTCCGTCTGCAGATCCTCCATCGCTGCAAACTCTGGAAGGTTTGTATCAACGTCAACCGTGTGTAGAAGGCTTCACGAAGGTGGTCTTTTTGCGAGGGAAACCAGCCATTTGCGTCCCGCTCACGTAAGCTCACGTTCCATAGGCGGGAACGCTTGCAGTGGGAAGGTCAACATGTCCACTGCACGCGTGATCAATGGAGGGCTATTCTCTTTACTGATGAGTCCAGGTTTAGCCTCCAAAGCGATAGTAGGCGTATTTTGATTTGGAGAGAACCTGGAACTCGTTTTCATCCATCACACATCTGTGAAAGAGATGCATACGGATCAGGCAGTGTCTGTGTTTGGGGGTGGTATCTCTTTGGATGGACGCACAGACCACCATGTCTTTCCCCGTAGAGATGTGAATGCTCACACCTATAGAGATGACTTCCTTGATGCTTATGTGCGCCCTTATTCCGGGGCAATAGGTGATGCTTTCGTGCTACAGGATGATAACGCGAGACTGCACAGGGCTCTCTCATAGTGGATGTTTATCTTGAGCAGGAAACAATTCAGCTCATGGAAAGGCCAGCTCGATCACCGGGCCTAAATCATATCGAACATATTTGGGACGCTTTAGGACGACGTAGAGCTGCTCTCAATCCTCCTACTAGGACCCTAGCCACGCTTTCAACTGCTTTGCAAGAGAAATGGCTCTCACTTCCTACCGATCTCATAGACCGCATAATTGACAGCATCACACATCGCTGTATGTGCTGTATTGCTTTTCGGGGGGATCATACGCCATATTAAAGGTACTTTTCCTATACCAAACTGACACATCCGCTTTTTTCATTGTATACATATGCTAGTTTCTATAACGCCATAATTATCTGGCGATTTCTTTTTATGCTATTTTATACTTACCTATGTGTTTTATAATGTCTATAAGTTTCATTAAATAATGCGCGTAACTTTTTGAGTAATCGCTATTCTTGTGACTTTTCCTTAACTTTTGATAACCAGTGTATATATATATATATATATATACATATATATATATATATATATATCTATATATATATATAATATATATATACTATATGCTATATGTACAGTGGCATTTTTCTAGACGACCACCTCTATTCCACGGTCACCCTTTCTAAAGGACCATATTTCGTTTAGGACCTGTTGAAGACTCCACAGAGCAAATGTTACGAAAGAAATCTCTCTACTACGGCCACCTGATTTCAGAACCATTACTGGCCGTAGTACAGAAGTTTCAATATATATATATATATATATGTGTGTGTGTGTGTGTGTATACACTGAAAAACCTAAACACTGTTACAGGCATGCGTATGCAAATAACGGACATATGTAACCAATCAGCGTAACGCGATGCGGTCGGCAGCGCCTATTTAACACAACAGGTGTCTGTCGAAGCTGTGAGGTCAGTAACACGCTGCTATAATGGCAGATTATCACGATTAATATATTCTGAACGTGGTGTTATAGTCGGCGGACGATAGATGGGACAGAGCTTCTCCGAAGAAGCGATGCAATTTGGATTTTCGCGCACGACCATTTCACAAGTGTACCGCGAATAGCAGGTATCGGGTAAAAAATCAAATCTCCGACAGCGGTGCGGCTGGTAAAAGGCCTTGAAAGAACGGGACCGTCGACGACTGACCAGAATCCTTAAATGAAATAGACGTGCAACACTTCCTCGAATTGCTGCGGATTTCAGTGATGGCGCATCAACAAGTGTCAGCGTGCGAACTGTTCAACGGACCATCATTTATATGGGCTTTCAGAGCCGCAGGATCACTTGTGTACTGTTGTTGACTGCACGGCACAAAGCTTTACGTCTCGCCTGGGCCCACCAACACCTCCATTGGACTGTAGATGACTGGAAACACGTTGCCTGGTCTGTCGAGTCTCATTACCAATTGTATCGGGCGGATGGAAGTGTACGGGTATGGAGACAACCTCATGAATTCATGGACCGTATATGTCAGCAGAGGACTGTTCAAGATGGTGGAGCGTCTGTGATGGCATGGTGCATGTGTAGTTAGCGTGATATGGGACCCCTGATACATCTAGAGATGACTCTGACAGGTGACGGGTACATAAGCATCCCGTCAGATCATCTACACCCATTCTTGTCCATTGTGCATTCTGACGGACTTGGACAATACCAGCAGGACAATGTGACACCCTACACGGCGAGAGTTGCTACAGAGTGGCTCCAGGATCACTCTTCTGATTTGAGACATTTCTATTGTCCACCTAAGTCCCCATACATGAACATTATTGAGCATATCTGGGATGCCTTCTAACATTCTGTTCAGAAGACATAGCCACCCCCTCGCACTCCTATAGATTTGTGGAATACCCTTCAGAATTCATGGTGTGAATTGCTTCCAGGATTCTTTCAGACATTAGTAGAGCCCATGCCACGTCGTGTTGCGGCACATCTGCGTGCTCGTGGGGGCCCCATACGATTTTAGGCAGTTGTACCAGTTTTTTGGCTCTTCAGTGTATGTATAAAGGGACACTTCTGTAGCCGGCCACCCGAGTAAACAGGCATATTTTGTTCAGAACCGATTGAAGACTCCATTGAGCATGGAAGAAACCTCTTTTCGACGGCCACTTTTTACTGGTCGTGATAGAGAAGTTCACTGCATATATATCTGAATAATTAGCCAATAGACTTAACATTTTAGACGTAAAACTTTTAAAAATAAAGAGAAATAAAGGGAAGATAAATACAGCACCAAATTTAGAACATGTGGAAAGGTTTTAATCAGCCTACAACAAGCAAAGGGACGCCTAAAACAACACATTCGAGAAGAAAATACTATAATCAGTAAATTTAACAGATAAATTTCATTATGAGAGTTGACACCTTTCGTTATTCGTTTCCTTCCCGTTATTAAACAATGCGCTTCTGTTTCCTGTATAATTAGGCACCCCCCCCCCGTATGCACTAAAATGGTTCTTCGGGGAGCACCTGTTTAATGTTACTCAGATGCAGGCGGTAATTTACTCCAATTTAGAAAGGCATATATCACGAATTAGGGCTTTTCAATAAATGGCTTTCCCTGGCGTTGGAAATTAAATATTAGGGAGTAAATTACAATCGCGGTTGCGCGTTGAAGGTTTAAAACGCGTTTAATTTATCCGCCAGAGACCTAACATGGCAGATTCTAATTTATTAATTTTTTCCAGTAGCTAATGCTTTTACATGCTCCTATACACCACCCAGTTTTCTTTTCCCGAAATCCAGTGCTTTCGCATCAAAAGAAGTTTTTTAAATAGAAATTAATTTAATTTGCAAAATTGAAAACTAATGACTTTAAAAAAAAATTAGAAAAAACTGTATAAAGCCAGTGCTAAAAGTCAAAA
Source organism: Dolomedes plantarius (assembly GCA_907164885.2). Lineage (NCBI taxonomy): Eukaryota > Metazoa > Arthropoda > Arachnida > Araneae > Dolomedidae > Dolomedes > Dolomedes plantarius. The sequence goes on along the minus strand of OU015503.1, from coordinate 32,330,326 downwards.
GAAATCTTAGTTGTCTAAGAAAATTAATGCGTAAGTGAAGATGAGTTTACATCTAATGGAAGAAATTTATAAAATAATAAAACGGAAATTTATAAAATATCAAGCGCACACACACCATGAATATATACGAATAAATAAATAAATAAATAAATAAATAAAATTATAATTCCTCTGGACTGCATTGACTGGATTAAATAACCACTGAAGCCAATGACTACCCAAGTCATTGCCGTAATGATTCCTTTCTGTTTCAAGTTCCGAATTCATTACAACTGAATAAATATTAAGATTATTTTAAATAAATTCAGTCTCCTTTAAATAAATTTAGTCTCTTTTAAATGAATTCATTCTCTTTTTGACAAATTTAGTCTCTTTTAATGGAATTTTGTCTCTTTTAAATAAATGCAGTCTCTTTTAAATAAATTTAGTCTATTTTACATAAATGTAGTCTATTTTAAATAAATTTAGTCCAATTTAAACAAATTAGTCACTTTTTATTTTAAACTATTTTAAACAAATAGTCTCTTTCATATAAATTCACTCTTTTTTAAATAATTTTGTCTTATTAAATAAATTTAGTCTATTATAAATAAATTTAGTCTTTTTTAAATAAGTCTCTTTTAAACAAATTTTGTCTCTTTTAAATAAATTTAGTCTCTTTTAAACAAATTTAATCTCATTTAAATAAATATTTCAATACATATTCGACAAATTTCAATCCTCTTCTCGTGCTTACTACACCGCTGATCTGTTTCTATTGGCGAAATCTGCCGTCTATTCCTCCGCGTAAAACCGAAACACCGTGGAGATAAATATATTTTACATCCTCGAAGACGGGAGCGTTATTTACCTCAATTTACAAAACCATGCATCATCCTCTCCGATTTTATCAATTACTGACTTGTTCGCTCTTAAAATAAAGTGAAAAAAATAGGAGTCTTTTTTTTCGTGCCCGTCTTAATGTCCTCGAATGCACTTTATTTGTTATCTCAAGTTATTTATAATGATTACGGCTTGTTCTTGCCCTTTTTCAGCTATTTTTTTTTTGGCTTCTTCTGTTTTTATTAGCGCATGCATATTTTTTCGTTAAGTTTTGCGATTTGAAAAATTACACAAATGGAGAAGAAGAGATTCCTTGACACCTGTTATGAAGAACGAGAGGGGGTGAAAATAAAGCAAAGCGTGGTTATTCTGTGCAAATTTAGGATAGGAAAATTGTTTGTTAAATAAATGAATTTAAATGTAAATAAATAAAAATAGCTTTTTTATCATCTGGAAGTGATATTCCGTAAGATGTAATATAATACTTGAAATTTGTTACTTTATGTCTTTTAGTATTATCAGATGTACTAACGATTTTATTTATTTGTAACTGAGGTATGTTTGTTTGTTTAAGGGCCTCCCGAGCTTATAAGACATAATCTATGTATATAAAACAGTTCCGTAACTGACTGACTAACTGACTGACATATAATGCACAGACCAAATCGCTGGACCTAAAGGGCTGAAATTTTCCATGGCGATTCTTCTTATAGTGTAGGGGTGCACTAAGAGAGATTTTTGAAAAATTCTTCTTGGATTTTTTAAATTAAATTTTTAAGCTGTTTTTGTAATATTTTTTAAAGTTTGAATTAAAAATAATAATTGGAGGGTTATAAAATTTATATCACGAGAAAGATCATAAAAATTCCTTTAAAATGAAATCTTTTTCAAATCTTTACCTCCATTTTTTGGTTTTGGTGAATTTTTAAAGATTAATTTTTAGAATTTAATTTATTAAATGCTGATCACGGGGTTTCTTTTCTTTCTGTGATACTTTAAATTAATTTTGCGCCACGTACAAAGCAACGAAATAAATTGACAAAAAATATTAAAATACGGTAAAAGATAAAATTTAACCACTAGACTAATTGAGATGGAAGTTTTTTAAGAATTTAATTCAAATTAGTATGTTTTATGGATATTAAACATACAAATTAAATGCATACATTGACCGTTGTATTTAATTTGAATATTTTCTTCTACATTATTTTGTCTATAAAAATAGCCGTTACGATTTATTTATATATATATATATATATATATATATATATATATACAGTGATTTCCGCTTATAAGAATCACGTTTGTTATTACTGTTTTTGATTCATATAAGCGGTTGATTTTTATAGCCGAAATTTAGGTTTTTGGACAGGCACACACATACTTATATATACATATATTAGATAATTTACCATAAAATACTCTTTAATGTACTTTAATTATCTTTTAGTAAAATTATTCTTTATAATTTTATGAATACAACTTAATTTCTAGACCTATAAGTAGATACACGTGATTATAATAAGAGAAGAAAAAAATCCAATATTTGTTACAACATACCTGCTTAACAGTTTAACATTTCAACTACAGGAAGGATGCAAGAAAACGTTTTCTATGGAAGTTTAATGTAATGAAGTTTTCCGGAGGCTGTTTATACCTCTTTCAATACCAATAGTCTCAGACGAAGATTCACCTTCTAGCTTACGTTTCAGGGTTTGATAACGTGCTGAATCTACTAATGTCACGTTTGCCTAAGTGATAGTGGACACTTCGCCGAAGATTTGTGTGTTTCAGGGTCCAGGAAGCAGCAACCGGGATGTGGGAGGTGGGAAAAAAGAGTACCTGTCTTTGTCAGTGGAGAAAAGTAAAATCGGACTCGGACGGGTTAGATGCCCCTGGGTCGAGCTAAAAGGGCAGTGTTTAGCTAAAGTGTTTAAGGGGAAACCATTATGTTATGTGTAACAAAGATAGGATGCATTTTGCGACTGTATTCCATCCCATCTTATCACTCTTTCTTTAAAAAAATAAAGAAAGATCTTCGTGCCTTTTGAGGGTTTAAGTGGCTTTTTTGGAAAAATGAAAGGAAAGCGATGAGTGTAAACTGATTCTTAAAACCGGTGGATTGATTCTTTAAAGCGAAAATTTTAACATGGAAATAAAACATTTGTTTTTGTTTTTACGATATTGATTCTTATAAACGGTTGATTCTTATAACCACTGATCACTATAAGCGGTGGTTACTGTATATATATATATATATATATATATATATATATATATATATATATATATATATATATATATACAGAGTGATTATAATTAAAGTTTAAGTTTCAAAACGCTATAAAAAAAGAACCACCGATGAGAATGACGTCAAATTTGAACGGCATGTTATTGAACAAGGCGGAAAGCGTATGGCAGAAGAAAAAAATTTAGTTTCAAATTTTAGCAACAGATGGCGCTGTAAGCGGCAGAAATACGACGAGAAATGATTCGTAAAACAACGGCTAAGGTGTAAGTTACACATTAAAACGCATTGACAAATTAGAATTGTTGAGTAATTTTATTTGCATGACTGTACATATCACATCGAAAGGGACAAATCGGTTTCAAGAGTTTTTGCGGCGACATACCGCATAAGAACCATTAATCAAAGAAGTTTGGAAATGTTGCGAGACTGGCGCAAAACATGTTCAATATGGTGTCCACCGCTGTGTGCAACAAGTTGAAAGCGACAAACAGCATGTTCCACAACGGAACGCAGTGTCTCCGGGGTGATGTTCAGAATGTGTTGCGAAATGCGTGCCTTAAATTCCGCTAAATTTGCAATTGGAGCACGGAACACAACATCTTTGAGATAACCCCACAGCCAGAAGTCACACGGAGTAAGATCAGGTGATCGGGACGGCCAGGCTGTAGGGAAATGACGGCTGATAATTGGAGCATTTCCGAAATGGCGCCTCAGCAGCTGCTTTACGGGATGTGTAATGTGCGGAGGAGCGCCATCTTACATAAAAATGATTTCATCCACACATCCACTCTGTTGCAGAGCTGGAATGACGTGGTTGTGCAAAAGAGACGCATAACGCTGACCAGTGACGGTAGCGGTAACAGGACCGGAAGCACCCGTCTGCTCGAAAAAATATGGCTGTAGGTGTTATAAAGACTCATGGAGTATATCCATTAATATTCAGGTCTTTATAACTGTCTCTCATAACTGCCATACATTGGCAGAAAAGAAAATTTATTTATTGCCAAAAAGGCGATGCACGCCAAATCTGGTGTATTGAGCCTGTATTGCGCAGGCGCGAAGTACAGCTTGGCGCATGTCAGGCTAGCTTCGAAAAGTAGCGGGAGACAGCCCTTGGACGTGTAGGAGGTTGGTGACCTTTTCGGAGCGTGTGTTGATAATCGAGAGTGGGGGTGCGTGGCATGGCCTAGTATAAGTATTTACCTTTTTATTATGTTTAGTTAAAATAAACTTCTTATTTGCTCCTTAAACCCCTTGTCTGTAATTTAATTTACTGTAGTAGATATTGTTTCCTAGGTATGAATAATTTGAGTATTGTAATATGCTTAGCACGTGGGTCAGGCTATATGTAGGGTTAAGTATTTTCTTGCTAAGCTAAGTGCTGTTAACCTAAAGTAAATACTCTACTTAATCTATGTTACCTGAGACAACCTATCTGGGTTATCTTTCATGTCGCATTGTAACTTGAAGTTAATTCTGTAACTTAATTTAATACACAACGCATTTCATGTTTCACCTTTTTGACTGGCTTGACTATTCGCTAATTTGCTACCACTTGTTCCGATACGGCTTCCCATTTTGGAGTCGTAATTCTCGGCCTTCACAACATTTGGTACCGGTTGACCAGTCCTTAAAATTAATTTAATATTTAAGGGTATTTGTCTCATTTATCGGTAACCTCTTTTAATTCCTTAACCTATGTGAGTAATGAAAAAATGCATCTGCTTACTATTCCCCCTTATAATGTTGTTCTCTTTATTAATAAGTAATATAAGTATGTTAATAATGCTAAAATTTCATTCACTTTGCTTTGTCTGTACCACATGATGCATTTTTTTTTATAATAGAGCATGAACGAAGCTATGTGTTTGTTATGTGCAATTATTTAATTATACAGTGATTTTATGAATATCTGAGTATTTAACATTGAATATTATTTAAGATTGGAATTTGTGTTATATTGATTGATTTTTTATGTGTAAAGGATATATTTCATTGCCTTTTGAATTACAATTATTGATTTAAACTTCATTATTGATATAAATTCATTTAATATAAAGTGCTAATTTTGTGTCATTCATGCAACCTATCATATCTGAGTTCATATAATATTTCTGACTGATAAGTGACATTTATGCTGAAACTTTTTTAATGCTAATTAAGCTATGGTGAACTCAAGCATAATATTTGAAAAGTGTATTATTGAATAGTATCCTAATTTTGTGTATACATAACTTTTAATATACTTCTTTTCTAAATTATAATTCATAATTCGTTACATTTTGTCATTTGCTGGTGCATGTTATCTCCAATGGAATTTTTGTCTTGCATTTTATGGTTCACTGCATTCAGGAAATTTTTTGTTTACACGTTGAATGTGTAAAACTCAAGTTATGTTATCTTTTGTGTAAACTTCTTAAAATTTTAGTCCAGTTCTTTTACTTTTTGCTTTCTTGGACATGGCTAGCGAGGTAGACAATAGATTCAATGTAACCATTCAACCTTTTGAAGGTGATGGAGAATTATTGTCATTTTTCTCTAAGCAAGTCAGGGACTTAGCGAGAGTAAATAATTGGTCAGATGCTGAAACAGCTATATTTATCAGGTCGAAATTGGTAGGGCCTGCTCTAAAATATGTCATAAGTACTTCAGAGTTGTTGGACACAGAAGATCATGAATTTTTGTTGCAAGGGTTGAAATCCTTCTTTGATCCTAATCATTCTGTAAACACTGCCTTATTGCACCCTCAGAACACCATAACTCTTCTACCTGCAGAGTCAATTAGAAATCTTGCTCACAGAATTTCAGTTCAGGTTTCAAAATTACATCCCTCTGTTAAGAATCCTGATGCCCTTAATGAGATAAAATTTGTCGAGTTAATTAAGGCTGTCCCTCAGAGTATTAAGGTGCAACTATTAAGTGAAAACATAAAATGTTTCCAGGCTGCAGTTGATAGAGCTGATACTTTGCAGCAATTAGAATCTTACAGCACTTCAGCCCAGTCTGTGGGTAGTACTTTGCAGTTGCAAGAGCTGCTCGCTGAAATTCAGGTTATCAAAGAACAGCTCAATTCACTGAATATGACTAAGAACCAAATAAATGCTATTCAATCATCCTCGACTTTGTCATGTGACACTGAATGCAATGAATATATGCAAACACCTTGTTCTTTAACCTCTATAAGCTTATAATAGTATTCACTCTTAATTCTAAAGTTCTGTTGTTATTGAGTCTACCAATAGTAGAAAAGTAAAATGCTAAATTAACCACTTTGTTGATATAAAATATAATAATATGCAATTAAAATCATTTGGTTCTCCCATATGCCATTGTAAGTAACATAGCAATAGTTAATATTAAGTTTTGTTTCACACTTTGCCTGAGTTGCAGGAAACATCATCTGATATCATCTATCAATCTTTCTTTTTTTCATTGGTGAGTTTCCTTGAATATATTTTTTTGTACCTTATGAGCAACCTATGATATTTTAATCCGCCAAAAGATTCTCGATTTTGTCATTTGAGAAATGAATCCAAGTTTTTATTGCACAAGGCAATTTTTTTCTTCATTTCTCAGGAATAAGTCCTCACATTTTTGTAAATATATGTATTGTATTAACTTATTCTTTTGTGTATTTTTTATGGGTGACCAGCTTTCCAGAAAAGTATTAAATCCTGTTATGTACTGTATACAGGTTTGAAGGTTCTCGACCTCAACATGGTCACTATCTACTGCAGTTATACATCACCTGCTGCATATAGGTGAAGTTTTTATAAGTTTAATATTGAATATAACTCACCTGTTAGCTTTGTGAAGTGGGTAATGCATCAACTGCTTCTTGTATATAATCATGTATTTTTGTGTTATATTGTATATTTGTTTGTGAATAATGTTATTATAGTGTCCTACAATTTATGATTTTAGGGTATATACTCACCATAATGTATATCCCAACACAATTTTTACACTTGTTTTTTTAAGTTTTTATGCACATTTGTTTTTACTGCTTGTAATATGCATGGTACAGTGTGATACACTGTGTTACAAGTTATTTTCTTCATCCAAGGTGTCTTGAAACTTTTCGCATAGTAATGACACTCTTGTGTATGACACCATGCTCTGTCACAATGTTGACTGTTATTAGTGCTTTCACTTTGTCTATCCATGACACTTTGCCTATCTAGGACACATAATTTTTGCAATTGACATTAATCACTTTTCAATGTAACTTTAATTTTTTTCTAAGTGAATTTTTACAGGGTTGTTTTTAGGTGTTTTTTTCTTTGTTTTTCAATGGCTGGCCAGCCGACGTGAAGTGTTTAATGTTCTTTTATACAATGTACATACCCTGTGTAATGTTATAGTCATTTAATCAAAATTAGGAGCAAATTTTTTTTCCTCATTTAGGATCTCCAATGTGTACCTTTGTAAACTAGACTCAATATGAGCAGTAATGATATTTTTCCCTCATCTAGGGTCTTCAATGTAATATATTGTAATGCACTGGTATAAACACATTTTCCAAAGGATCTTCAATGTAACTTTTTGTAAGCCTGCCAACTCCCACTCCTAGCACATTGAACTCAACTCTCTTTGGGAAATTTTCCCTCATGTGTTTTTTTTCTTCACTTGGTGAAGGGGGAGAGTGTTATAAAGACTCATGGAGTATATCCATTAATATTCAGGTCTTTATAACTGTCTCTCATAACTGCCATACATTGGCAGAAAAGAAAATTTATTTATTGCCAAAAAGGCGATGCACGCCAAATCTGGTGTATTGAGCCTGTATTGCGCAGGCGCGAAGTACAGCTTGGCGCATGTCAGGCTAGCTTCGAAAAGTAGCGGGAGACAGCCCTTGGACGTGTAGGAGGTTGGTGACCTTTTCGGAGCGTGTGTTGATAATCGAGAGTGGGGGTGCGTGG